>CM066031.1:1493987663-1494569924 GCA_033557465.1 Ichthyophis bannanicus
ACGAATAAAACCAGGAGTCAAGTTGCAGGGGTCCCAGCCAATTATTGTGCCAACAGGCCCAGCCATGATGGTGGTCCAAAAGGGACTGAGCAATTGGAGTTATCAGGAGCAGATGCCTTATATAGGGACAAGTTTTAACCGAGTTTGATAGAGATCAAAAACCTTTCTATTGGTCCCAACGCCCCTCGTACCTATCTACACGCCGGTGACCCTCTCTGGGCCCCCTTCCTGGTTCCCAGCCTTCTCAAAACTGTTCTAACAAAGGCATAGTCTCTCACATGGGGTTTTCCAGTCCCCAAGGTGCTCCTTTGTGGTCCGTGGGGCCAGCCACTTAACCCTCCATAGCCCCATGTTCCCTGTAAAATAGCTTATCTTCCAAGTCTATAATGCTCTGTTCAATGTAATTTCAGTTTGTTCAATGGAAACCGCACTGATGCAGAATAGCACGGTATCTAAGAAACTGTACATAAAGAAATAAACATTGGTTACATTTCTACGTCAAGGCCATTTCTATCTCAGATAATGCCAATACATTTCTATCGTCAGCATAAAGGCCTTAGACAAACTTTTCAAAAGCAGTTTAAATCCATTCTCAAACTCTGTTCCCTCTCAGCACTAATCCCAGGTAGTGGGTTGGAATCTAGGCCTAGTTTACAGGCCAGAGCCTACCACACTTGTAATTCTAATGCTGTGATTCAAATTCTCCTGGATCGTGTATTTAGGTCCCTTGCCTAAGGGGGCCGCCAAAGGGCCCTCAGGTGCGGGCTCAAACCTGCTGATGGTTGTTTAAAAGTGCAGGGAACTTGAAAAGGCCAACAGCTGAATGGATCAATATTACTCGATCATCACTCCTCCCCTTCTCTGGCTAATCATGCAGTTTAACTGTTTCCTTCTGCGCCTGCCAATTCTGTTTAAAAGTACAGGGAACTGGAACATGCCCAGCTGATGGATCGCCCGTCATTGATGCCACAAGATTCTCCCCACAGTACCTACTGTAATTGCAGAAGGCCTGCCACACCTTTGCACACTAAATTCCTCACTGAGTGCAGGGTGCTGATTTCCCAGGTGAGTTGTAGGTGCAGCTGGTCAGATTGTGATTCATTCCATCCTGTGATCACATAATTCCCCCCCCCGGGTGCAGTGTTGTGATCCCTGGTTGTGGCAATGTAAATGCAGAACCTCATATCCCAGGAGGCATCACACCATCTTTGGTCATAGAGGCTGGAATGAGTGACATTCGTACAGCTGCAATTCATTTGAGATGTGTGACTCCTCACCTTACCCCCTGGACAGGACTGCCTACTTCTACAGACAGCACACACCAGGCTCGGTCCAGTCCTGGTCTGACACCCATTGCATGCCGGACTTGAAGTCTTGCTTGCTTGGTTGAGTGCAATTGAGTACTCCTAACTACATGTCCCAGCATGCCATGGGGTGAACCCAGCACTGGATCAGGCCTGTCAGACATATCTGGAGCCCTGTTGGCAACCATACTTCCAGACCATAGTTACCACCGATTTCAGCATGCTAGTGGCTGTGGTTGGCCTCTGCATGTTTCGGTAGGTATTCAACTGTGACAGGAGCGTCATGACCTTGGCAGCCTAACAGACTTGTTTCAATAACAACTATATTGCTTCTAAAAGCATCCCCATATCACTATGTGGCTCAGTTTCAGGGTGATATGCATCTACCCATAGATGTCTCTCTTGTGGCAGGTGCAGGCCTGTGACCCACGGAGTCTGACATAGGCATGCCAGCATGACTAGCTTTACCTGTAAATGATGCCTGTGGAGAGGCATATATGATAGCACATCCCCCAACATGCTGCAACTGTAAGAAAGAACTCAGAATAAATATTCAATTAAGCCTTAGATAAGCATAATTGCAGAATTAAGAAAATGGCAAAATACAGAAAAGATGTTTGTTAAAGTTACTGATAAGAAAAGTACATTTGCAGAGAAATATTGAGAGTGCTGCTGACAGATGAGTTCACAGAACCTTGCCTCTTCTGCACGCACAAATGGTCCCATAGCCTTGAAAGTGTGAAAGTAACAAGTTGATGAACTGAACCATAGTAATTGGGAATAGAAGGGGGGCAGGCAGTTGTCATGCCTACAGGACAGCCCACAGATGAACCATAATTGGAGAGACTTATCAGTACCGGGACCAATAGAAGTGCTACGTGAGGTACTGAGCGTACCTGGACCCATGAAATGTTTTTTTCTATACCTAGAATGAAATAGAATTCTATAAAAGTTGTTGTAATGCTTGAAAACTTTTGCTCAGCCATTTTGAAATTGTCCTTGCTTGAGACTTGTGCACAAATAAATGATTTGGACCATTTCTGAACAGACTCCGTTTATCAGTTGTTTTGTCTGCGCTTTGCTGCTACATATTCCTTGGTGCGTTGGCCGGGAAGTTGTGGGAATCAAAGTGTATATAGGGCAATATACCACGACTTTCCGCCTCTATAGGCTTGTTCCTGCCGGGACCGCGCCCTTCCGACGAGGGCCGCATCCCTGGCGCCACCGTTCCCCTTGTAATTCCGGAGGGAGCTGGTCGGACACTCGGCGGGTGCCGGGCCCGGCTGGATTCAACGCCTCGAACCCGAGTGAGGAGAGTCCGAGGTCCAACTCATGGCGCATCATCTTGGGAAGTTGGAGGACCGGGATCCGGTGAGTATAGTTTTGGGACTTGTTGGGTCTAGACTGAAATATAAAGAGCATTACTGCCATTGGAACTTGGAATTAGGACTTTGTACTCTCGAGATATTGGGAATTGTTAAGAGAGACTGATCAACTCTCAAGGAATAGCCGAGTAGCCTGGCAATGGGCAAAAATTCCGGGGCTAGGTGAAACCCCTCATGCTTTTTGTAATTGGTGAAAAAGACTAATCAGAACAGTAAGAAACGAATGCATTACTGGGAATCACGATGTGCTAGCATGATTGGTGTGAACGAAGTGTGAATTGAGAGGTCTGGCAGCCGCACGGACCAAGTGAAGGCAGACCCCTGACTTGCGGCATTTCCTGACCGGCGCGACCGCAGTTCCGGGTCGCGAAAAAGGGGTAACGATTGTCGTCTTGTCCTTTTATTTGTATTCCCTGTACGTTTCCAGGGCCGTGAGGACCCCTTACCCACGGTACCCCGCCCACCTTTTCCCTTCTGTCTGTTGTGGGCGCGCCTAAAACACATCGAAATGGTAGGGGCGGAGTCCTACGATAGGAACACCTCCATTAGAATTTATGATCGCACATTTTTAAAGAGGGATATTTCATGGAGATATTGTATTAAAAAATGACAGCAGCCCGTTTGCAGAATTTTGTTTTTTTTTTTGTACTAGGGCATGTGGCCCGATCTAGACCCCATTCTGGCCCCAAAGGAGATGGGGAACGTGTCACCGTAGAGATTATTCCGTCAATACACCGTATGAATGCGGGTAGTCGCACCCCGATCAGTACCCCATAAATAGATTTCCTGGTGAGCCAAAAAAATTTGTGGACATAAATATATACATAACAAAAAAAAGCGCAAATAAACCAACCCCTCCTCCCATCACCGCTCTGTTGGTCTTCAAGACGCTGATCCTATGAGTAACAGTGCAGACTCCATGTTCGCATAAAACATACTAATCAAAATCCAGCAAGTACAGCAACAAACACAAACACAAGGAAACACGAACCGCTACAAGAATGAATCGAGAGCTTTAGGATAAGAAAAGCCCAGAAGCAATCCCATCTTGTCAGAATCCCGATTCCCCCGAAGGTAGTCCTCAGGCATCCCCGAACCCCAGGTTCCAGTAAGATAGCTAGCTCGGCGGCGTCCTGCCCCATGTGTGTGAACCCCAGAGACTGCCCAGTAGCCGAGGCGAGTACCAAACCCCTGACCCCCTTTTTCCCCTCCTGGGAGGATGAGGAAGAGAAAGAATTATTGCGGGAAGAGAAGAGGAGGATGTAAAAAGTGGAGCCCGAAGCTGGAGCTAGAAGAACGAAAATAAGGAGGGACATCCCCCAGAAGCAGAATATAGAGGACAGTGGACAAAATAATTGAGAAAGCTAGCGCTTATCACTATCAAATCCAGTGAAAGAAAAATCCCAAATGGCAAACACCGAGTTGAGAAAAGATAAGCAACTCTCCATGCAAAGACAACGACAATAGCCCTTAGATCCCAGACCCACATGACGCCTGGGACGAACAGCCAAACTGTTTCCCTTAAGGCCAGTTCCGCGGGGGTGCCCGTAAGAAAATGATAATGATGAGTGGTAGCGGGACCCCTAACTTATGTTGTATAAGTATACCCTTTCTCTGACAACTGATCTATTAAATTGGAGGTCGCACTATGCCCTCCTATACTAGCAGGATTGCCCCAGGAGCTGACAGAATTAGTTTAACCTAAGTATTATGGAAACCTCACCAACCCCACTTGGGCCCCCAGATTGCCTGTCCATCGCCTGACCACCCTATTTACTACGAAGAACGAGAGCGAGAATTGAAAAGCACTGCCAGCGAATCGAAAAGCGCTATTGAATTGACGATGAGCGAAAATAAAACAATCCTCTTCAGCTGCTCCGGCGCAGGGCAGAATATAATAGGATCGTAGAAAAGCAGCTCAGAGATAATTCCCCGAATGAAGACCCCCAATGGTAAGTATCCAAATATCAGCTGAAGGATCCACAAGCCCTAGCCCCGCTTTTCCCCCAAGGCTTTTTAACAAGGCCGGAGAAAGGGAGAGTGAGAGTGCCAAAAAGCTATGAACCTTTCCAAAGTAGCAGGAATATCCAAGGAATAGATGAGAGCCCAGCAGATTATTATGAGAAGATTAACTGAAAGCTTATAGAATGATATCCTCCCTGATGATGCCCGAGGCCCCAGTAAGTCGTTATGCATGGTGAATTCTGTCTTTTTGTAAACCGAGTCTCCCTCAACCAGACATTAGCGTTAAATTACAGAAACGATATATTCGAAGGGTTTGCGGGCATGAATGCAACACAGTTTATTGGCAGTCGCTCATAAAGTGTACTGTGAAATCGTGATACATGAAAGACAGAGAGAATGTGATAAAAAGATGAATAATGAATAGCTGATTTTTGGCTGCGGCCGATAGTTGAAAAGAAAAGGGGGTGTCCCTAATCGAGAGGACGGCTTACAAGGAAGAGGGCGGGGTCAAGGCTGGAGTCCGGACCCAGAGACCCCTAGGCGTGAACCAATGCGCCTATTGCAAATATGGAAGGACCATTGGAATGAGATACGCTGCCCGCCACTCGAGGAGAACGCCCATCAAGATGACGAATACGATCATACCATGTGGCGAGAAGAAAAGACGAGGCCCGTCCCCGAAGGCCGAGGAGGACCAATCGAGAACGACTTCCAGCGCAGAGAGGGGAGATGAGCCATCCAAGCCTTGGCCAACACAAGCCCATAGACGAGGATGATTCCGTGGCTTAGACAGGACCGTGGCTCCAAGGTTTTGCTTTAGGTCGTCCCAGGGAAGCCTATGGTCGAAATACAAATATCGGAGACCAATTTTATGAACGTTATGGTTGCTACTGGAGCAGAAACAATTCAGTAACTAGACAACAAGATCAGCCCCATTCAACCAAGAAAGCAGTTCACCATTATAGAAGCAACTACTGTTGGTGCCAAATGCCACAAAGTTCTTTTCCTACAAAACCGAATATGCAGTCTAGGAGGACAGCAAGTATACTCATCAATTCCCCTTTACATGCCTAGGGATTTCCAGTACCCCTACTGGGACGAGGGATATGCTAGCCAAGGCTTCAAGCCCAAATGTCAGCTTTCTTCTCCGAACAAGGAGAAATGCAAATGACAGTGATAGCCCAAGCCAAACCTATCGGAGTAATGCTGCCGCCTTTTTTGACAGTAAACCCCCGAGAAGAAGAATGGAGAATACGAACGTAGTTGTGCTGGCTAGGGTGAGGTAACATAGGGATAATTACAGCGCGACTGTTGAAAGTAAAAACATGTGAGTGCCGGTAAGAACATTTCATGCCGGCCACTTGAAAGTTTTTGTGGGCCGACGGCAGTCCCCCCAGGCCTAGCCAAATCGGCATGGTGTAGCTCCAGTGATTGTAACCCTCAATCCTAAGCGCTACAACCAGTGCACGTCAAACAGGACCCTCTCCCAAGAGCCGCAATTGAAGCATTCATCCGTCACCTACAGAGATTGCTTGAGTATTGGCCTACTGAAGTAATGTCAATCCCCATGGAACAGCCCCACTTTTTGCCAGTGAAGAAACCTGAGACAGATGATTTATCGCCCAGTGCAAGATTTCGAGAGAGTAAATGATGCATGTTGAAACGATACATCCAGATTGTTGCCCAATCCTTACACCTCTTTTAGGACTGATACCCTGCTGAAGCTACCCATTTCACTGTACTGGATTTAAAAGATGCATTCTTTTGCATAAATTTAGCCGCCTGTCACGCCAAATATTGTTTGCAATTTTGAAGGCTAGGACCCCATCTCTGGAACGAGGGGGGCCCACTCACTCTGGATCAAGATTACCCCAAGGTAGTTCAAGAATTCACCCCTACCATCTTTAGTGCTGCACGAAATCAAGACCTTTCAAGCTATCCAGTCGCCCCCCGGTAAGAGAGGAGTATTCTCCAGTACTGTGGACAAAATGATCTGTTGATAGCTGCCGTAATTCCCAGAAAGAGAATGTATATTAGCCACCAAAGATCTCTTGCAGTTTACTACATGAAGCTGGATATAAAGTTTTCCAGTGATAGGCCAAAGCACAACTAGGCCAAACAGAAGTGAAATACTGGGGTTTTCGTATTACCCAAGGAAGCAGAAGATTAGGCAGAGAAATTAAGTTAGCCGTATGCAGAATTCAAACTCCAACTCCAAGAAAGCAATTCCTAGCCTTTCTGGAAGCTGCAGTATATTGCCGAATCTGGATACCCAACTGTGCCCAAATTGCCAAAACCCTGTATGAAGCCACAAAAGGAGAAGAGAAACGTCAACCACTGGAGTGGGGACCTTGAGCAGGATACCAGCCTATCCCAGAAGTTTAAAAGAAAGAATTGATAGTCATCACATCTACTTGGACTACCATATGGCCACAAACCTTTTCCCACTTGTTTTGTACATGAAGCATCAGGGCAAATGCCCATAGCATGTTGAACTCAGAAATTAGGAAAGTGGGGAAGCGACCTGTAAGCCTACCTATCGAAACAATTGGACCCTGTGGCCCAAGGATGGCCACCCTCTTGAGAGCAGTTGCAAGCTACAGCGGCTACTAGTTGAGGTGAGGCAGACCAAAACTCACACTAGGACAGAACATACGAGATCACCTGTGCGCACATGCAAGTCCCCTCTGCCCTTATGGAATTTTTTGGGGGGGGGGGGCAACAGAAAGCAAATTAATTGGCACTCACCATATTCCCGAATGTTTGAAGTAACCCAGAGCGATGTTATGTGAAAATCCACAGATACAACTTGAAGTGAGCCATGCCCTGATCCAGCTGATCCTTGATACCCATCAGTGAAGAACTCCCAGCACATGACTGTATCGAAGTCATGGAAACTGGTGTTCTCGTAGTCGACCTGAACTTGACAGATGTGCCCATAGACAATCCCGGACCCGGAGACTCTAATTATGTTTGATGGGAGCAGATCTCATCACTTGACGGACGACCTGTGGCTGTGCCGGATATGCCAGGTCGTCACTCACATGAAGTAGTTGAATCATCAGCCTTCTAGCCCTCAGGCACATCAGCCCAGAAATAGCCGAATTGATAGCACTCACTCACCAGAGCATTGCTATTAGGAGAAAAACTTGTGGCTAGTAAATGTATATACAGATTCCAAATATGCCTTCACCACCTTGCATGCCCATGAGAGCTCTCTACAAAGAAAGAGGAACCTCATCACATCCGTAGGAAAATCAGTCAAATATGGTCCCGAGATATTGATGTTACTTGATGCAGTCTGGGCCCCAACACGTGTAGCTGTCATGCATTGTCGCGGACATCAAACAGGGAAAGGAGAAGTTGCTCGAGGAAATAGATTTTGCAGATGCCTCAGCACGACAAGCAGCTATGACAGGACAAATTGCCCCACAAGCTATGCCAATGCAAGCAGCATTGGTTTCCAGTACCTTTGATCTATGGACCCCACGATATACCACCAAAGAATTGGATTACTATTGTGACAAAGAAAATGGAGTATTGAAAGACGGATGGATTGAGCTGCCGCCATAAGAGGGCAGTCAACCTCCTGGAAGAATAGTAATTCCTGAACTGTTAGGACCATCCTTTTGTCAAAGCTTTTCATGAAGCCACCCACTATGGAAAGAGTGCTATGGAGAAAGCACTCAGACCACATTTCTACATTCCTCTGATGACAACCATATCAGCCTCAGTCGCACGACAATGTCAAATCTGTGCCAAGAATAATGCCAAGCAAGGCCTTATTACAGCACCCCGAGTTCAGTCAAGAGGTGTGACCCCCATGCACAACCTCCAAGTTGATTTCACCGAAATGCCAAAAGCTAATGGATACCATTACCTATTAGTATTAGTTTGTACTTTCTCTGGGTGGGTAGAAGCATTCCCAACCAGAACTGAGAAAGCCGAGAAGTTACCAAAGCCTTAATGAGAGAGATTGTCCCCAGATTTGGAATCCCAGCAGTAATAGGGTCAGACAATGGACCCTCATTTTGTCTCCCAAGTTACACAGCAGTTAGCAAAAGCTTTGCAGATACAGTGGAAGCTCCACACTGCATACAGACCCCAGAGTTCAGGGAAAGCTTGAGCGAATGAATCGCACCTTGAAAGCCCAAATGTCTAAGCTTTGTCAGGAGACACACTTGAAATGGCCCCAAGGGCTCCCCATAGCTTTACTCAGAATACGCTCAGCCCCTGTAAAGTCCACAGGATTTTCCCCTTTTGAAGTTTTGTATGGTAAACCCCCCCCAATAGTGCAGGGAGTCAAAGGAAGTTTAGCCCAGATTGGTTCAGAAGTAACCAGACAAGAACTCCTAGCTCTTAGTTTTGTTCTGCAGACTCTCCATACGTGGATCCAAGACCAGTTGCCTATCAACTTGACGGAAACCCCTGCATCCCTAACCAGCCTGGAACATCGGTGTGGATCACCGATTGGAAGAAGATACCGTTGGAACCCCATTGGAAGGGACCGTACACCGTCATCCTGTCTACCCCACCTGCAGTAAAGGTAGCCGAGCTCGACGCCTGGATCCACCACAGCCGAGTCAAGCCCGCCGCCGATCCTGAACCAGAGCGGTGGACAGCAGAGCAGCACCCTGATGTACCCTTGCGAGTTACTTTGAGACGGCAACCAGCAGCATAGACACTTCATCACAAGTGCTTTGCAGTAGCCAAGTCTTTCGAAGAGGATTGCTGTTTTCCATGCAGCAACAGTTTTTGTTTCAAACGAACCCAATTTGCATGTGTGATTTGACACACTACTGTGAGACTACATTGACTACGCCAGACTTCACAAGCCAACTGAATTGCTAAGTTGGTTAATGTGTGCTGGACATCTTGAGGATCTTCAATCACACTCAGCACCCGTTAAATTGCTTCATTAGCAAACGGGACGAAGAATAATGACCGTCGTGATCAAGATCAGCAAGCTGAGGATTCAGAAGAAACTCCAATCAACATCAACATGTATCTTTGGCTTCTGCTTTGCCTTGGTTGCCTTCTTCGGAGGTTTTGAACAGACTTATGCTCTACCTCCATGCACCGCCTGTATTACCTCTACTAGAACTGGACTGAAAGTAACTCAGACTTTGCTTTACCATTCTTATTATACCTGCAAGGGAACAATAACTCGGTGTATCTATAACACCACTGAACTAAATGTTTGCACTCATGGCAAAATTAAAGCATGCTATAATCCGCATCAGAATCATCCATCCTATTACACGTTGGAAATAAGATGGAAGGATGCAGATGGACCTCAATTAGCTGCTACACCACCACTTAAGGACATTACTACACCTGCTGTTTTGAATTTTGATGCATGTAATGCTATTAATAGAGCTAGTCAGTCCACCTGTGGTACATGGGAGAAAGCGTATCGGAATGACCATAAGTATATGTGTCCAGAAGGTGCCACGGGATGGAGGAAGTGTACAGGTAAAAGGAAAACCAGGGTATAGTACTGCTACAGCGGCAGACTACTATTGCCCGTATTGGGAATGTGTTTTCTATGCTACTGGAACACTGGTATAACTGATGAGAAAATAGATAAACGGATGGCTACTCTAACCAAGCCAACCACAAATGATCAATGTCAGAAAGATGCTTGCAACCCCTTACATTTGCGTGTACATAACCCCCATGCATGGAAACAAGGATATAAGTTTGGTTTACGTATTGCAGGAGGAGGAACAGATCCAGGGACCATTGTGTATATTAGATTGAATACTCAAGCCCATAAGTCATCTAAATATCATATTCATAATACCTTTTATGAAGCTATGCATGTAAATAAGTTTGAGATCCCTCACCCTTCACAGAATTTGTTTCTAGAATTAGCCGGAGCAGTAGTATCTAGTCTTAAGATCACAGATTGTTATTTCTGTGGCGGAACCCAAATGGGAGATCAATGGCCCTGGGAAGCCCAAGAAATTGAATTATTCCATGATTTACAATCAGACTGAATTACACAAGACAACCAGTGAATGGGTGTTAGCGCACTCAATCGTTGGACGTCTTTGCTTTGCCAGAACTGGACCCCAGTTCACCCAAAAGGTAGGACAGCTGGTCTGTCTTAGCCAGAAATACTATAATGCCACGACTAAAAAGACAGCAGGCTGTAAAGGAATCAGACATCCTGAACCTCCTAACCCATTAGCCAGATTTCCTGAACTTGCAGTTCTATGGACTAACCTTGCCAAAGTCCAAGCCTGGCAAGCCCCACCTGGCCTATATTGGATCTTGGAAACCGAGCATATGCGCAACTCCCGCCACAATGGGGAGGAGCATGTGTCTTAGGAACCATCAGACCTTCTTTCTTTCTTTTAAACACTGAACATGGAGAACAATTAGGATTACCCTGTATATACTACCCACAAACACAAAGGAGCATCTAGACAGAGAAGAGAGGCCTTGCAGATAGGCAAGTGGGAAAAGTGGCGAGGTGATGATTGGCCACCAGAAAGAATTATTGAGTACTATGGACCTGCCACTTGGAATGATGATGGTATGTATGGTTATCGTACCCCAATTTATATGATCAATCGTATTATTCGCTTACAAGCAGTAGTTGAAATAATAACCAATGAAACTAGTCATGCTCTCACGCTTTTAGCTAGACAAAGTACTCAGATGCGCACTGCCATATACCAGAATCGCTTAGCCCTTGATTATTTACTAGCAGCTGAAGGAGGAGTATGTGGTAAACTGAATTTAACTAATTGCTGTTTTGAAAATAGATGATAAAGGTCAAGTAGTTGAAGAAATTGCTAAAGATATGCAAAGACATGCTTATGTGCCAGTACAGACTTGGCACGCCTTGAAATTTCCTAATTGGTTTGCTAACCTTTTCTCTTGGCTGGGAGGATTTAAGACTTTCGTTATCTTAGTACTAATCCTTGTTGCTGTTGTCCTCTGCTTACCATGTTTAATCCCATGTTGTATGCGTTCCCTTCATAGTGCTATCGATAGTACAGTAGAGCGGAAGAGCGCAACTAGAATAATGGCTTTATACAAAGCCAGCCCTAGTGGAACTAGTAAGAATCCTTTAATCAGGATGTGAATCTTCTAGAAAGTGATTTAATTCTCACACCTTATTAAGTAATAGGGTGAGATTAATCAAAGGGGGGAATGTGGCAGGTGCAGGCCTGTGACCCACGGTGTCTGACATAGGCAGGCCAGCATGGCTAGCTTGACCTGTAAATGAGGCCTGTGGAGAGGCATATAGGATTGCACATCCCCCAATATGCTGCTATTGTAAGAAAGAACTCAGTAGAAATATTGAATTAGCTTAGATAAGCAGAATTGCAGAATTAAGAAATGGAAAAATACAGAAAAGATGTGTTTTAAAGTTACTGATAAGAAAAAGTACATTTGCAGAGAAATATTGAGGAGTGCTGACAGATTGAGTTTGACAGAACCTTGCTCTTCTGCACGCACCAAATGGTCCCATAGCCTTGAAAGTGTGAAAGTAACAAGTTGATGAACTGACCATTGTTAATTGGGACTAGAAGGGGGGCAGGCAGGTGTCATGCCTACAGAAGCCCACAGAAGGAACATAATTGGAGAGACTTATCAGTACCGGGACCAATAGAAGGGCTACGGGAGGTACGGGAGCGTACCGGGACCAATGAAATGTTTTTTCTATACCTAGAATGGAATAGAAGTCTATAAAAGTTGTTGTAATGCTTGAAAACTTTGCTCAGCCATTTTGAAATTGCCTTGCTTGAGACTTGTGCACAAATAAATGATTTTGGACCTTCTGAACAGACTCCTGGTATCATTGGTTTGTCTGCGCTTTGCTGCTACACTCTCATATGCTGCATTGGATTTGGTCATTGCAGATTCCCTAGGTTAAAGGTTCGATTCTCAGAACATCTTTGAGGCACATCTATTCTTATCCCATTTTTCCCAATTCATGTCCTTTTTTTCTTCCCACATTTGTCCCGCCCGCAGTCAGTACAGACATATTCCACTGTTCATCTGATGGTGAATGTCTTAGGGGAGCAATGTCTGCATATCATACTGGGTAAACTCAGTGATTGACCACCCATTGTGGTTTCACTTGTGCTGTAGCCCAGGTAGGTCCCTATCTGTTAGCTACCCACTGAGGTGAACTGTCTCCATTAGGTTTGAAGACACATTGCCAGTCAGACTTCCTATAACAAGCCCAATTCTCATATTAGTCTTTTAGGTGCCCAGCCTGGCCTAGTACATCAACGGTGTAACTCTGTTTCCATAACAGCCCCATTCTCATATTAGCTTCTAAACTTATTCATCATGATTCTACCACATCAGGCTTATATCATTTGCTCCCGCAGCTTACATCTTTGCCTTTGGTAAATGTTTCTTCTGTTTCTTCCAATTCACTTTGTTCTTCAGACTTGTTAGCTTTGACTTTTTCAGTGAAAAATTCAGGATATTCAGTCTACTCTTCCATCATTGTCTCCTGAACCGCTTTCTCCCTCAGCTTTTTCACCTATAGCTCCTGCATCTCAGAACGGACCATCATTGTATTTCTCAGTCTCGCTCTACTATGGCTCCTTTGGATCCTTTGCCTTCTCACCTTTTCAAGCTTGTGGCTGCTTTGTTTCTCTCTCTTTTGCACTATATTTTTACTTCCTTTGGGACAGGAATGTTTCCCTCTTGCTGGAAGACTGCGAGTGTTCTTCCTCTTCTTAAGTCTGATAAGGTGGATCCTTCTAATCCTCTTCATTATCGTCCAATTTCCCTGTTCTCCTTTCTTTTGAAGGTAATGGGGTGTGTGATAGCTGGTCAACTGCAGTCTTTTCTGTCTCGTTCTCATGCTCTTCACCCTTCTCAGACAGGTTTTCATTCAGCTTATTCTACTGAACACTCTTTGGTGGCCATTTCTGATTTTCTCCATACTGTTTTGGCCGAACATTTTGATGTTTTTTTGCTGTCTCTAGATCTCACTGAGGCTTTTGATTTGGTTCCCCATTCCCTGCTTCATTCTCAGCTTTATTCTTTAGGTCTTTCTGATTCCGCTCTTTGTTGGTTTCACTCCTATTTGGAGGATCGTTCTGTAGCAGCAAAGCGCAGACAAACCAATGATACCAGGAGTCTGTTCAGAAGGTCCAAATCATTTATTTGTGCACAAGTCTCGAACCAGTCAATTTCAAAATGGCTGAGCAAAGTTTTCAAGCATTACAACAAACTTTTATAGACTTCTGGTTCCCATTCTAGGTATAGAAAAAACATTTCATTGGTCCCGGTAACCTCCCGTACCTCTTCTATTGGTCCCGGTACTGATAAGTTTATCCAATTATGTCCCTCCAGTGGGCATGACACCTGCATACCCCCCTTCTAGTCCCAATTACAATGGTCAGTTCATCAACTTGTTACTTTCACACTCTCAAGGCCATAGAACCAATTTGTACGTGCAGAGGAGCTGGGCTCTGCAACTCATCTGTCAGCACTCCCAATTATTTCTTTGCAGATGTACTTTTTCTTATCAGTAACTTTTAAACATGTATTTTCTGTATTTTTCCATCTTTCAATACTGCAGTTCTGCTTACCTAAGCTAATTCAATACTTCTACTGAGTTCTATCTTACAATAGCAGCATATTGGGGGATGTGCAATCCTATATGCCTCTCCACAGGCCTCATTTACAGGTCAAGCTAGCCATGCTGGCCTGCTTATGTTCGGACACTGTGGGTCACAGGCCTGCACCTGCCACATTCCCCCCTTTGATTAATCTCACCCTATTACTTAATAAGGTGTGAGAATTAAATCACTTTCTGAAGAATCACATCCTGGATTAAAGGATTTCTACCAGGACTAGCTGTATATATGTATATATACATCTCAGCAGCTTTTGATAGCGTGCATCACTCAATAATGCTCAACAACCTAAGACAGATAGGCATAAACTCTACTGTACATAAAATGGTTCACCTCATATTTAAATAACAGAACACAAAATGTAAGAATAGGTAATCAAACATCAAACACATACAAACAAGAAATAGGTTTACCACAAGGTTCAGCGCTTTCAGCCTTACTTTTCAATATTTATATAAAGCCGGTCTGCAACATCTTTAAAAAATTTGGAGTACAATATCACCTTTATGCGGATGATATTATGATGTACATACCTTTCACAATTCCTAACCTACCGATCCAACTTCTATCAGAGTGTTACAATGAAATCACAATCTGGCTAAAAACCCAAAACCTCCACATAAACCATGCTAAAACCGAAGTATTAATCGTAACAAAAAAACCAATCATATATGCCCCCAACCCACATAACACTACAAAACCAAGAAATTAAAATAAAAAATGAAATAAGATATCTAGGTGTCATCTTAGACACACACCTTACAATGGAAACCCACATCAGAAATACCATAAAGAAAATCTACTTCAAACTTAAAATCCTCAAACAATTACGCCCCCTTGTATTTATACAAGATTTCATTAATACAACTCAGGCTACCATAACTCCCCACTTCGATTTCGCCAACTTAATACTTATAGGCATCTCAAAACAAAACATCAGAAGAATCCAACTTGCGCAAAATGCAACCGCTAGAGTTATATTACAAATAAACTCCCTCCAACATATAACACCGATATTAGCATCCCTTCACTGGTTACCAATACAAAGCAGGATAATATACAAAACAATAATAACGACATTCAAAGCCTTAAACGACTTGGCACCGAAGACATTATGTATCTAATAGGCAAAGAACCACCTAAGCCCACTCTTAGAAAAGGACAATCAAACAAACTAAAGATTCCAAAAGAATTCATAAAAACCCACAAATTAACAAATAACAGAGCCTTTTCCCATATAGCTCCAACCATCTGGAACTCGTTACCAGAGGACTTACGATCACTATCAGAGATAATGGAATTCAGAAAAAAATTGAAAACGTATCTATTTAACAAACACTATAATACCTTGGAAAACCCTCCACTCAACCTAGATAAAGGCTAAAATATGACTCTACCCATATCAAGCTTATACACCCTACTATAAAGGATAACATTCAAAACTGACATAAATAACACTAAACTCCTATGCCTTATATTCCTATTTGTATATAGTTACAACTGGTATGTTCTGCCTAATGCGGTACAGACAGTACTTCTGTTTAAATTGTTACACACTCTGTTATAGCTGAAATATCCTGATTAGTTGTTGAATCATTGAATTATGCAAGTTAAGATGTTCTATGTAATAAGTTATAATGTTCAATGTTCTATGTAAACAAACTCTGCTTTGTTAACTGTTGTTAATTGTACACCGCAACTGATCGCTGGAAGATGCGGTATATAAATAAGTGTTAAATAAATAAATAAAAATAAATAAAATAAAGCCATGATTTTTGTTGCGGTCTTCCGCTCTACTGTACTATCAATAGTGTTATGAATGGAACGCATACAACATGGGATTAAACATGGTAATAAGAAAATAACTGCAACAAGGATTAGTACCAATACGATGAAAGTCTTAAATCCTCCCACCCATGAAAAGAGGTTAGCAAACCAATTAGGAAATTTCAATGAGTGCCAAGTCTGCACTGGCACATAAGCATGTCTTTGCATATCTTTAGCAATTTCTTCAACTACTTGACCTTTATCATCTATTTTCAAACAGCAATTGGTTAAGTTCAGTTTACCACATACTCCTCCTTCAGCTGCTAACAAATAATCAAGTGCTAAGCGGTTCTGATATATCGCGGTGCGCATCTGTGTACTTTGTCGAGCTAAAAGTGTAAGTGCATGACTAGTCTCATTAGTTATTATCTCAACTACTGCTTGTAAGCGAATAATACGATTAATCATATAGACTGGGGTCCGATAACCCCACATACCATCATCATTCCAGGTGGCGGGTCCATAATATTCAATGATTCTTTCTGGTGGCCAATCATCACCTTGCCATTTCTCCCACTTGCCTATCTGTAAGGCCTCTCTCTTCTGTCTTAGTGCTCTTTTGTGTCGGTGGGTAGTGTATACTGGGTATCCTAATTGTTCTCCATGTTCAGTGTTTAAAAGAAAGAAAGAAGGTCTGATGGTTCCTAAGACACATGCTCCTCCCCAGTGTGGTGGGAGTTGTGCATATGCTCGGTTTCCACAGATCCAATATAGGCCAGGTGGGGCTTGCCAGGCTTGGACTTTGGCTAGGTTAGTCCATAAACCAGCAAGTTCAGGAAATCTGGCTAATGGGTTAGGAGGTTCAGGATGTCTAATTCCTGACCACCAAGCTGTCTTTTTGGTCGTGGCATTATAGTACTTCTGGCTAAGACAGACCAGCTGTCCTACCTTTTGGGTGAACTGGGGTCCAGTTCTGGCATAGCAAAGACATCCAACGATTGAGTGCGCTAACACCCATTCACTGGTTGTCTTATGTAATTCAGTCTGATTATAAATCATAGAATAATTCAACTCTTGGGCTTCCCATGGCCACTGATCTCCCATTTGGGTTCCGCCACAGAAATAACAATCTGTGATCTTAAGACTAGATACTACTGCTCCGGCTAATTCTAGAAATAAATTCTGTGAGGGGTGAGGGATCTCAAATTTATTTACATGCATGGCTTCATAAAAAGTATTATGAATATGATATTTAGATGACTTGTGGGCTTGGGTATTCAATCTGATATACACAATGGTCCCTGGATCTATTGCTCCTCCAGCAATACGTAAACCAAACTTATATCCTTGTTTCCATGCATGGGGATTGTGTATACGTAAGTGTAAGGGGTTGCAAGCATCTTTCTGACATTTATCATTTGTGGTTGGCTTGGTTAAAGTAGCCATTCGTTTATCTATTTTCTCATCAGTTATACCAGTGTTCCAGGTAGCATAAAAAACACATCCCCAATACGGGCAATAGTAGTCTGCTGCTGGGGCAGTACTATAGCCTGGTTCCTTTTTACCTGTACACTTCCTCCATCCCGTGGCACCTTCTGGACACATATACTTATGGTCATTTCGATACGCTTTCTCCCATGTACCACAGGTGGAATAACTATCTCTATTAATAGCATTACATGCATCAAAATTCAAAACAGCAGGTTTAGTAATGTCCTTAAGTGGTGGCGTAGCAGCTAATATAGGTCCATCTGCATCCTTCCATCTTATTTCCAACGTGTAATAGGATGGATTCTGATGCGGATTATAGCATGCTTTAATTTTCCCATGAGTGCAAACATTCAGTTCAGTGGTGTTATAGATGCACCGGGTTACTGTCCCCTTGCAGGTATAGTAAGAATGATAAAGCAAAGTCTGAGTTACTTTCAGTCCAGTTCTAGTAGAAGTAATGCAGGCAGTGCATGGAGGTAAAGCATGAGTCTGTTCAAAACCTCCAAAGAAGGCAACCAAAGCAAAGCAAAAACAAAGATACATGTTGATGTTGATTGGAGTTCTTCTGAATCCTCAGCTTGCTGATCTTGATCACGACGGTCTTTTATTCTTCGTCCCGTTTGCTAATGAAGCAATTTAACGGGTGCTGAGTGTTGATTGAAGATCCTCAAGATGTCCAGTACACATTAACCAACTTAGCAATTCAGCTGGCTTGTGAAGTCTGGCTTAGTCAATGTAGTCTCAAAGTAGTGTGTCAAATCACACACAAGTTGGGTTCGTTGAAACAAAACTGTTGCTGCATGGAAAACAGCAATCCTCTTCGAAAGACTTGGCTGCTGCAAAGCACTTGTGATGAAGTGTCTAAGCTACTGGTTGCCGTCTCAAAGTAACTCGCAAGGGTACATCAGGATGCTGTTCTGCTGTCCACTGCTCTGGTTCAGGATCGGCGGCGGGCTTGACTCTGCTGCTGTGGTGGATCCAGGCGTCGATCTCGGCTACCTTTACTGCAGTTGGGGTAGACAGGATGACGGTGTACGGTCCCTTCCAATGGGGTTCCAACGGTATCTTCTTCCAATCTTTGATCCACACCGAGGTACCAGGCTGGTAGGGATGCAAGGGTTCCGTCAAGTTGATAGGCAACTGGTCTTGGATCCACGTATGGAGAGTCTGCAGAACAAAACTAAGAGCTAGGAGTTCTTGTCTGGTTATTTCTGAACCAATTTGGGCTAGACTTCCTTTGATTCCCTGCACTATTGGTGGGGGTTTACCATACAAAACTTCGAAAGGGGAAAATCCTGTTGACCTTACAGGAGCTGAGCGTATTCTGAATAAAGCTATGGGGAGCACTTGGGGCCACTTCAATTGTGTCTCCTGACAAAGCTTGGACATTTGGGCTTTCAAGGTACGATTCATTCGCTCAACTTTCCCTGAACTCTGGGGTCTGTATGCAGTGTGGAGTTTCCATTGTATCTGCAAGGCTTTTGCTAACTGCTGAGTAACTTGGGAGACAAATGAGGGTCCATTGTCTGACCCTATTATTGCTGGGATTCCAAATCTGGGGACAATCTCTCTCATTAAGACTTTGGTAACTTCTCGGCCTTTCTCAGTTCTGGTTGGGAATGCTTCTACCCACCCAGAGAAAGTACAAACTAATACTAATAGGTAATGGTACCCATTGGCTTTTGGCATCTCGGTGAAATCTACTTGGAGGTTGTGCATGGGGGTCACACCTCTTGACTGAACTCGGGGTGCTGTAATAAGGCCTTGCTTGGCATTATTCTTGGCACAAGTTTGACATTGTCGTGCTACTGAAGCTGATATGGTTGTCATCAGAGGGATGTAGAAATGTGGTCTGAGTGCTTTTTCCATGGCACTTTTTCCATAGTGCGTAGCTTCGTGGAAAGCTTTGACAAAGGCTGGTCCTAACAATTCAGGAATTACTATTCTTCCCGGAGGTTGACTGCCCTCTTCTGGTGGCAGCTCAATCCACCCGTCTTTCAGTACTCCATTTTCTCTGTTACAGTAGTAATCCATTTCTTTGGTGGTATATCGTGGTGTCCATAAATTCAAGGGTACTGGAAACAATGCTGCTTGCATTGGCATAGCTTGTGGGGCAATTTGTCCTGTCATAGCTGCTTGTCGTGCGGAGGCATCTGCAAATCTATTCCCTCGGGCAACTTCTCCTTTTCCTGCTTGATGTCCTCTGCAATGCATGACAGCTACACGTGTTGGGGCCCATACTGCATCAAGTAACATCAATATTTCGGGACCATATTTGACTGATTTTCCTCCGGATGTGATGAGTCCTCTTTCTTTATAGAGAGCTCCATGGGCATGCAAGGTAGTGAAGGCATATTTGGAATCTGTATATACATTTAGCACAAGTTTTTCTCCTAACAACAATGCTCTGGTAAGTGCTATCAATTCGGCTTTCTGGGCTGATGTGCCTGAGGCTAGGGCTGATGATTCAACTACTTCGTGTTGAGTGACGACTGCATATCCGGCACAGCGTCGTCCATCAAGGATGAGACTGCTCCCATCAACATAATAGATTTGGTCAGGATTGTCTATGGGCACATCTGTCAAGTCAGGTCGGCTGGAGAACACAGTCTCCATGACTTCGATACAGTCATGTTCTGGGAGTTCTTCACTGATGGGTATCAAGGTGGCTGGATTCAGGGCATGGCTCACTTCAAGTTGTATCTGTGGGTTTTTCACATAACATGCTCTGGTATTTCAACATTCGGGAATTGGTGAGCCAATAATTTGCTTTCTGTTCCATAAGGGCAAGGACTGCATGTGGCACAGTGACTCGTATGTTCTGTCCTAGTGTGAGTTTGTCTGCTTCACTCACTAGTAGCGCTGTAGCTGCAACTGCTCTCAAGCAAGGTGGCCATCCTTTGGCCACAGGGTCCAATTGTTTCGATAGGTAGGCTACAGGTTGCTCCCAATTTCCCAATTTCTGAGTCAACATGCCTAAGGCATTTCCCTGTGCTTCATGTACAAACAAGTGGAAAGGTTTGTGGACATCTGGTAGTCCAAGTGCTGGTGATGACATCAATTCTTCTTTTAACTTCTGGAAGGCTGTATCCTGCTCAAGTCCCCACTCCAGTGGCGACTTCTCTTCTCCTTTTGTGGCTTCATACAGTGGTTTGGCAATTTGGGCAAAGTTGGGTATCCAGATTCGGCAATATCCTGCCGCACCCAGAAAGGCTCTGACTTGCTTTCTGGTCATTGGAGTTGGAATTCTACATACTGCTTCTTTTCTTTCTCTGCCTAATCTTCTGCTTCCTTGGGTAATACGAAAACCCAAGTATTTCACTTCTTTTTGGCATAGCTGTGCTTTGGCTCTGGAAACTTTGTATCCAGCTTCATCTAGTAACTGCAAGAGATCTTTGGTGGCTAGTATACATTCACTTTCTGATACGGCAGCTATCAACAGATCATCCACGTATTGAAGAAGCACTCTCTTCCCCGGGGCTACTGGATAGCTTGAAAGGTCTTGATTTAGTGCAGCACTAAAGATGGTAGGTGAATTCTTGAATCCTTGGGGTAATCTTGTCCAGGTAAGTTGGCCCCCTCTTCCAGAGATGGGGTCCTGCCATTCGAATGCAAACAATATTTGGCTTACAGGGGCTAACCTTATGCAAAAGAATGCGTCTTTCAAATCCAGTACAGTGAAATGGGTAGCTTCAGCAGGCATCAGTCCTAGGAGGGTGTAAGGATTGGGTACGACTGGATGTATGGTCTCAGCTGCATCATTTACTCTTCTCAAATCTTGCACTGGGCGATAATCATCTGTTCCAGGTTTCTTTACTGGCAAAAGTGGAGTGTTCCATGGGGATTGACATACTTTTAGTAGGCCATACTCAAGCAATCTTTGTAGGTGGCGATGAATGCCTTCAATTGCGGCTCTTGGGAGTGGGTACTGTTTGACGTGCACTGGTGTAGCACTAGGCTTGAGGGTTACAATTACTGGAGCTATATGCTTGGCTAGGCCTGGGGGACTGCCTTCTGCCCATACTCCAGGTGGTGCATCAATACTTTTCAAAGTTTGTTCAAAATAGGTATCTTGAATCGAATCATCAATGTAGTATCTCCACTCTTCTTCTCGGGGAACTGTCAGCAGCATCACTCCTGCTGGTTTGGTTTGGGGATTTACTGTCATTTGCATTTCTCCTTGTTCAGAGAAAGATATCTGTGCTTGAAGCTTGGCTAACATATCTCGTCCCAGTAGTGGCACTGGACATTCGGGCATGTAAAGGAATTGATGAGTTACTTGCTGTCCTCCCAGACTGCATATTCGGTTTTGAAGAAAAGACTTTGTGGTTTTGGCACCAGTTGCTCCTATGATGGTGACTGCTTTTGTAGTGAATGGGGCTATCTTTTTGTCTATTACTGAATGTTGTGCTCCAGTATCAACCATAAAGTCCATGATTTGGTCTCCTATTTGTATTCCGACCATAGGCTCCTGGAGACCTAAAGCAAACTTGGAGCCCGGTCTGTCCTAATCCACGTCATTCTCGTCATGGGCTGGCGTGGCCAATGCTTGAATGGCTCCTCCTCTCTCTCGCTGGAATTGTTCTCGATTGGCTCCTCCTCGGCTTCGGGGATAGCTTCGTCTTTCTTCTCGCCACTGATGGCTGCTGTCGTCATCATGCTGGGCGTCTTCGAGTTGCGGGCACGTATCTCTCCAATGTCCTTCCTCTCTGCAATAGGCGCATTGGTTCACGCCTAGTCTCTGGGTCCGGCCTCCGCCTTGACCCCGCCCTCTTCCTCTGCTCCTTCGACTAGGGACACCTCCCCTTTTCTGTTCCACTATGGCCGCAGCCAAAAAATCAGCTTTCTTCTTCATCTTTCTATCACATTCTCTCTGTCTTTCAGTATCACGATTCACATACACCTTATGAGCGACTTCCAATAACTGTGTTGCATTCATGCCCGCAAACCCTTCTAACTTCTGTAATTTGCGTCTAATGTCTGGTTGAGACTGGTTTACAAAAGCAGAATTCACCATACATAAACTTCCTGGTGCCTCGGGATCATAGGGAGTATACATTCTGTATGCTTCAGTTAATCTCTCATAAAAATCTGCTGGGCTCTCATCTATCCCTTGGATAACTCCTGCAACTTTGGAAAGGTTCATAGCTTTTTGGCCCCCCCTTCTCAGGCCTTGTAAGAAGCCTTGGCGAAAACGGGCTAGGGCTGTGGATCCTTCATCTGTATTTGGATCCCATTGGGGGTCTTCATTCGGGAATTCTCTCTGAGCTGCTTCCCGACGGTCTATTATATTCTGCCCCTGTGCCGGAGCTACAGGGTTCTCTGCCATCCATTCAATAGCTGCTTTTCTAATTCTTGCTCGCTCTTCTGTCATAAATAGGGTGGTCAGGAGCTGACGGCAATCTGGCCAAGTGGGTTGGTGAGTTTCCATAATACTAGTTACTAATTCTGTCAGCTCCTGCGGCTTACTAGTATAGGAGGCGTAATGCGACCTCCAATTTAATAAATCAGTTGTAGAGAAAGGGATATACACATAAGTTAGGGGTCCCGCTACCACTTCATCATTATCATTCTTTACGGGCACTCCCGGGACTTGCCGTAAGGGAAACAGTTTGGCTGCCATGGGTGTCTTTTGGGATCTAAGGGTTATTGTCGTTGCCTTTGCAGGAGTCACTTTCTTTTTCTCAACAGGTTTTGCTTTGGGTTTCTCTTTTACTGGTGTGCTAGTGCTAGCGCTAGCTTTCTCAATTATTTGTACATTGTCCTCCTCATCTGGGGGATTCTCTCTTTCTCCTTCTTCTATCTCCACTTCTGACTCGCTTTTTATGTCCTCCTCTTCTTTTTCCACTAGTTCTTCCTCTTTCTCTCCTCCGGGAGGGGGATCAGGGGTTGGGTCCCGCCTCGGCTCTGGCCGTCTCTGGGGTTCTGGGGCAGGACGCCGGGCTACTCTTACTGGACCTGGGGTTCGGGGCTGCCTGAGAGTTATTTCTGGGGAATCAGGATCTGCCAGGATGGGCTTCTTTCTGGCTTTCTTATCCTGCTCTTTCATTCTAGGCTGCTCCGTTTTCTGTCTAGAATCTGTTTTAGCTAACATTATTCTGCACTGTTCCTCATAACAGCGCTGCGCCCAGGAGGGCGGATCTTCACAAATACTTAACCAGGAATCTATATAGGGGTACTGATCGGGGTGCACTATCCGCACTCTACGGTGTATTGACTGAATAATCTCTACATTGAACGTTCCCTCTCGGGGCCAGATGGGGTCTAGATCGGGCCACTCCCTAGTACACAAAATCTGCAAACGGGCTGCTGTCATTTTAATACCATAATCTCCTGAATATCCCTCTTTAAAATGTGCGATCATACATTCTAATGGAGTGTTTCTAGTAGACCCCGCCCCTCCCATTTCGATGTGTGCACGCAACAACAGACAGAAGGGAAAAGGAGGGCGGACCGTGGGTAAGGGGTCCTCACGGCCCTGGAAACGTATAAGGAGTACAAATAACAAGACAAGACGACAATCGCTTCCCCCTTTTTGCGACCTGAACGCGGTCGCCCGGTCAGGAAATGCGCTACTCAGGGGTCCGCCTTCACTTGGTCCGTGCTGCCAGACCTCTCATTCACACTTCGTTCACACAATCATGCTAGCAACGTATCCCAGAATGCATTCGTTTCTATCTATTCTGACTAGTCTTTTCCAATTTCCCAATTACAAAAAGGATGGGGGTTTCACCCGGCGAATTCCCATGCGGGGTTACTCGGCCCTTCCTGGAGAGTTGATCATGCTCTCTTACCAATTCCCAATATCTCGAGATTACAAATTCCAAATTCCAATGGCAGTACTGCTCTTTCTATTTCTGTCTAGAACCAAAATCAAAACTATACTCACCGGATCCGGTCCTCAAACTTCCCAAGCAGGCGCATGAGTTGGACCTCGGACTCCCCTCACTCGGGTTCGAGGCGTTGGCTCCAACCGGGCCCGGCACCCGCCGAGGTCCGACCAGCTCCCTCCGATACAAGGGACCGGTGGCGCCAGGGAGCAGCCCTCGTCGGAAGGGCGCGATCCCGGCAGGACCAAGCCTATAGAGGCGGAAAGTCGTGGTATATTGCCCTATATACACTTTGATTCCACAACTTCCCGGCCAACGCACCAAGGAATATGTAGCAGCAAAGCGCAGACAAACCAATGATACCAGGAGTCTGTTCAGAAGGTCCAAATCATTTATTTGTGCACAAGTCTCAAACCAGTCAATTTCAAAAAGGCTGAGCAAAGTTTTCAAGCATTACAACAACTTTTATAGACTTCTGTTCCATTCTAGGTATAGAAAAACATTTCATTGGTCCCGGTAACCTCCCGTACCTCCCGTACCTCTTCTATTGGTCCCGGTACTGATAAGTTTATCCAATTATGTCCCTCCAGTGGGCATGACACCTGCATACCCCCCTTCTAGTCCCAATTACAATGGTCAGTTCATCAACTTGTTACTTTCACACTCTCAAGGCCATAGAACCAATTTGTACGTGCAGAGGAGCTGGGCTCTGCAACTCATCTGTCAGCACTCCCAATTATTTCTTTGCAGATGTACTTTTTCTTATCAGTAACTTTTAAACATGTATTTTCTGTATTTTTCCATCTTTCAATACTGCAGTTCTGCTTACCTAAGCTAATTCA
Organism: Ichthyophis bannanicus; assembly: GCA_033557465.1. Classification (NCBI taxonomy): domain Eukaryota; kingdom Metazoa; phylum Chordata; class Amphibia; order Gymnophiona; family Ichthyophiidae; genus Ichthyophis; species Ichthyophis bannanicus. The sequence continues at coordinate 1,494,012,871 of CM066031.1, forward strand.
ATACTTCTACTGAGTTCTATCTTACAATAGCAGCATATTGGGGGATGTGCAATCCTATATGCCTCTCCACAGGCCTCATTTACAGGTCAAGCTAGCCATGCTGGCCTGCTTATGTTCGGACACTGTGGGTCACAGGCCTGCACCTGCCACAGTTCCTTTCAAGTCCTTTGGTCTTCCACTCACTCTAGCTCTTTTGCTTTACGTTGTGGTGTTCCCCAAGGTTCATTGTTGGGACCTATTCTTTTTAATATTTATCTTGCTCCTCTGGCCTTTTTTATTGATTCCTGGGGTGTCGCCTTCTTTGGTTATGCAGATGACATCCAGTTGCTCTTTCGTCTCCCTGCTTGTTCTGCTTCAGCTTTCTCTGTGGTTTCTTCTCAACTATCACAAATCACAGGGTGGTTGTCGTCTCATGGTCTCAAGCTTAATCCATTGAAGACTGTTTCAGTTCTGTTTTCTGCTTCTCCACTTACTTCTTTGTTTCCTCTTGTCTCAATTGACAATGAACTAGTTCCACTTCAAACTTTGGTTAAGATACTGGGTGTGCTGTTTGATTCATCACTTTCTTTTGCTCCACATGCACATGTTTCTTCTATTGTCCAGCGCAATTTCTTTACTCTTCGCCAGCTTCAATCTATTTGCAAATACCTGGATGTTCCCTCTCTCTTCATCTTCTCTTGCATTTTCTGGTTATTTCTCGTGTCGCTTATGCTAACTCGCTTCTCGTAGGTTTTCCTCGTTACCAAATCGCTCGCTTGCAATTGCTTCAGGACACTGCCGTGCACTTGCCGGACTGATCATGTGACTCCTCTGCTCTTTTCTGAACACTGGCTCCCTGTTTCTTATCGGATTTCTTTAAAGATTCTTCTTCTTACTTTTTGTGCTCTCTACACTGGTCACCCTCCCTTCCTCTCTTCTTTGATCCGGTCATATGTCCCTTCGTTCCACTTCGCTCAGTTTCCTTGTGATACCATGTCCTCAAGTGCTTTTTTCAGCAGCTGTCCATGCTTTGGATTTTCGGGTGGTAGCCCCTATGTTGGGGAATTCTTTACCCTTTGACCTGCACAGTGTGTTTTCCCTTAGTGCACTTTAAGGCTCGTCTTAAGTGACTTTTTTTTTTGCAGGCCTTTCCTTCTCGGTGAATTTTCCTTTTCAGCTCCTTTTGCCTGCTGTCTAGCTTGTACTTACTCTGCTGGTGCCATTATTTGTCTTACCCTTCCCTTTGTGGTTTTTAGTTGATATTTCTGTAACCTAGGCCTTCCTTCCCCTTGGTTTTTGTTTCTGCTTTTATGTTATTGCATTGATATTGTACATTTATGGTTTTGTTTTTCTTTTTTATTGTCAAGTATCATACGACAAAATTTCACGCTCCACTATTCACCTAAAGAGGTATATTTTTTCTATTATTGGCAACCAGATCTCAGACTGTAAAAGAGCTAAACATTCGGTTTAGGACAAAATCCTAACCTCGTGCTCTTATTATTTATTATTATTATTTATTAACAATTCTTATATACCGCACTATTAGACATCAGCGCAGTTTACATTGAACAGAAAACATCCGACAGTTTACACGTGTCTGGTCGTTACATTTAACAGGAAGTATAACTTGGCGAAATAGGGGAAACTAAATACAATGCAGGGTTATCTGAAAAGGATATCCTGGTTAACTATATACAACAGTGGTACAATAGTATATGGAACAACTTGCTATTTACATTGTGAAGTTGGTCTCTTAAGATTGCATCAACGATCTGTTATGTTGCTTGTTGTATATAGCTTTCTATTTAGCTTATGTTACTTTTCATGTTGATTCATTATAGCTGAGTATATTCTTTTGTTTGTTTTAACTCCCAGCGTATCTCTTGCATATAAATCGAGTGACCTAACACTGTTCAGCCCCGACCAGATATCATGAATATCCACTATCAAGCTCATTCAAATAGTGGTATCAGAGTACTTATCTGGTTCGGCTGTCTTGAGCATATAAGAGCGAGGTTAGACACAAAGCAAAGCAAAGAAATGTGCAAAAAATGTTGTACAGGTATGTATGTAAGAATAGAAAACGCAAACCGCACCATTGCAATACATGAAGACAAACACCCGATGGTGTGAAAATAAAATTCTAATAAATGAGATCCGACACTGTGGTAATAACTAGCAAATTTTTATTTCAAAGTTTAGTAAAAACACGATATTTGTCAACACAGTTTAGATTTTAAAGTCATTCTTGGGTCAATCAATCTCCTGGTGGGCCCGTTTCTTCTTCCCCCGAATGCTTCTCTTGGTGCGCTGCTTGGCGTATTTTTCATCTGGGGTTTCCCGCAGCAGCAACCAGCAGAAATCAGCCATCATAGTGGTGTTCCATCTTCCTTGGTACCTTCTCTCTGCGTCCTTGATGTCCTGGTGAAACCTTTCACCTTGTTCTTCACTGTACGCCCCCAAGTTTTCGGGAAAGTAGTTCACATGGGAGTGCAAGAAATGGACTTTCAGGCTCATGTTACAGCCTTGTTCTTTGAAGGCATTGAGCATCCTGGCAACAATATCCTTATAGTTCTCATCCCGCCTGTTCCCCAAGAATTTGAGAACAACATCCTTGAAGGAATCCCAGGCTTCTTTTTCCTTCTCAGACATTGTTTCAGCGAATGCTCCATCTGAAATGAGTTTCCTTATATCAGGGCCAACAAACACTCCTTCCTTTAGCTTTGCTTCAGAAAGTCGGGGGAACTTTGAGCAAAGGTACCGAAAGCACTCACCATCTTTTGGAAGGGACTTGATGAATTGCTTAATGAGACCCAACTTAATGTGGAGAGGTGGTAATAGAATTTTATCACGAGGTACCAAGCTCTCATGAAGAACATTTTTCTCACCGGGTCTCAAATACTCCCAAATTGGCCAGTCTTTTTTCCCCCAGTGTAGGTCGCGGGCTCGGCTATCCCACAAGCAAAGGAAGCAGGGATATTTGGTGAAACCGGATTGCTGCCCTAATAGCATGGATAGAATTTTAAAGTCTCCACAAATCATCCACTTATGCTCATCATAACGAATCTTCTGAAGAATCAGGGCCAAATTCTCGTATTTTTCTTGGAGAATAACAGAGTGAGCAATAGGAACTGAAGCGAATGTGTTGCCATTATGAAGAAGAACACCTTTTATGCTGTCTTTTGACGAATCAATGAACAGCCGCCATTCAGCAGGATCATACTTGAGTTTAAACTTTTCCATCACTCCGTATATATCGTTGCAAAATACCAAATCTTCCTCTTTGCTGAAATACTTCAAAAATTGTGTCTCGCGGTTGCGGTACCAATAAAAAGTTGTTCCTGGTGACAAAAGATTTTCTGTTTAAGCCGAGAACCTAGCAGTTGGGCAGCATCTTTTGGGAGTCCTAAATCCCGGACTAAATCATTCAATTCAGCTTGAGAGAAAAGTTCAGGTTTCGGATCTGGTTCAGTTTCAAACTCGGAAGTACTGGACTCATCGGGAAAAGCCATCTGATGAGTCTCATCATGATCAGAACCGTCCACACAAATATGATCCAAAGATTTTGGTGGTTCAGGCACAGGTACTTCGTTGCTATGAGGCATAGGCCTAATTGCTGAGGGAAGGTTGGGGTAACTTATTACGTTCTTATTTTTTAAGTTGTATCCCTTCACAATGCAAGAGCAAAAATAGCAGTCACTGCTGTGGTCTCTTTGTTCACGCCACATCATAGGTATTCCGAAACAAAATGCTTGTTTTTTACCTTTCATCCATAAGCGTAGATCTTCCTCACATGTCTTGCACACTTTGTGAGGAGCCCACGGTTTGTCTTGATCGCCTAACTTCAAACCGAAATAGGCGAAATATCCTTTTTTAATAAATGCAGAAATGTTCCTCTGCCGCTTTTTCACGGTATATTCCCCACAAATAAAACAAAAACTGTCCGGAGAGTTGACGCAACCTCTGGCTCTGTGAGCCATCACAAATACACAGCACTGCAAACTACAACTGTAGTGAACCACTTCGGAATAAAGCTGGATTACGACTGAGCAAACAAAAGGTAATAATGAACTTGCAAGAAACTGAAATTTGACAGGAACGTTCATGTCGCAACCACCGTGTTTGAGCGAGCGAACGAGGCGAGGCGAACAGGAAAGAACATGCGCCAGCGCGAGTACTGGATTTAGCCCCCCGCCTCCCAATTGTCCTGTTAATGTATAAAATGAATACAAAACACTCTAAAATATCATGAGGGAGTGTTTCTAGTTAGTTAACCATTACAACCTCTATTTTGGGCCAAGAAAATAAACTGCAGTCGGCTAAAAAGAAATTATGTGAACATTCCTTATATGGGTAAGAAATCTAATTTTGCAAGAAAACGTGACGTGATGGAACATTTTGGCTATTTTTCCTGGATTCAGCACCCCAAAATCTATAGGAATCAGTTGCAAAACTGGAGGCAGTTTTTTGGTAGTGTACCTGTGTAATGAGAGGTCACTCACCCAGTAGCTAGCTGTGTCCATAATGCCCCTCCTCAAATTGTTGGAATAGTGCTGAGTGATGCAGGATGTAGGAATCGTGGGTTGACCCAGCAAACCTGGGCACCATATTCAGTATGCGCATGTTTGCATTGCATGCCACCTACACATTCAGGGAATGGTAGTTTTTCTGGTTACGGAACACTGCTTCTCTGGATTGGATAAGTGTCATATGTGTGCAATCAATGGCTCCCATCACTTGTGGTAGGCCTGCAATTCTCTGAAATTGCTGTTTGAGGGTCACCCACTGTTGCCATTCATTAGGAAATACAATGTAGTTCCTGACCCAGCTGATCATGTCTCGCAGTACTTGGTGGAGGCATCTGCCAAAGGTGGACCTGGAAATTCCTCCAGCTGCAGCCACAGATGTTTGGAAGCAGCCAGAGGCAAAGAAATGTAGAGTACTCAGGAGCTTTGTCAGCCCTGGTTTGCACATGACCGGTAGTAAGAGGCTCGAGGTCAAGTCTTAGCTCCTCATAAAGCTCCCTTATGGCCCCTGTGCTCAGCCTGTAGATGGTGATCACCTGGTCCTCAGGGAGGCAGAGGAGGGTGGCCCTATCTCTGTAGATATGGGGCCTTCTGGGCTGGATCTCCCTCCTCTGAGGATGCAGAGTCCTCCGCTTTCCAGGCTGGTGCCCCTGAACATTGGCCCCCACCACCTGTGCAGGGGCTGGCCCAGGTGTTGTGGGGCCTCCTCAACTGCCTCACATCCTTCACCCTCCAGCCACGAAGCTACTTGTGCCGCTATATAGTTGAACATGATGTAGCAAGGCAGCGGCCCCAGCCCACAGTAAATTGTAGGCTGGACAGTGGGTTGGCCCTGCCGCACACACCTGCCTGTCGTTTTGTTATTGCAAATGGCCATCAGCATGGACCGGGCCCAATTAATGGCACTTTGAGCTAGCATTCCGGTTCCACACAGCTGCGCCTCTAACTCCCACTAATTGGGACCAGCATTAGAAAACCCTCTCTGATCCCACTCACTCTCTGCCCATTCACCGCCCATTCTCCACCTCCTTCGCCCTTGCCAGTCTCAGCCAGGTTAGCTCCCATTGCAAATGCGTTATCGGTTCTCTATGCCGCACGAACTACTACTAGGCACTCATACTGCCCGTAGACACCTTTAGCATCATTTAGTAATCATACCCCTTTGTTTGATTTAAGGGAGCTTCACAGTGCCATATTCCTGGCCCTTTTCATTTTATTGCTGTATAAATAAGTTGCTGACAGTTGCATGATGGCATATCAGGACAGTTTATAAGTGACATTGAATGGATATTTGAGCAGTTCTGGCAATCTGTGTTGCTTGCAATGTACATGAGTAGTGCGTGAGCCGTACACTTCAGTCTATGTATACTGCTGTGAGTTTTTAAATGGAAAATTAATGATTGCAAAGTATACATGATAATAAAAACCGTCTGCTTACTTTGCACTTGCTATTTGTGTGCGAACCTGAGAGAGTTAAAATGGTATGTGCACATTTGAAAATGGCAAGGATGTATTCACTATCCTGCCCCTACCTAAAAATATCCAAATTAATATCTTTCTTTTAAACTGGGCTAAAAGCATACATATAATTTTTAGCCAGGGGAAGAAGGGCAATTTTCAACAAGCCATTTTGCACAGGAAAATCGTTATTTATCCCAGTGCATGATTTTAAAAATTGTCCTATTTCTTTTATCAGATTTTCCTGCTACTAGTATAATCATGTTGATTTTCCAAAGTTGCAGAACTTTGTTATTTATGTTTTATATTGTTTTAACCTGTAGCAATGTTTTCACATCACTTAGTAAACTTAGACATTCTGGCCTGCTAAGATTTAAAGGTTCATTCTTTTGTTAACCTTTCCTGCAAGGCCTCTACTGTTTCTCGTTTCCAAACACTTGCCATCACTTTGTTTGTAAACAGTATAATTTTTCATGATGCCTGAAAACTGAATACAGCATTTTATTATTTTTATGGAAGTGCCTTGCCCTCAGTGCCACACATGTTATTGTTTTTCCAGCTATTGAATTTGCCACAGTTGTTTATCAAACTGTCTCATCAATCATATCGCCCAAAGTCTGTGCTCTTTCTAAATGTCATGAGCATTGGCTCTGCAAGCAAGGAAAAGCACCCCTTGTTGCTTCCTCTCTGACTGAACAAAAAAACATTATTTTAAAATGTGATAAAGTTAAAATGCAATTTTGGCCATAGTGTTTTTATCGCAGCTATTTCATCAATACAATTTGTTCTTTTTTTCTTTTTCACATCTTTGTTTAGTTACCAATTCATGCTCCCCCTCCCCCCTTCCCCGGCTGTGATCTGTCCCTGCAACAGTCACCACCTTCCTTTCTTGCAGGCTTCACTCTGTCACTATTGTCATCTCCTCTCCTCTTCCAGTCTGCAATGACAATCCCCACCGCATCCTTCCTATGTAGTGATCTGCTGCTGCTTCTGTCTCTTCCTCCCTTATCCTTCTTGTTCCAGCCTCCAATGCAGGCCACCTCCCTCCTCAGTTCTGCTCTGTAAATAACTTCAACTCATGTTGGCAGATGCTAATAATTTAAAATTTTTTCATGATTTATCATAATAAAATCAGGTTCTTATGCTTAGTGGTAGCTGTACTATTCCTATTGCTGTTCACATTTCAGATGGAATTACTCACCTTTACAAACCCACGCTCAAAGTAAGTTATATTCAGATACAGTAGGTTTTTCCATACTCCAGAGGGCTTACAATCTAAGGGCTAGATTTCCTAAAATGTGTTAATGTTAGTGCATATTATTTCACGTAAACATACATTCCTTATCGTCCCTCCAGTCTAGTCCTGAACCTCTGGGTAGTGCTCCTCTTCCAGCAGCTTGGAGACTGAGAAACGTCATCCTTTTGATGACACTGGTATAAATACAGAGGAACCGCCTCCTCACTCCAGTTCTCTCAGTCTCCAAGCAGCTGGAGGGTGGTGAGCCGGGAGCTTCGGGGCTCACTAGAGGAGCAATTAAGGAAATTAGAGAGATTAGGAATAGTATTGGGAGAGTTAGTTGCTTAGGATTGCTTTAAATCCAATTTATTGTTTTTAGAGAGTCTGTCTCTTTAAATTCTATTGGAGCGGTAAGGCCCCCCACCCCCTCTCCTCCCGGTTTGACTATACGGAGCTTAGCTGTTCAGCGCCGGAGAGACAGCTGTAAGAGGGGGAAAGGCTCCAGTTCCCAATCCCACATAGATGGGTGAGGAACCGGTGCCTTAGACTCTGCAGCGCACCAGAAGCTGTTTTTCCCTGTGAGCGCTCAGAACCGACGTCAGAGGATCTGACGGATAGCGGCGGCAGTGGGGTTAAGCTGAGGCTTTGCTTCGGGCAGTCAGGCCAAGCATTGGTGGAGGACCGTGGGGGTATGGAACAACAGGGGTGAGCATACAGGCCTAGTACAGCATACAGGCCACCAGATAACAAAATAATTGCGTGTGTCAGGGAAGGCCCGATCGCGTGGTCTCAGCGCGGGAAGCGCCATTTACATCGGGTGGACTACAACAGCTCCATTTTTGGCGGGGGAGCTTTGTTTCCTTAAATTTTCTTCAGAAACCGTCTAGGAGGGTTTCAGAGAGCTGAAATATAAATTTATTTAAAAAAAAAAAAAGGGAACGCTCTGGAAGGGGGTGCCTCCGGCAGTGGTCAGAGCCTGCGGAAGGGACTTAAGCCTTTATGTGAAAGGGGGGCTGCAGTGTCCATAGCTCAGGTCCATTCTGCAGAGATGCCCTCTAGACCGCAGTGCGTGCTCTGCGGTGCTAGACGGGGGGCTGTCTCGGACACAGGAGTGTGCAGGGGGTTTATGCTGGGGGCAACCACGATGGAGCAAGCCTTAGAAGTGGTTTCAGAGGGTCCCAAAGGTGTGGTAGAACCTTTGCTGGAGCCAGTTTCCCCTGCTGTGCAACACCTGGAACCCGTGGCGGGACCTTCCTCTGCACCGGATTTTCCTCCTCCTCTGACACCGCTGCCGGGGGGGTCTGAAGGCAATTTTTTCCCCAGAGTTCATTACGCTAATTCAGCAAGCATTTGGGGGTGTTAAGAGAGGCTTCCCATCTCCATCATCAAATGTGGAGCTAGGGGAGAAGAGGCCGGGGACGCCTATGGCTGCAGGATCAGCAAGGGTTCAGGCTAAGAAGGCCAGCATAGACAAGGACATGGATCAGTCAGTGGCTTCCGAGGTGGTTCTCTCCAAAGAGGGAGATCAGGACCTAGAGCTCGAGGAGGAGTTAGAGGAAGGAGAAATCATGGAGCAGGAGGACCAAGCTCAGGTGGTGCGAATTTTCCGCAGAGAGGAGTTACCAGCGCTCATTTCAGAAACGCTCAAGGCGCTTAATATGCCGGCGATGGGGACGGCAGAGGATGCGACCTTGGAAGACCCCTTATTGCAGACATTTCGAAAGACTCAGAGGGCATTCCTGATACACAAGGTAGTCAAGGAGATGATTCAAGGAGAATGGGATTTGCCTGAGGCGGGGCTCAAGGAGTCCAGGGTTATGGGCCGTCTTTACCTGCTGGTGGAGCAGGATAAGGAGTTGTTTCAGTCCCCAAGAGTGGATGCAGCCATCGCGGCTGTTACCAAGAAGACTACCATTCCAGTGGAGGGTAGCGCGGCCCTTAAGGATACTCAGGATAGAAAGTTGGATACCTTGTTGAAGCAGGCTTTTGACGTAAGCACGCTGTAGGTACAGGCTTCTGTTTGTGGAGCATGGGTCACTAGAGCCTGTCTTCGTTGGTCTCAATGACTCCAAGGAGGACAGGTGGGGGTAGCGACCACAGAAGCGGCCAGCCTAGAGTCGGGGATAGCTTATCTGGCCGATATCCATTACGACCTTATCCGTGGGTTATCAAACAGTATGGCGTCTGTAGTAGCGGCGCGGCAGTATTTGTGGCTGCGCAACTGGGCAGCTGATAGTTCGTCTAAGGCTAGGTTAAGTAAGCTACTGTTCAGGGGAAAGCTTCTTTTTGGAGAAGATTTGGATAAACTGGTGAAAGACCTCAGCGAATCCAAAGGGGGATGGCTTCTGGAGGATAAGCAAAAGCAGGGACGGTCAAATGTACCTCCTAAGACTCCTCAGAGGGAGTTTTGTCATTTTCGTTCCCCGAGGTTCAATCAAGGTCAAAGGGGGCATTTTCCCTATAGAAACCAGGGGTTTCGAGGTTTTAGGGGAGCAGGCAGAGGATTTGCGGCCTCCTCCTCAAATCTTAGAAAAGCACAATGTAGCGAGGGGGACCCAGGTAGGCTTGGTACCTGTAGGGGGTCGACTATGAGAGTTTTACCCTGCCTGGGTCCAGATTACTTCAGACCAGTGGGTACTGGAGGTTATTCGAGAAGGTTTTGCTTTGGAATTTCTCCGGACAGTAACCGACTTTTTCGTACAGCCCCCCTGCAGAGCACATCTCAAGTGCGAAGCCATCAAACAGACAGTAGAGAGACTAGTAGCCCTCAAGGCCATAGAGCTGGTTCCTCGAGACGAATTAGGTTCCAGTCGGTACTCCATTTATTTCGTAGTTCTGAAAAAAGAGGGAACTTATCGGCTAATTCTGGATCTCAAAAGAGTAAATTGTTGTCTCCGAGTGTCTCATTTTCACATGGAAACATTGAGATCGGTCATAGTAGCAGTAAGGAAAGAAGAGTTCCTTACGTCCTTGGACTTGTCGGAAGCGTACCAGCACATTCCCATTCGGCAGGAACACCAAAGGTTTCTCAGGTTTGCAGTTCCTATTTGACATTTTCAGTTCCGAGCATTACCTTTCAGGCTAGCTACGGCACCACAGATGTTCACCAAGATGATGGTGGTAGTAGCCACATCGCTGAGAAAGGACGGCATTCTAGTACATCCTTATCTGGACAATTGGCTAATTCAGGCAAAGTCAAGAGCCGAGAGCGAGGTGGCCATGGCCAGAGTTGTCACATTCCTGCAAAGCCTAGGTTGGGTAGTCAGTATGTCAAAGAGTATGTTGACTCCATCGCAGAGTCTGGAATACCTAGGAGCGAGGTTCGATATGGAGGTTGGCAGGGTATTCCTTCCTTGGCATCGAGCGCAAGGTTTGAGAAAGTTGGTACGCGAATTTCTGAGCAGGTCGCTTCCCATGGCGTGGCATTATCTACAGTTGCTCGGGACTATGGCGGCAACGCTCGAGCTTGTGCCGTGGACGAGGGCCCATATGAGACCATTGCAGAAAGCGCTGCTCAGGCGGTGGTCTCACCAGAATGACACTCTGTCCAGGAGACTGCCCTGTCCAGTAGAGACGCGGCAGGCACTGAGGTGGTGGTTACGTCCAGGGGGTCTGGAGAAGGGGATGCCCTTGGAAACGCCCGATTGGATACCCCTAACAACGGATGCCAGCCTATTAGGCTGGGGAGCTCATGTCCAAGGAAGATTCACACAAGGGCAGTGGTCCGATCTGGAAAAGCTCTGGTCAATCAACAGGTTGGAACTCAGAGCAGTGGCGTTGGCCTTGCGAGTGTTTCAGCCTTATCTGCGCCGAATAGTGATCCGAGTGTTTTCCGACAACGCGACTGTGGCAGCCTACATCAACCGGCAAGGAAGCACCAGCAGTGTGACACTGGAGGCTGAGGCTGAGCAGTTGTTCGATTGGGTCGAACTGAACCTGGGGGCTCTGTCGGCAGCGCATGTGGCAGGAGTAGACAATGTCGAAGCCGACTTCTTGAGTCGAGTGAAGATAGATCCAGGAGAGTGGATTCTTCATCTGGAAGTATATGAAATGGTGGTAAGTCGCTGAGGGTCACCAGTAATGGATCTCATGGCGCCTTTCCACTCGGCAAAGGTCAGTCGTTTCTTCAGCAGAAGACAGGAAAGGATGTTGGAGAGCCTGGATGCTTTCATTCAGGACTGGCCAGTGGAGCAGCTATTGTACGTATTTCCACCTTGGGTGTTGATAGGCCACGTAGTACAATGCATCAAACTACACAAAGGATTGGTGATATTGATTGCACTGGATTGGCCGAGGAGACCTTGGTATGCAGATCTAAGGAGACTGTTGGTGGAGCAGCCTTGGCATCTACCAGTCAGGAGAGATTTGTTGTCTCAGAGTCTGCTATACATGCCTCAGGGGGATCGATTCTCACTTATGGTTTGGCTCTTGAAAGGGCAAGGCTGAGAGCAAAGGGATATTCCGCAGCAGTAATTGCTACATTGCTGAAGGCACGAAGGAAGTCTACTTCGTTGTGTATATTCAAGTTTGGCGTATATTTGAAGCTTGGTGTGCAGACAGGAAGTTGGAAGCATTAAGGGCGTCAATTCCTCAAATTCTGGTGTTCTTACAGGATGGATTTCAGAAAGGTTTATCAGCCTCGTCCTTAAGAGTACAGTTGGCAGCGCTGTCCTGTTATAGAGGTAAGATAAAAGGGGAAGCCATGGGGGCTCACCCAGATGTGAAGCGTTTTTTAAGGGCGGTGTTGCTTTTGAGACCACCATGTCATCAGGTAGTTCCGACGTGGGATCTTGCTTTAGTTTTGGAAGCGGTGGTGCGCGACCCGTTTGAGCCATTGTCTAGGTCGTCTTTGAAGGATCTTACTCTCAAGGTGGTCTTCCTGGTAGCGATATGTTCAGCTAGGAGAATTTTAGAATTGCAGGCTTTGTCCTGTCTGAAGCCTTTTCTGTCTTTTTACATTTCGAAGGTGGTATTGAGGCTGGTACTGTCCTTTTTACCAAAAGTGGTATCACCGTTTCATATGAATCAGGTAGTTTATTTGCCAGTTTTCGGGAAGGTCCCGAGTCTTTATCAGCTGAGCGGTTACATCTATTTGATGTTCGCCGGGCATTAAAGAAATATATTCGGCGGACAGCAGACTTACGGAAGTCTGATAGACTATTTGTCCTTTTTGGTGGTACAAAGAAGGGAGAAGCAGCATCAAAGGCTTCCATTGCCAGATGGATTAAGGAGGCGATAGCATCAGCGTATCTGTTGAAGGACAAGCTGGTTCCAGAGGGGCTGAAAGCTCATTCAACTAGGACTCAAGCGGCTTCATGGACTGAGTACAAGTTAGTATCAGCAGTAGAAATTTGTAAGGCAGCGACCTGGTCATCCTTAAATTCTTTTGTAATGCATTACCGTCTGGACATTCAGGCGTAAAGGGATACCAGTTTTGGCACAGCAATGCTTCAGGCTGGGCTAGCAGGTCCCTCCCGTTGATTTATTTCACTGCTCTGTTACATCCCCAAAGGTTCGGGACTAGACTGGAGGGACGATAAGGAAGGTGAAATTAGACTTACCTGCTAATTGTTGTTCCTTGAGGAACTCCAGTCTAGTCCCGTATCCCGCCCGGGTGTTCATTTTTGGACTAGAGCCTGAAGCAAGCAATTTATCACAGGTAAGCAGAAAATAAACCTGTATGGGTTCTGGTTCCTAAGGGGCGTATCTAAACAGAGTGTTTATATGGGGGTCGCTTTGCTCCATAAGGGGAGGGAGCTGGCCTAAGAAGTTCTAACCAGAGTTAGTATGGTGTAAGGGGGATCAGGATGGGAAAGACGTCTCCCTTAATAGTTATTGGTTCAGTTAGTTTACAGTTTTTTGGATATTTACTAATTGTTGCTCCGGTGAGTCTACTTTGTCAATAGTAGGGAAGAACAACCCAAACTATGGTTACACGATGCAAGGTTCCACATTAGGAACCACCACCCAGGAAAAAGATTTAGGCGTCATTGTGGATACCATGTTAAAACCCTCGGCCCAGTGTGCAGCAGCGGCCAAGAGAGCAAATAGAATGCTAGGTATGATAAGGAAAGGAATGGAAAATAAAACAAAAGATATTATAATGCCTCTATATCGTTCCATGGTGAGACCGCACCTTGAATATTGTGTGCAATTCTGGTCGCCGTATCTTAAAAAGGATATAGCGATTTTAGAAAAGGTTCAGAGAAGAGCCACCAAAATGGTAAAGGGGATGGAAGGATATTCCTATAAAGAAAGGCTAAAAAGGTTAGGACTCTTTAACCTGGAAAAGAGACGGCTGAGGGGAGATATGATAGAAGTCTATAAATTAATGAACGGAGTGGAACAGGTAAACGTAGATAGATTGTTTATCAGAATATAGAAAGACTAGGGAACATGCAATGAAGCTACAGGGTAAACTATTTAAGACTAATAAAAGAAAATATTTTTTCACTCAACATGTAATCAAACTCTGGAATTTGTTACTGGAGGATGTAGTAAAGGCTGTTAATGTAGCTGGGTTTAAAAAAGGTTTGGACAAGTTCCTGGAGGAAAGGTCCATAAACCATTATTAAGAAGTGACCGAAGATATCAATGCTTGACCCAGTACAAGCATTGTGGAACTTGTGTCTCTTGGGGAAACTGCTAGGTACATATGACCTAGATTGGCCACTGTTGGAAACAGAATACTGGGCTTGATGGACCTTGGTCTGACCCAGTATGGCATATCTTATGTTATGTTCTTATGTTAGGTTACTGGAGTGAGGAGGCGGTTCCTCTGTATTTATACCAGTGTCATCAAAAGGATGACATTTCTCAGTCTCCAAGCTGCTGGAAGAGGAGCACAAACCAGAGGTTCGGGACTAGACTGGAGTTCCTCAAGGAACAACAATTAGCAGGTAAGTCTAATTTCACCTTATTTAACACAAGGCCATTTTTCGTGGACGCTTTGCTGATAACATGCATTAATGCATTAACCCAGGTTAGTAAATGTATCCCTAAGTTTATACCTGAGGCAATGGGGGTGTAGGATGCTGCGAGCAGGTCAGGACACAAACCCCCACGGAACCAGGCAGAGGGTTAAAAGAAAAATGTTTTATTTACCACAGCAGTGGTAGCAGAGACACAGTTCTCCCCTCCCCCAATGTTTCTTCACTTTGGGCTTCACAGCAATAGCAGAGAAACAGTTCTCCCCTTCCCCTAAGTTCTTTCACTCTGGGCTTCACAGCAGTAGCACCACAAGCCTGCTGATCAACATGGAAACACCCCAGCTACTATCTTCCCATAGGATCTCCTTAGAGGTAGGTCGTCACTCCATACTCTGGAACACCTTGGACTCTTCTCTCCTCCTTTTTGTCTCGTCACTCCCAGTTAAAAGGGCCGTCCCTGGCCACATCCTTCTCAGGTATATTCAAACTGTGTTCCTTAAAGGGACCCACCTTCTGGTGCTTAAAGGGGCATGTCCTTAATCTGGCTGTAGGTATATCAGTACGGGGGATGGGGAGCTTTTCATACACCCCATCACAGGGGGTTAAGTGACTTGCCCAAGCTCACAAGGCATATCAGTGAGAAAAGAAGGAGTTGAACCACACTTTCCATTTTTTTATCCTGCTACTGTAATCACAAGGCTACTTTTCCTTTCCACGATAGTAGCTTTTGATCTGTCTTTACAGGGTTATCAGGTTTCATCCATATTCTCTCTTATTAAAGTTTATTGTGTTCTAGTCAGCATATAACATTCAAAAAAACAATTTCATCTTCATTTTACCAATACTGTCCATAAAGACAATCTTTGTTAGAAAATTTTAAATATTTAATCCCTCTCTTCCACTCCCCTCTCAAGTTTTCAAATCACACAAAGTGCATAATACACTCAATATATGAATTATAAACCGGCTAGGCAATTTCATTTTCAACTGTATCATCAAACTCCATTCACCACATCCATACACTGAGCAAAGACTTGCCAGACTTTTAATAAGGGTTCAACTCTTTTTTTTTGTCTCAGAGCTGTTAATTTCAGCATAAAATATATGTACAGGCAGGGCTGTACCGAGCGTGAATTGCGCCCTGTGCGACTTGCACATCGGGCATGTCCCCCCCCCTCCCCGCACCTCCATCTAGCCACTTTCTGGACGGCGGCGGGAGAGAAGGGGTGCACTAAGCAGATCTGTCACTCCCTGCTCTGACGCCTCATCAGAGAAGGGAGAGACCAGACCTGTTTAGCGTGCCGCAAGAAGGCTTAAGGGGCACATTTCAGCAGTTTGCCATTGCCTGCCACTGCTGAGAGAAGAAAATGTGGTGGCGGCAGGCATCGGCAGACAGCTGAAATGCGCCCCTTAAGTCTTTGCTCCCTGTGCGGCCGCACCGCTCGCACAGGGCTAGGTAAGGTCCTGTGTGCAGGAGCCACACTTTGACCACCTCAGTTGAAGAAAGGTCCTCCTATGTCCAGGCCTGAGTGATGACCAACCTAGCAGCAATCATTTAAAATTTAAAACACTTTTCCTCTTCCATAGCAACTCCTACTATTTTTTTTATAATTCAAAAGTGCCACATCCATCTGGGGAACCAATGATTTCTTAAGAATTTTACTCAGAAACTTCAATATAGCCTGCCAAAAAATGTGCGCCCGAACTATGGAATACTTTACCTGATTGCATACGGGCAACGAGAGACTTAAAAGACTTTAGACAAATGCTTAAGACTTTTCTATTTATACAATTTTATGGTCCTACTTAGGGATTAGCATAAGCATGTACTTATACAATTTGTATTCCTGTTTTGTGTATTCTTCCTGTACCCCCAATACCTTTCCTTGCTTTTACCTATATTTGTATACCTTGTCATGTAACCACTTTGATTGAAGGATAAGGTGGTATATAAAAATGGTTAAATAAATAAATCATCCTATGTCAATCCTTCCTGATTATACTTTCTCCAGGATTTCCCAGTACCCCTTCCAGTAATTTTAGCTACACACATTGGGGTGTAGTACCACCAATAAAACATTTTATAGTTGTTTTCTATCAATTTGCTCACAAAAATTATTTTATATACATTTTCTGTGATAAGTGCCCAGTCATTTTCCTCCCAAACTACCCCTAAATCTTCCTCCTAATGCTTCTGGTATAGGGACTTCCCCCCCCCCCCCCCCCTTTTAAGTAATTTATAAAATGTAGAGATACAGCCCAAAATCACTGTGGAACGGAAAAGCTCATTTTAATTCCCCTTCAAAAGCCCCCTTCACCTGATTCTAAAATAATGCCTTGCCCGATGGTATTGATATATCTCCTGGGGTTCTACGGCAGCTTTATAATATCTTTGAAAATACAATACAGCCAACTTCCCTTTGTCTCTTGATCTGAATAAGTTCGCGTTGGACATCCTACATTGTTTCCGACCCCAAATATAATCAAATACCCTTCACTATATACTTTGCTGAAACCTTTTTGAGATTTCAGCGGGTATGGTATTAAATAAATCTAAAGATTTAGGTAGAATCATCATTTTCACTTCTGCTATTCTTCCCAACCATGAGATACTCAACTTTTGCTACATATCAGTAATGAATAGTTTATCTCAAATAGAGTTTCCAGTTTAGAGGGAAAATTTGTCCCTAAATACTGAATATGGCCTTCAGCCCATTTGAAAGGGAAAGCCACCTGAATTTTGGCTTGTAAGTCTGGAGTAGTAGAGGTATTCAAGATTTTGGATTTTGAAATGTTGATTTTAGAGCCCAAGACCCAATGGATCTTGGAGCTTCATCACCATATGTAGGATGTCATCCATGAAGACAGAAATATTACACATGTATTGTTTTCCAACTTGTATCCCCCTCAAGTCCTGAATTATCTCTTACCCTCTCTTTCAATAGCTCTATGTCCAAAACAAACAATAGAGGGGAAAGCGGGCACCCATGCCTAGTTCCCTGCTTTAATTAAAAACCTCTGTGTACCCCACATTTATCTTCACGCAAGCCATCTTTCTGAATAAAGAATTTGTATCCAAACCCCATTTTTTCCAATACCTCAAATAAGGACAGCCTGTACATTCTATCAATTTTTTTTTCAGCATCGACCGCAAGCAGTACAATACTCTGTGCCTTTTCTAGCCCCCTTCATATCAGATTTAAAACCTTCTATATGTTATCAGAGGCCTGTCTCCACTGCACAAAGCCCGATTGATTTGTGTGAACTAATTTAAGCAAAAAGGGTAAGCGACAATTAGCTAGTATTCTTGTAAAAACCTTCAAATGTACCGCCAGCAAGGAAACAGGTCAGTAAGACCCACAAACTGAGGTGTCCTTACCTTCTCTATAAAGGGCCATGACTTCTGCTACTCTCATCATATATATCCCAAAAAGAACCCCAAAATCAGGACCAGTAAATAAGTCCTAACCAGGACTGTACAGATCAACAAACAGTAAGGATTTGAGGGTTTGTTTGTTTGTTTTTATTATATTACATTGCTAGCTCTCTGACTGGGAGCTCTTAAAAGGGCTTTTGTATATTTTTTATAGCAAGGTTACTTTCTTTTTGGTGCTTCAGGGGACCTTTTGCTGAACTCTAGTAACCTCCTCAGGTTTAGAAACTGCTAACACCTAATCAGGAGTTAGTGGGCTTGATTTCCTGAGTGCAGCTGAGGCCTGCATAAAAGGCTCCAGTGCCTTGCCCTGTTGAGGCTTTCCTAACCAGGGCTCTACAGATCAACAAACAGTAAGGATTTGAGGGTTTGTTTGTTTGTTTTTATTATATTACATTGCTAGCTCTCTGACTGGGAGCTCTTAAAAGGGTTTTTTGTATATTTTTTAAAGCAAGGTTACTTTCTTTTTGGTGCTTTAGGGGACCTTTTGCTGAACTCTAGTAACCTCCTCAGGTTTAGAAACTGCTAACACCTAATCAGGAGTTAGTGGGCTTGATTTCCTGAGTGCAGCTGAGGCCTGCATAAAAGGCTCCAGTGCCTTGCCCTGTTGAGGCTTTCCTAACCAGGGCTCTACAGATCAACAAACAGTAAGGATTTGAGGGTTTGTGTGTTTTTATTATATTACATTGCTAGCTCTCTGACTGGGAGCTCTTAAAAGGCGACTTATAAACAAACTGAGCACCCTAGGGATGGACCCTAAAGTTACTGCTTGGGTTAGAAATTGGTTGGGTGGGAGGCGACAAAGAGTACAAGTAAATGGAGCTCACTCTGAGGAGAAGGATGTTACCAGTGGTGTGCCCCAGGGATCTGTCCTTGGTCCGATTCTTTTTAACATCTTTGTTAGTGATATAGCGGAAGAGCTGTCGGGTAAGGTTTGCCTCTTTGCAGATGATACCAAAATCTGCACTAGAGTAGACACCCAGGAAGGTGTAGATAACATGAGGAGGGATCTAGCTAAGCTTGAAGAATGGTCTAGAATTTGGCAGCTGGGATTTAATGTTAAAAAATGTAAGGTCATGCAATTGGGCTGCAGCAATCCAAGGGAGCAATACAGTATAGGAGGTGAAGTACTTTTGTCCACTAAAGAAGAGCGGGACCTAGGCGTGGTTGTGTCTGATGATCTTAAAGTAGCTAAACAGGTAGAAAAGGCGACGGCAAAAGCTAGAAGGATGCTTGGGTGCATACGGAGAAGAATGGCTAGCAGAAAAAAGGAGGTGATAATGCCTCTGTATAAGTCTTTGGTGCGACCTCATTTGGAGTATAGTGTGCAATTTTGGAGACCGCACCTTCAAAAGGATGTGAACAGGATGGAGTCGGTGCAGAGGGTGGCTACTAAAATGATTAGTGGGCTTCATTATAAAGCATATGAGGACAGACTTAAGGATCTTAATATGTACACCTTAGAGGAAAGGCGGGATAGAGGTGATATGATTGAGATGTTTAAATACCTCCGTGGCATAAATGTTCAGGGAGAGAACCTCTTTCAATTGAAAGCAAGTTCTGCTACGAGGGGACATGGGATGAGGATGAAGGGAGATAGATTCAGGAGTGATATGCGGAAATATTTCTTTACGGAAAGAGTAGTGGATCCGTGGAATAGTCTCCCAGTGGAGGTGGTGGAGATGAGGACAGTAACTGAATTCAAAAAAGCATGGGACCAACACAGAGGATCTCTAAAGGTAAAAAGTGGACTGTTGTAGTTGTTGATATGGAAGGACAGACTAGATAGGCCATGTGGTCTTTTTCTGTCATCATGTTTCTATGTTTCTATGTTTCAATACAAAAAGATCCTGTACCAAAAGACTGCTATATCAAAAAGTATTGAATTTCTCAATCAGGCATTGAAAAAACCTTTGGTTTATAAATCTTTTACTGTCGGAGTGCTAAATAGGAGGGGGCAGAGCATCCACCCCCTCTCAGAAACAGCACTCCTTTTAATCAAAAATTTCCAAGAAACAAAACTATCAGCACTTCCTTAGCGTCCCTCAAGTCTAGTCCCGACCTCTAGGTTTTACTCCTCCACCAGCAGCTTGGAGACTGAGAAACGTCATCCCTTTTCTGATGACACTGGTATATCCTGCAAAGATCCGCCTCTCTGCTCCAGTTACCTCAGTCTCAAAGCAGCTGGAGGATCAGTGGACCAGGGCTCCTGGTTCACTGGAGGAGCACTTAAGTAGTGACAGTCCATTTTTAAATTTTGGTTTGGGTTGTTTAAGATTGTTATTTTTATAGTGTTTGGGGATTAGATGTTGGAGTAGTTTACATTAAGAAAAGGGCTGTAGCTTTAAAAAGAGCTGTTGAGGCCTTCTCACTCTTTACCTTCCCCCTCCCTCCTCCCTTTGTTCCTTCTTAGTAGGGCCAGGGGGGTATATTACTGAACAGCGGGGCACCGAGGAGAGCAGGGAGCACCGCGTTCAGAGAGAGCTGTAGTGGATGCAGAAGCTGTGCCTGCGAACCGCTGATTCTAAGCCACACATGCTGGCAAGCGCCGTCAGATGGGAGCTGTTGAATTGCTGTTCCCGCTCTTCTCTGCGGAGCTCCCGACGCTGAAATAAGCAAGTCGGTGGAGCGCAGCGGCAGCATTATTGAGGACACGGAGACCGGAGCCGCCGGGAAAGGTAAGCGGGCTCTGGGGTCTCAGGGTGTGTGAGAAGCAACTGTTTTTGTTTCTTCCGCGAAACGGCGTGGGGAGCCTGGCCGCGTGGCGACAAGCGTTTAAAATGCGGTCAGTGAATCAGGCCCTATGAAGGCCGTTCATTTGAGCGGGAAGCTTCGTTTTTGAAGGGGAGAAGCTTGATGTAGCTCAGGAGACTCGTGAAAGCCTTCCTTGCTGGTAGTAAATAAAAAAAGAAAAAAGCGCAGGGATCGCAGTCAGAGTGGGGTCTCTGTGTTCTAGTGGGGAGGCTTGATAAGAGGAAGAAGTCAAGGGGCCCTTTTGGGTGCGATGCCATCTAAGGCCCTGTGCCTGGTATGCGGCTCTAGAAAGGGCGTGCTATCTGAAGCGGGAGTGTGTCGCGGCTGCGTGCAGGAAGCAGCTGTGATGGAGAGTTCCTTGGAGGGGGGAGCTCTACCACAGGCCCCAGGCGCAGAGCAAGAGGCTGTGCCGGTGAGGGTGATGAGTCGGGAGCCAGTAGCTGGTACCTCGTCCGCGCCAGATCCCCTGCCCTCTCAGGCATCGTTGCCGGAGGGGTTTGCGGCCCTTCTTTCACAGCAGTTGGTGGTTTTGGTGCAACAAGCCTTGGAAGGGCAGCCAAAGGGGCAAACGGCAGGCGCGATAGCGGAAAAGAGGGTAGCAAAGAGGCCGGGTACTCCTGGGGGCTCGGGAGCGGCAGGCAGCGGAGCTAAGAGGCCCAGGGCGGAGATGGAGTTGAAAGATCAGTCGGTGATCTCGGAGGAGGTTCCCTCCGATGTAGAGGACCCAGAGCTGGAAAAGGAGAGCGAGGTGGAAGAAGGCGAGATTACAGACAAGGAGGATCAAGCTAGAGTGGTCCGCTTGTTTAGGAGAGAGGAGCTGTCAGCGCTCATTTCGGAGACGCTGAAGGCTCTTAATATGCCGGCGCCTGGGCCTGCAGAGGATGAGACATTAGAGGATCCTTTGTTGCAGGTGTTTCGGAAAAATCAGAGGGCATTTCCAGTTCATAGAGTGATTCGAGAGATGATTCAGGAAGAATGGGATGTGCCGGAGGCAAGTCTCAAAGGTTCCATGGTTATGGGGCACCTGTATCCTTTGGTGGAGAAGGATAGCGAATTGTTTAAGGCCCTGAAAGTGGATGCCGCCGTTTCGGCAGTGACGAAGAGGACTACCATTCCGGTGGAGGGCAGTACTGCTCTCAAAGATTCTCAGGATAGGAAGCTGGATGCCCTGCTAAAGCAAGTGTTCGAGGTGAATGCGCTTTCCATACACGCGGCGATCTGTGGGGTATGGGTGGCGAGAGCCTGCCTTCGCTGGTCGCAGCGGCTTCAGGGAGAGCATGAAGAGAGTACAATTGGGGAGGCAGCCAGGTTGGAGTCGGGGTCAGCTTATCTGGCTGACATACACTACGATCTCATTTGGGGCATATCGAAGAGCATGGCCTCGGTAATATCAGCCCGTCGGTACCTGTGGCTGCGTAATTGGGCAGCGGATGGGTCGTCTAAGGCCAGGCTGAGTAAGCTTCCGTTCAGGGGGCGGCTACTGTTTGGAGAGGATTTGGAGAAGTTGGTTAAGGACCTAGGGGAGTCCAAAGGTGGTAGACTGCCAGAGGATAAACCGAGGCAGGGACGGTCGATGCCAGCTCCTAGAGGACAACAGAAGGAGTTTCGTTGTTTCCGTTTTCCTAAGTTCAGTCAGGCTCAGAGAGGGCGTTTTCCCAGGCGGACCCAGAGTTTTCGTCCCTTTCGAGGAGCAGGAAGGGGTTTCGTGGCCTCTTCCCCCTCCTCCACAAACCTTCAAAAATCACAATGAAGTGAGGGGGGCCCAGGTGGAAGTGGTACCCGTCGGAGGTCGTCTACGGGATTTTTACGCTGCCTGGGCCCAAATAACATCAGATCAATGGGTCTTAGAAGTGATTCGAGAAGGTTATGCGTTGGAATTTCAAAGGCCGGTGAAGGATTCGTTCATTCAGTCCCCTTGAAAGGTGCCGGGCAAGGCCATGGCAGTGAGGGAAACAGTACAGAGGTTGCTGGATCTAAAGGCAATTGTACCGGTTCCCTTAGACCAATGCGGCTGCGGTCGGTACTCTATTTACTTCATAGTACCCAAAAAGGAAGTAACTTTTCGGCCGATTCTGGATCTCAAGAGGCTAAATCGGTGTCTGCATGTGTCCCATTTCCACATGGAAATGCTACGGTCCGTAATTGTCGCAGTAAGGAAGGGCGAGTTTCTTACGGCGCTAGATCTTTCGGAAGCATACCTGCACATTCCGATCCGGCAGGAGCACCAGAAGTTTCTCAGATTTTCGGTTCCAGTAGGCCATTTTCAGTTTCGGGCGTTGCCTTTCGGGCTGGCCACGGCCCCTCGGACATTCACCAAGGTGATCGTGGTGGTAGCGGCAGCGTTGCGAGAGGAGGGCATTCTCGTTCATCCGTACTTGGACGATTGTCGAGAGCCGAGAGCGAGGCAGTAACACAGAGAGTGGTAGAGTTTTTGCAGAGCCTAGGCTGGGTAGTCAATATGTCGAAGAGCAAGTTAACTCCCTCTCAGCAACTGGAATATCTGGGTGCCCGCTTCGATACGGAGGCAGGGCGGATTTTTCTGCCGTGGCAACGGGCGACTGGGCTGCGGGCCGTAGTCCGGCAGTTTCTGGACAGGGTGAGGCCTAAGGCGTGGCATTACCTACAATTGTTGGGGACCATGGCGGCGACTTTGGAGTTGGTTCCATGGGCGAGAGCTCACATGCGGCCTTTACAGAGGGCTCTGCTCAGGCGCTGGTCTCACCAAAATGATTCCCTGTAGAAAGTCCTGGCGTGTCCGGCGGAGGTGCGGCAGGCTCTTCAGTGGAGGTTAAGTCAAGGGAATTTAGAGAAAGGGATGCCGTTAGAGGCGCCTTCTTGGGTGCCCCTGACGACAGATGCCAGTCTGTCCGGCTGGGGAGCTCACTTTTGAGGCAGATTCACGCAGGGTCAATGGAACGAGCAGGAAAGGAGTTGGGCCATCAACAGACTGGAGTTGAGAGCGGTAACTCTCGCGCTGCAGGTGTTCCAGAAGGAGCTGCGCGGACAAGCGATCCGGGTGTTTTCCGACAATGCGACCGCGTTGGCTTACATCAACCGGCAGGGCAGCACAAGCAGTGCCCTTCTGGAGGCCAAGGCCAGTCAGTTCTCCGAGTGGGCCGAAGGTCATCTGCCAGCGATATCGGCGGCGCACGTAGCGGGGGTGGACAACGTGGAAGCCGATTTCTTAAGCCGTGTGAAGGTGGACCTAGGAGAGTGGGTTCTGCACCAGGATGTGTTCGAAATGGTGGTGAGCCATTGGGGGATACCAGTAATGGATCTCATGGCAACGTTTTGGTCAGCGAAAGTCGGTCGGTTTTACAGCAGAAGAAGAGAGCGGATGTCCGAGGGCCTGGATGCTCTCATTCAAGAGTGGCCGGAGGAGCAACTCCTTTACATATTTCCACCTTGGGTGTTGATCGGAAAGGTGGTGCAGCGCATCGAAGGTTATCGAGGCAAGGTGATTCCGATAGTGCCAGATTGGCCCAGAAGACCCTGGTACGCGGATTTGCGTCGTCTACTGATAGCGGAGCCCTGGCGGCTGCCTCGGCGGAAGGACCTCTTGACGCAGGGGCCTCTACGCATGCCTTACGTGGCTCGGTTCTCGCTTACGGCCTGGCTATTGAGAGGGCACGGTTAGCGAAGAAAGGCTATACAACGGCGGTTGTTGAGACGTTGTTAAGGGCTCGAAAACAATCGACTTCATTGGCGTACATTCGGGTCTGGCGAGTGTTTGAGAGCTGGTGTTTGGAGAAGCGGTTGCAGCCATTGAGGGTCTCGATCCCGCAACTGTTGGCCTTTTTACAATGTGGTGTGGAGAAAGGCTTAGCTGCGGCGTCTCTGTGGGTGCAGGTAGCGGTGTTAGCTTGTTACAGAGGGAAAGTAGCAGGTACATCGATAGGATCTCACCCGGATGTTAGGAGATTTCTAAGGGCGGTGAGTCTTATTAGGCCTCGGTGTAGGCAAATAGTGCCTAGGTGGAGTCTTCCTTTTGTGCTGGAGGCGTTAGGTCAGGGACCGTTTGAGCCTATGTCAAGGGCTTCCTTGAAAGATCTCACACTCAAGGTAGTGTTTCTGGTGGCGATCTGTTCAGCTAGAAGAATTTCAGAGTTGCAAGCTTTATCCTGTAAGAAGCCTTTTTTGTCCTTCTATGATTCGAAGGTGGTGTTGCGACCGGTGCCATCTTTTTGCCCAAGGTGATTTCTCCATTTCATCTGAATCAAGAGATATCCTTGCCGGTGCTCAGGAATGCGACGGTGGCCTCCTCCATCGATAAAGTTCATGTCTTGGATGTGCGCAGGGCCTTAAAGAAGTATCTCAAGACGACGAAAGGTTTCCGCAGATCGGAGAGGCTGTTTGTGTTGTTTGGGGGGCCGAGAAAAGGAGAGTCGGCGTCCAGGGCGTCCATTGCCAGGTGGATTAAGGAAGCCATAGCATCAGCCTATATCTTGAAGGGGAAGCCGGTGCCGGAGGGCTTGAGAGCTCATTCGACTAGAGCACAAGCGGCTTCTTGGGCAGAATGTGGTCTAGTGTCACCGGTGGAGATTTGTAAGGCAGCGACGTGGTCGTCATTGCTTCCTTTTGTCAAGCATTACCGTCTGGATGTTCAGCAACAGGGGGATGCGTGTTTCGGATCAGCGGTGCTTCAGGCTGGTCTAGCGGGTCCCTTCCGATGATTTACTGCTCTGTTACATACCCAGAAGTCGGGACTAGACTTGAGGGATGCTAAGGAAAGGTAAATTAGACTTACCTGCTAATTGTAGTTCCTTTAGGGACTCAAGTCTAGTCCTGGATCCCTCCCAGTCGTTTCTTTCAGGAAGCTAGGCCTGAAGCAGAAGAGCAAAACTGGTAAGAGTTCCGGGCGAATAGAGATCAGGGTTTCAAATAGGTCGCTCTCCTCAGTTTCCAGGGGGAGCAGGCCTGAATAGTTCTGAGATAAGTTGCAGTAGAAGGATTTTCAAAAACAAACAAAAAAAAATATTGGGTACAGTTATATTCGTTATAGTACTATTTGGTGCTACTACTTAATTGTTGCTCTGGTGAGTTTGCTTTGTCAATAGATAACTGGAGCAGAGAGGCGGATCTTCGCAGGATATACCAGTGTCATCAGAAAAGGGATGACGTTTCTCAGTCTCCAAGCTGCTGGAGGAGGAGCAAAACCCAGAGGTCGGGACTAGACTTGAGTCCCTAAAGGAACTACAATTAGCAGGTAAGTCTAATTTACCTTTATCTTCAAATAGTTACTTCAGAATAATGCTCTTCAGAATAACGCTGTCAACGACGTGTCACGTTTCGGGTCTTTCTACTACGACCCTGCATCAGGTTGATATGCGAAATTTCATCACGCAGCTATAGAAGCAGAAGAACCAAGCCGACTAGCAGTGTCCTTTAAAGTGCTCGAAACTAAGCATCTGGCGTCAGAGACAACCCCCCGATGATTGACAGACAGATCCAGGATTGTCCCTTCAAATTTAACTGTGGACCACCCTATCCCCTGTCATCTGAACCTGGGACAGAGCGGCAGTGAAGTAACCATTTGAAGATAAGTGCTGATAGTTTTGTTTCTTGGAAAATTTTGATTAAAAGGAGTGTCTGTTTCTGAGAGGGGGTGGATGCCCTGCCCCCTCCTATTTAGCACTCCGACAGTAAAAGATTTATAAACCAAAGGTTTTTTCGATGCCTCATTGAGAAATTCAATACTTTTTGATATAGCAGTCTTTTGGTACAGGATATTTTTGTATTGACTTATTTACTGGTCCTGATTTGGGGTTCTTTTTGGGATTTGTATAGATTTAGCCCTCAGTGTTCTCATGGCGTCTGATGAACAACTGCAGAAATTTAGACAACGCGCCTCCTTATTTGAGGAGCCTGTGTCTCACTTCAGTTGCCCCCCACTATCATGGAGTTGAAGGATTTACATAAGCGTTTAATTCGTGCACAGATGCATGATTCGGCCATGGCACAATATCTTAAGTCAATGATCATTCCTCGGGGGCTCCGGATGCCCAGAGCCCCACGACAGTTTACTGACGATTCAGCTTTCTTGTCAAAATGGAATGCAATCTTGAACAAGTGTAGTTTTGATATTATTGCCTTACTTATAGAAAGATCGGGCATTGAAGAGGAAAAGTTGACTGTGCAGGCAGCGGAATTGAAACAAAAGATCTTGGAGACACAGGAGGTTCAAAGTTTTCAATTACAATGGACAGAAATAGACAAACAATTCCTTGCTTTTAAAGACCACTTACGTGGGTTGAAGATCAAGAAATTTAAAAGGGACAAGACCGACTATGAGAACAATCAAGTATATAAATGGATGTTCTCTTCTAATAAAGCTTCTTCTCGACATGTAACATTCACAATTAGTTCTGAGGATTCTACGGATATGGATTCGGCTGATAGTATTTCCCATACTCCTGGTTATGTGAGATATGAACAACCCCCTTCACTTAGGGGAGGTTCTCATTTGGGACGTCGCTCCCGGAGAGCATTTCAACAGGATTTTTGGGAAGGCCCAGACACCAGATTTCAGACCAAGACTCAGCAGTCGTCAACTTATCAGGAAGATTATTGACCCCTTCACAACTGCAGGTATTGGAACTTGGCTTATCTTTTGTGCTGGTTCCGAGATATGATCTTTTTGAGATTCGGCTGGCTCTTTTCCATTTTTTTAGAAAGTTACAAGTTATTTTTTATTTCTCTGGAGCTGATGCTTCTACTAATTCATCCCTTATTAGTGGCCCTTGGAACTGGTTGCCACCTGGTGACGTGGATCCCACCATTTTAACTTTTCAAGACCTCATTTTACAGACGCTAGGCACTGAGGAACGCATTCTTGGTAGATCATTTTAAAATATTCCTCAGACGTATCATCAAGCTATTCGGGAACTTGCTTAATCTGACTTGGTCATTCGGAGAGCTGATAAAGGTGGTGCTGTGGTCATTTGGTCCTCTGAACAATATAAACGAGAAGTGGATGTGCATTTACAGAATCATGAATATTATGAACTACTCACTCATGATCCGACTCCGTCACTACAAGAACAGATTGTTTCCATCATGACGGCTGCATTAAATAATGACTGGATCACTAATCAAGAATTTCGCTTTTTGGTTAAAAAATATCCAAAGATTCCGGTCTTTTATTTGGTCCCTAAGATATATAAATCCTTAATCAACCCACCAGGTAGGCCGATAGTCTCATGTCGGGACTCTGTGCTGGAACCCCTGTTGAAGTTCTGCGATCTTTTCTTACAGCCAGCAGCCGCCAAGGACAGTGGACATTTTATAACACAATTGTCAGCGTGTATGTCACATACGTTGTGTCAATACTTAGGGGCATGTTTACTAAACATTCCTAACGTGCGGGGCCGCGCTAGTGTGCCTGTGCCATATAAGGAGTGGGCGGTTCAGGCAGAAAATAGAAAAAAAACGGTAGTAAGCAACCGGATGTGTGCGCGTCGCGCTAATGTGCGGGGGTCGACATTAGCGTGTGGAAAGGCAAAGTGGCGCGCTGCTGAGTATACAAAACAACAGAGCCGTAGTACAACAGTGAAGACACTGACCAATGGTGCAGGGGCCATGGGTTCAATCCCCCAGTGTGCGCAACGACAAAGGTCAGCTGAGGCAGTAGTAGCTGTAATGATTAAAATTGTTTTAGGAGGCAAATTAATTTGGAACGGCATAAGGCGGCGCACAGTTATTTTTGGGCGGCATAAGGCGGCGCACAGTTATTTTTGGGCAGCAGAAGGCGGCGCACTGGTCCCCTTGGGCGGCAGAAGGCGGCGCGCTGATAGGCACAAGGCGGCGCGCTGATGCACAAGCACAGGAACAGAGCCACAGCACAATGGTTAAAACACTGACCAATGGTGCATGGACCAGGGGTTCAACTCCTCACAATGCCCAATGAAAAATGCCTGCTGAGGCAGTATGTATAATGTTGTGGAGTGCTGTAGGAGGCTGTATAATTTTATTTTGTTATCACTACTAGCAAACGCACTCTCCCAGCATGTTAACATACGGCGGCCCATAAGGCACATGTTACAGTGCACTGTTCGCCAAGGCACCCTTGAATGTCCCCTATAGGGCAGCATGTATGTTGCGACACAGGATAATGTATAGTGCACCCTATAGGGATGGCAACCATAAGGTGGCCTACAGGGCGCCCTATGAAGCACCCTCAGAGGCACCTAATGGGTATAGTAAGCTGAGGGTGGTCTTGCCGGCATAGACATATGTACAGTAAATAAAAATAAAGCTGTGGACAGCCCTACCAAAGGGCCCCACTGTGGGTTTGAACCCATGACCTCTGGCTGCACAGGCAGTGATGTAACCATTGCGCTACAGCTCCATAGCTGTAAGCAGGCCCCTGGCTGGCTGCAGATAGCCTACACGTCACCTCACAGACAGTCTGCTGGTGTCAACAGGATAGGGTTAGGCCACCCGTACCCATGATGCACTGCACATGCAAATTAGCTGTCCGCAGATGGACACAAGATGGGGAATGCATCCCCACAGCACCTCGGCCCTGTTGGGGGAAGTGACCGGGTGCACCCACACAGCACCTTGGCCTAGTAGGGGGCACTGACCGGGTGTTTTACTGGCACAGAGTAGCCACACACCGTTACATTGTGCGGGTACTGTGCTCACCCTGAGTGTGCAATGAGGTGGCCAGGACCAGGTCAACAACACCTGCCATAGCTGATGGAGGCCAAGCGGGCGTTCCAAAGCAGTGTTAATGTGTAAGATAGCTAGTTTCTGCACAAACACCATGGATATCCCTGTCTGCCGCTATCAGGCACAGCCCCCATTGGGGGCGCACCCCCCCCCCCCAGTGGCAAACATGGTCCCCATCAAGGGATCCACACTCTACCTCCCTGCAAAGGTGGCAGTAGAGGGCAACATCAACCCCAGTCCTGCTGAGGAACACCACCCCACCCCCCCCCCCCCCAGGCAGGCAGCTCCATACACAGCCATAACACAATAGCAGACAGACATAAGCCCAGGGTATGGTAAGCTGCACTCCACCACCAGATATTCCCCTGCAGCAAGCCAACAGCCACTGCACCCTGCAAGCCATTATAGCAAGACATTTACCAGCTACAAACAGTCTGCTGGTTAGTCCATAGTGCATGTTCCCAATGGAGATGCATGCACCCAGAACTGGGCTGTCTGCATACACAGCAAGCAGATAGATCAGTGACTGGGCCCCAAAGAGAAACCCATATCTATCACATGAGAGAACTACTATACAGCACTATGGGGAGGCCTAGCCATGCTGTGGTCACTGCACAGTCAGGGTGAGCGTGATCCCCCAGAAGGACATGCTTTGGCCACCCTGTCTGTGTAGGTGGTGGCCGGACACTACAATATCCCAGCCAATGTCCCTGCCAGGGCCCTATGCCCAGTGCAGATGCATCCTGGCCACGCCACCCTGCCCTGGCTATACCCATGGTACCTTGCACCTCATTATGCACATTGGCTGGCCAATACTGGCAACAGTGCTGGCAGTGTGGGCTGTTGAAGGGGCTTGCAGCCAACACCCACTGTATAGACAGACACACACTTCCACACCTCTGCCATCATGGTGCTACGATTGAGGGGGTAAGTAGCCTTGCCCACCAAACCGGTCCTGAGCACGGCAAGGCATGGATATGGTACGCATTACAGCTGGTGGTCGCTCCCCAGGGTGGTGGGCACCGTCAGGGGCCAGGCCTGGAGCATGCCCCGCAAACACCTAACAGATTGTTTGGATGGGGTCAACTAGCAGTATGTACGTAACATATGGATATCTGCCTGCCTGTGCTCCTAGCAAACGTCTCAGAGCTGTGTACCGTATACCTCAGGTGTAGGGTGACATTGGTAAGTTATGCAAGTGCTCGTTTTGGGTGCTGCATGCACGGTCCAATGTTCTGCCTTTCCAGGAGACATTGGCCAATGGGGCCTGTGGGTGTGGGTGTGTCTGCCCTTGATGGCTGCTGCTTTACGGCACAGATTCCCAACTCCAGTCCAGGTTTGCATCACACTGTTCGGGTTTTCCTGCTATCCCTCATGAATATGCATGGGCTACATCTACATGCCATGGGGGTGGTGCATAGATATACAGCACAGGCATTTGTATGAGTGTCTGCATGGAACCTGACTGGTGTGTGGCCCACCAGGACTGCATTTGGGTGATTCTGCTCTAGGTACTGCCCCTGTTCATGGTGTCTGTGCTCAGTGGGGTAAAAGATAGATGTCTTACCATTGCATATGTCCCCGCCATGAAAGGTGTGTCCTTACTATCACTGTTTAGTTGTGGGAAAAATATGTGGGCAGGATTGGCAGTAGCCCCAGCTGGGCTTGTGAACCTGTGACCTTCTGTTCTTGCATGCACTGTCTGTGTGCACTGCACCACTGTGTAGTCACAGATTGGTTGGATTCCCTGGACTGTCCATGACTGTGGATCCGGCAGGGCCTGTCTGTTGCAGTGGACTGTGCCAGCCTGCACATGGCTAGGCCTCTGTCTTCTGTGGTTAGCAGCCACTGCCCCCTGCACCACATGTACTTGTCCGCCAACATGCTGGCATGAACTTCTCTCAGAAAAAGCAGTTGACCTGATTGCAATGTGGCAGTACGGGACTGCATTTGGGGGACTTGGCTGTAGGTAATGCCCATTGTTGTGGTGTGTGTGCGGTGTTGGGTAAAATATGGGTGTTTTCCCCATGCTTATGTTCCCTGCACTACAGGGGTGTCGGCGCTATCTTTATTTAGTGGTGGGTAAAATATAGGGACTGGGCTGGCAGGTGCCCCAGCTGGGTTTTGAACCTCTGCCCTCTGGTCCTAGAGGTAATGACTCTGTCCGCTGTACCACACTTTGGCCACAGAGACAGTGCAGCCCCTGGAGGCAGTAAGCCTGGCAGGATGGAGTCACAAACCCTGCTCTACTCATTTTTACTGTGGGCATATGCACCCTGTCTGGTGACAAACGTGCACCAGAAATGACCACGGGAAAATGGGGGACAAAATATCACCACGCTGGGCGACAGTGGTATGAATGGGCAACCATAGCAAACACTCCGAGGAAAGCTCCAAACACGGAAATGTTTTTCGGAAGAGTCTCCGCTCCGTAGACCCTTCCAATATTCATCTCTTTTTTCTGGAGCTTTGCTGGGTGTGTTTTGTATATTTGCCCATCACTATAACTGTTCCCCAGCTGGATTACTATTTATAATAGTTTTGTTGTGGTCATTTTCAGGTTCTATTTGCAATTTTGTTCTGTGCACATATATCACACTGCTCACGTTTTTTAGGTTTCCCCGGTGTTCCTGTACATTGCTGACGGAAATGGTTTCTCTTCCCTTTAAATGCCCTCTACCGCGAGGGTTTCACTCGCGCTAATTTTTACATGGAAATTCGGGCCCGATACTGTGCGGGGAGCCTCTCCCCTCCCACTCTCCACCCATTGACCCCGTCCCTCCGCCCCTCCGGAGCCTTCCTCCGCCCTCTTTTAGCCATTCCACGCCTCTATCGGACATTTGCGGGCCCGCACTTGTACGGGGCCCGTTAGTGTGCCGCGTACCTGTGCGGGGGTGACACGCACGTGTGCGGGGCATTTAAACGCGTTTCTGCGCGTTTAAATGTCGCGTTGCCGTGCGCTATTTTGCGGCGCGCAGATTTGCGGACTTTAGTAAACATGCCCCTTAGTGACACTAGACGTTCAAGCTCTTTATACCAACATTAATCAGGCGGAAGTGCTTCAATGCCTGACCACTTTCCCTCTGGACTTTCCAGCTCGGTTGCCCCAAAGTTTTTTACTGGACCTTTTGGATCTAGTATTGAATCATAATTATTTTTTTTTATGATCAATAGTATTATTTACTAATTTCTGGCATAGCCATGGGGCTACAGTGGCTCCGTCTATTGCCACAATTTATATGGCTCATTTTGAGGAGTTATACATTTACTCTTCCTCTTTTTTTCATTTCATTCTGTTTTGGCGTCGATTTCTTGATGACATATTCTTTGTTTGGAGGGGCACTGCTTTACAATTGGACTCTTTTTTTGGAAACATTAAATTCCTTTAAACCAAACATACAGTTTACAGCTCACCAAGATCTGACTCAAGTTCAATTTTTAGACATCACGGTCACTCTAACTGTAGGGCTGGTACCCGTGCAATTCTACGCCTGCAGATCTCAGGCCTGCTCAGCAGCTCAGGCCTGAACCAACCTGATCAAACGAGATGGCTTCCTGCTACACTTTTGCTGTGTTCAGCTACAGACTTGATCTCCAAGCAACTGCTTGCACAACATTTCTATGTGTGCATACAGAAGCCATTGTTCCTGGCTAATTCACTGCCCACATGCAAGAACATCTGCTTCTCCGGTGCTTATCTATAGATGGTTCTACTGGCCTTGGACACTCTTACCTATGCCCAGAAACTACATACTGTTTTCTCCGCATGACTTCTTACTATGGATCCTTTGTCTGCAAGAAAGATGCCTGTCACCTACCTCCTGATTCGCTGAAAACACCTCGGACTGTCTTGTGCCAACCAATCACCGGACCTAGGACAGAGACTCATCACAAAGAATTATACATTCTGCGCAGAAGAACTTTAGGGTCTTTCGCTGTTTGTGCCCTGCTTACCTGGTTTCTGCTACCTGATCTGCCTGCAAGACAGACACACTATGTGTGTGCAAAGCTGTTCTCCTAAGGACTGAGATAAGACTTTCACAGATACCTTCGGTTCTGAGTTTTCCCGCGGCTCACCTCCGAAAGGGCTGTAGCCTGCGTTATCTAGCTTAGTTGCCTCCTTGGACTTGTGTGGCTCCAGAGTCTCCGGACCCCAGCCACCAGAGCACAGACGAAGCTAAGGTATAGTCTCTCTCTCCTCCTCCAGATGGGCAAGGATTAGTTAGAAACGTATTCCATAACATTTCTCAGTGCAGAGCGAATCAGTGACGTCTGGTTACTAATTAGTGATTTATTACTTTGTCTAATTGTAATTCTGTGTTGCAACAAATTTCTACCTCATGTTTCTAATTATATATCTTTAGCTATATTTTTGTATGTTTTCTACCTTGTTGTACATAATAAATAATATATTATATATATATATATATATATCTACAAACCAGACTTCTTTCGTGGCTCATTGCCAGCATAACTCATAGAACTTCAGACTGGGTATCAGTAGCTAATTTCCCCTGGACATAACTGAGTGCCTAACTTATTTTTGTGCTACTAATAATCCCTACATAACCTCAGATGGGTTCACTACGTCATTATATAGGAAACCTGTTTAACGAAACACCTTTTTGAATTTTAGGAGTCATCATCCGTTATCACTTAAACAGGGGCTCCCTTATGGCCAGTTTTTACAGCTACGTCGTAATTGTTCCTCAGTACAGGATTTTTATACACATGCTGATGATCTCACACAACGCCTGTTATCCCGTGGTTACCCATTGCGGTTACTTAAGTCTGCGTTTAAATGAGCCCAATTCACACATCGGGACTGGTTGTTGACATCAGCTTCTCCTGACACCATCTCTTATGAGGACACTATTAATGGTGTTTTACCCTATGTGGGAGGGATCACATCAATTTCTAGAATTCTACGCCGGTTCTGGCCGATATTGGGGCTTCATCCCTGTTTCAATAATAAACGTCTGATGTTGGCT
Organism: Ichthyophis bannanicus; assembly: GCA_033557465.1. Taxonomy (NCBI): domain Eukaryota; kingdom Metazoa; phylum Chordata; class Amphibia; order Gymnophiona; family Ichthyophiidae; genus Ichthyophis; species Ichthyophis bannanicus. The sequence goes on from CM066031.1 coordinate 1,494,046,854, forward strand.
TACACAAGGGGTACCAACCTACAAGATAGGATTGTCCATTCAACTTTAACTGTGGACTGCCGTATCCCCTGTCATCTGAACCTGGGACATTATGCATGTGGCTTGTGTCGCTTCTGTGAGTTATCTATTAAAGGAGAAGTGTGGTGTGACCCTAACACATTGAAGCCCTTTAGGTCCCACTGGCATACAACTTGTCTTTCCACTTATATAGTTTATCTGCTTATTTGTCCATGTTAATTGTATTACATTGGCCATACGATCAGATCTGCTAAACTTCGTCTGGCAGAACATGCTTCAAGATTACATACCAAAACCCTTACAGCACCCATAGTGGAACACTGTCTCTCCAGCAATCACCTTTTTACCCAGTTACGCTGGCGCATTTTGGATCATGTTCCATTGGACCCCTGTGGTGGCAATCGTGTGTATCGACTTCAGAAAGCAGAACAACTCTGGATCTTTCGTCTGAACATGATTGCACCACATGGGTTGAATGCGGTTTTGGAATGGAACAATTTGTTTCTTGAGTCCTGATGTTTTTCAGGACCTCTATCATTAGGAGTTCCAGCGGTCGTTTTCAACCAATTAAAACGAGGGGTTCCCTTGTCTCAATAGGGTTTCCCCTTTACATTGGTGGACATTCGAAGCAGAGTGTCCCCTATTGGTTTGATCTGTCTGTCAGTCATTGGGGGATTGTCTCTGACGTGAGACGCCTAGTTTTGAGCACTTTAAAGGACGCTGCTAGTCGGCTTGGTTCTTCTGCTTCTATAGCTGCGTGATGAAATTTTGCATATCAACCTGATGCAGGGTCGTAGTAGAAAGACCCGAAATGTGACACATCGTTGACAGCATTATTCTGGGAGCGGTAGTGAAGTAACCATTTGAAGATAAGTGCTGATAGTTTTGTTTCTTGGAAAAATTTGATTAAAAGGAGTGGCTGTTTCTGAGAGGGGGTGGATGCCCTGCCCCCTCCTATTTAGCGCTCCAACAGTATAAGATTTATAAACCAAAGTTTTTTTCAGTGCCTGATTGAGAAATTCAATACTTTTTGATATAGCAATCTTTTGGTACAGGATCTTTTTGTATTGACTCTCATCATATAGGGCATTTTCTGCGCTTCCAAAAAAAGCATTATATATTTTTTTACTAATAATCTCACCAATGGATGGTGAAAGACTTTATATAATTTACTAGTATACCCATCTGCTCACGGGGCCTTGGTCAACAGTAGAGTTTGAAACACCTTCAATTCCTCAAGATCTTTATCTTTATCTTTATTTTGTTGCTTGATTGACCACCCATGCAAGAAGCATCAGGGAGGTTTACAATAAATGACTGCAACTAGAAATTAAGAAAGGAACACCAATTTTTCAGGAAAGCAGAGAAGACAGAGCACACAGATAAGGACAGAAACTCTGATGGTTAGGGGGGGCACACAGTTGAGTCAGTGGGTGGCAGATCAAACGCATGCTAGAACAGATGAGTTTTTAGCATAGCCTTAAATTTTGTAAATGAATGAGTGATAGAGTTTCCTAACTGTGCCCCTTCATCACTAAGCTTGCGTAGTGTAATTTTATTCAAATATTCATCACTCTCCCTTAGAGGCATATCTTTCTGGGGTATATAATTCTCAATAATATTCAATAACGCATTGTCTGTTGTCCCCCTCAGCCCCCTCTGGTGGCGGCGTAGTGGTACCACCGGGGCTGGGGAGCGCATAAGAAATAGGGGTTTTAGGGTTGACCTGTTGTGAGGGTCAATGAGGTAGCAGCCCTCTGTGTCAGCCTCATGGTCAACTTCCCAAAAAGCAACTCTTAGCCAAGTGTAGGGTAAAGAAAAGGCATTTATTTCACCTTTGCGCAAAAAGAAGTTCAAAATAGGCGGTTATGAGTAACAGAGCGATAACTTTCCTTGTATCAAAATGTAAATCAGCAAAACATTCAAAGTAACATTGGTAACCTTCACAAACTCAAAGCATAAGGTCTCCTGTATTCTTTTCATACATTGGGTTTGCTTCCCTTAACTTAAACACGTCTCATTGTGCAATAATTACAGTCCATCGGTTCGATGGCTTCCATAACCTCAGATTCCCCTGGCAGCCATTCCATTTCTGAGGGGTCCGAATCTGATGTCTCAGGGATGTTAAAATCTGACTTTCTAAAAGCATGCCATACCGTATCCCAGTGTTGGCTTGACAGTTTGGGGCGTCGGCTTTTAGGTATGTTGTAACACCCTGGATTTTCTGCTGTTACAGGATTAAAAGTTTGCTTATTCCAGTCTTTGGCAGCACTAACCTTTTTCCTATAAAGATTATCTGGTATTTCTGGTTTAAAACTGTCCTTATCATCCAGATAAAAGTTAGTCCTTTGTTTCTCTCTTGGTCTAAGCCTTGGTAGACAATTACAGGCACCAACTGTTTCCCCTTTAAACTTCCTGCAATCCCTTTTGTGTAAGGCTTGAGGCCTAGTCTGAATGTCCTCCGCTTCAGGCAGTTTCCAGTGATCCCAGGATATCTTTCCTGCTTTAGAATAGGGTATAACTCTTTTGAGGCAGGGCTGCTGCTGAGGCGCCTGTCTTCCACCTCCACCCCTGTGGCAGTTGGCTACTGGCCGCGCCCTCTCAGCTATGTCCTCTTCCCCATGCCTCTGAATCTTTCTTTCATCTTTCAGGACTCCTTTATAAAAACTTTTAAAAGTACCTTTTCCTCCTTGAAGGTTCCTTTCCAGTGGATATATCTTCCTCTGCTTGTATCCCCGTCCTTCTCCTTGGACAAGGCTTCCTCTCCAGCTGGAAGGGTAAGCACCTCCTTCCTTGACTGCACTCTGTAATACTGCCCCTTGCAGTTGTGTATGGCCTTCCTCTAGGCCTGCTCTTGGGCCTTCACCTCGGCCTGCTCTCCCAGTAGCTTTCACTCCTTGAGTTATTCTGGGTCTGTCAGTGACTTCACCCCGGTCTCTGACTCCGGCTTCTGGAGCTGCTCTTGGCACTGCTTCCTGTAATGCTCTCTGTGAAGCTGTCTGCCAAGCTCCTTGCCTCTCTTCTTGTAATGCTCTGTCCCTGCTTAAATCGAGACCAGCTGCTTCTGGGTCCTGCCCATAGAGGCGTGGTTCCTCTGCTTCCAGGCTTGCTCTCCTGCTCCCTCTATGTGTACCTTCATGTAATTGCGGGTAAATCTTGTTTTTTTCAAGATTTAAAACTTTTTTTCTTTGTGTCAGAGGGCCTGCAGTATCACACTGTGTTCAGAATTTCTAAATTCTAATCCCTTTTTATCCCTAATCTTCACTATACAATTCTTAGTCTGGAATTTTATAAATTAACGGGTCATATATCTGCTGACCTTATTCCCTTGTTCATATATAATTTGTTTCATCGGCTCTATTTCATGACTAATTTCTTCCAGCTGCAGAGCTTTAAACCTCACTCTAGTCAAATCTAGTTTTTTACACTCTTGTCTGTTAACCTCCCCTCTTTTATGTTTCTAAATTCTTCTAATTTCCTCTTTCTTCTTTCCTTTTCCTGTTTTTATAGGATCCAATTGCTATTAATTTACCCCCTATTACAGCCTTTAAACAATTCCACACAATCCTTGGAGATAAAGTATCCATGTCGTTTATACAGAGACATTTCTCTATATCCCTTTGAAGTTGTGCATATACTCTTTCATTGTCCAATTATGAATCATTTAATTTCCAATAGTGTATACCTCTGTTCCTTTCTCCAAGATACATTTCCCCAAACTGGTAAATCATCTAACCAGGAAAAAACAATCTATTCCATACTGAAGCATTCAAGGACCTTATATTCTTATTAACATATATTAAATTGATTCAGGTGTATGAATCGTGAACACTTGAACAGCATGAATAGTTCCCGCCCTCTTTAAAATCCCTCCAAACATCAAGTAGATCAAATGTTTTCAAAAAAGGATTTAAACTTATATCTACTCCCCCTGTTCCTGGGGGCCTCTCTCTTGGATTTATCAAGCATGAGATTTATAGCCAGATTAAAATTCCCACCTACTATCAAATTGCCCTCAACGTATCTACTTAGTTTATTTTCTATAGCTTCAAAAATTCCCCTGCTTTGTTTCATGGGGCACAAATGTTTATCAATATCAACAGTTGAACATGAGGGATCAAATTTTAAGAATTTGACCTCCTACATTAATTTGATAGTGCACAACATTTGATATCATACACCCACCATACATTTTTTCCATTCTTTTTGAGTGGAGGCAGGCCAAATAGTAAATTTGGGATGTCTAATCAAATGTTTGTTCTTGCTCAATAGATGAATGTCTTGAACAAAATCAAATATGTGCTTGTAATTGGGTTAACCCCTTGAACATCGATTAACCCTTTCTATACAAGTTTAACCCTTGAACATTCAAAGTTATTACTTTAACATTATTCATGAATATTAACCTCAAGAATTATCAATAGCCCATCTCCATAAATATTCCACTTCCTTCATAATACACAGCATTATTTTATTTTCCCTCATCCTTTGCCCAAGCACCCCACCCTCTTCCCTGTTCCCATAGAGGCATGACATCCAGAACTCATGGCCCTCTCATTCTTGCACTTAACTACTCTTCCCCTCCCTAGTACACCCCCCTAGCCTAACCTTATCACATTCACTCTGAACCAAACACACAAATCCATTCTGAAAACTGCATGCACACCAAACCATGACCGCTACAAATTTAATAGGAAGAAAGAACCCAGTTCATCAACCAAATCAGTCCATTCCTTCAGAATCAGTCAAGGCTCTCCCCTTGCCGATGCATTTCTCTTCCCTCCCTGTATGGATCTCTGCCATCATGGACCAATCAGCTTATCTTTCTTTTTGTCCCGATCCCTTCCATCTGGTTCTTGTGGAAGATTTTTCCAGCTAGCCTTTTTCAGTCCTTTCAGCACTTCTTCTGGGGGTTCTAGCTCTTGTTGGAGTGCCAGAGCTCTTGGTCTCTTTGTTGTCTCTCTAAACTCTCTCTCTCTTGCATATGATTATGACTGATAAATCCATAAAGACCTCCACAAAATGGTCTTTCTATTTTATTCAGCCCAGTTTCCTAGGGGCTTGCATAACCTCTGGGATCTTGGGATTGTGCAGAATACAAATAAATTAAATAAAAGAAAGAGAGGGAACCACGTGACGCATGAGCGGGTGAGACGTGTCTCTCCTTGCTCCGGGGCTATCTCGCCTTTCTGTTGATTTTTTGACCTCCCCCCTGGATTAGAACCCCACCAAAACATCGGGGATAATACCGTAAGGGTTGCTGAAGGTGTGGATCAACTCCTTACTCTCCGCCATGCCTCTTGCGGCCAAGAAGGAGCGGGAAAAAGCGGCGAAGTCGGGGGCTGCCTCCGCTAGCAAGATGGCGTCCACTCTGAACCCGCCGCAATCGCCGGGTGCGGAAAGTGTGGAGTCGAGCTCAGAAGAACTGGCGAAAGAGGTTGCTAAATTCTTGGAGCCGAAATTCGATCGAATCCTGACTAAGCTTGAGGCTGTCGGAGAGTCCCTGGCTGAATTCGGGCAACGGGTCGAAGAACTTGAACACCGGGTGTCCGCGATTGAGGAGGCCGAGGTGCTGCAGACACGTGAGCACGCTGCCATGCAGAAGACTATTGAGGCCCTAAAAGAAAAAGTGGACGATTTAGAAAATCGATCCCGAAGAAACAATCTGCGGTTAGTGGGCATTCCGGAAGCACACACCGAGAGCTTACTACAGGCGCTGGTGGAGGCTTGGCTGCCCAAAGAGCTTGGATTGGAGCAGCTGGTGGGAGAAATCAAAGTTGAGCGGGTGCACCGTATTGGGCCCAAGTCGGAGACTTCGCAGCGGCCCCGGGTTGTGATAGCTCGCATCCTGAACTTCCAGCACAAATGGCAAGTGCTCCAGGCATACCGCAAGAAGAGATCCTTGATGCTGGACAATCACAAAGTTCTCTTATTCCAGGACTATTCGGCCTCTGTGGCGGCAAAACGCAAGGAGTTTTCCCCCTTTTGCGCTGCTCTGTTCCAGCGGCAACTCAGGTTCACACTTGCCTTCCCCGCGACGCTACGAGTGCTCCATGAGGGGCGGAATCATGTCTTCACCACGGTGGCAGCAGCCCGGAAGTTTATGGAGAGCCTGGGGGACCCGGTGTCTACGGCTTGAAGAGGCATATATCCTATGGGACTACCTTGGAACTACCTTGGCCTATCCGTCCTGAAAGGCTACCGCAATTGGCTTTGGAGAGCTGAGACCTGGGTGGATTCCTCATTGCTGAGCCTAGGTGAGACGCCGCGTGGCCGTGAGCGGCCGCGGTCCACACACGGAGTATTGGGACTTCTGTGCAAATGGGGGTTTTTGTCAGGAGATATGCGGTGGGTGGCGGAATGGTATATAACTCTATTGTATATAATTTCTATGTTGATATTCTCTATCTGTTTGCTGTATTGTTAAGGGGAGGGTACCATTGCCGGGATCCCTTGGTGGGGTGCATCTGTTGCAGTGCACTGCGAGTTTTTATGGGGCTGGGGCACTGACCACTTAAGATCACCTGTTTGGTTGGGAACTCCATTGGATTTGTTTTTGGTTATGGGTGGGGGAGGGGGTCTGTCCTTTGAGAGTTGTAATGTGTCTTTGTGGGGGAGGTGAGATGGCCCTGTAGCGCGCAGGAGTGGGCCCCGAGCCTGGCGCAGTTAGCCAGGCGTGTGGCAGAGCATGTTTTAACTTGGGGGGGGATAAGGAGGAGGGCGGGTGGCCGGGGGGAGAGATGGGAAGGGGGGTGGGAACCGGGCGGGGTAGGGGAGGGAGGGCGGGAGGTTTGGGGGAACCTTTCGTGTGGATGTTCTGGGGTGTTAGTGGGGGGGGGGGGGTAAATGTGCAGTACATGTAGTGAGTGAGTATGTTCTGTGGTGGCTGGGGAGTAGTAAACAGCATCGCCCAATATCCGAACACCTGTGCACCCGGTGGGAGAGACTGTTGTTTGACTGTTCTGGGTCGAGGCTGGGCGACTTGGAACAGTGGTATCCATGGGAGTCCTGTTGGATGAGACGCACATGGCATGAGTGGAATGTGTGATGATCTGCGTGTGGTTTCCTGGAATGTAGGAGGGCTGAATACGCCTGTAAAGAGGACGAAGATGCTGCAGGCCCTAAAGAAGGGGCGTACACATATAGCTTTACTACAAGAAACCCACTTAACTGAGGTTGAACACAATAAGTTAAAGAAAGATTGGGTGGGGCAGGTATACGCCGCTTCCACGAAGGTAAAAAAGCGTGGAGTGGCGATTTTGGTCCATAGAGGTGTGACAATGGAGGTGATTAGAGAGGAGGTGGATCCGAATGGGCGGTTCCTCTTTTTACATGCCAAGATACAGGGACAGGAGTTACTTCTGGGAAACATTTATGCCCCAAATATATATGACCACCGGTTTTTTCAGCTACTCCTGGGAAAAGTGTTAGGGGCCCCGAAGGTACCTTTGATACTAGCGGGAGATTTTAATTGCCCGCATGACCCGCTATTGGATAGATCCGCTGGTGGGGGCTCTCCTGGGGCTTGGCGCAATAAAGGGGTAGAGTACCTATGTAAGTTGGGGGGACTAGTTGACTCCTGGAGGGTCTTGCATGGTGGGGAGAGAGACTATACGCATCTGTCGAGAGCACACCAAACTTGGTCCCGGATTGATTACATCCTGATTTCGAGAGCTAGCTTGGGGAAAGTGGTCAAAGTGGAAATTGAGCCCATAGTAGTGTCTGATCATGCTAGAGGGGTCTTAGATTGGAGAGGAGGAGCTGCGGGAGGAGTCCGTTGGGCGTTCCCGGGGCACCTCTGGCAGGATGAGACTTTCCGGGCTTATTTAACCCATCAGTGGGAGGAATATCTTAGTTGGAATGACACAAGTGAGGTGGATGCGGGGACCTTCTGGGAGGCTGGGAAAGCAGTGCTCCGTGGACACATCATAGCGTATGTTGCGAGAGAGCGGAGGCGGTTGAACGCACGGCTTATAGAGCTGTCGAGCCAGTTGCAGGAGGCAAAGCGAGCAGCGGTGGCTCGACCGCAGAAGATTTCGGCGTATTTAGAAGTGCAGAGAGCTCTGAATGAAATACTCCATGAGCGGGCAGTTCAGTCGCTACAGTATTATCGCCACCAATTGTTTCGTTTCGGGGACCGATCGGGGCGTCTACTGGCGCGCCTGGTTAAACGTAAAGGTGGTATTCAGGGGGTGACTCGAATTCGGGATAGTCAGGGGGTGCAGCAAACTGACCTCCCGAAGATTGTGCAGGTGTTTAGTCAATACTATCAGGCTTTATACACACCGGAGGAGCAAAATAGAGAACGAGAGAGAGAGTTTCTAGAGGCCGTGCCGCTACCTAGGGTGACGGAGGCTGAGCTTCAGATTCTGAATGCGCGGATAACCGGTGCAGAAATCCAAGCAGTGATAAAGAAAGGGAAAACACACAAAGCTCCGGGCCCCGATGCATATGGTGCATAATTTTATAAGATCTTGATGCCCCATATCGTACCTACTTTAATGGCAGTATATCAGGAAGCGCAAGAACGAGGCTCATACCCGCGGGATATGTGAACGGCGGCAATTACTATTATACCCAAGGAAGGCCGAGATCCGGAGGACCCCGCATCTTACCGCCCCATTTCTTTAATCAACTATGACATGAAATTGGTGGCTTCGGTCCTTGCGGCCCGGTTGCAAGGGGTTTTGCCCCGACTTGTTGGTACCCATCAATCGGGGTTTGTTAAAGGCCGGGATGCCTTTGCTAATATTAGTAAGGTGCTCCTGGGCATGGAACATTGTTTGCAACGGGGGACGCCTTTACTTCTAGTGAGCCTTGATGCAGAGAAGGCTTTCGACAGAGTGTCGTGGACTTACATGTTTGAAACGCTTAAAAAATTTGGTTTCGAAGGCGCCTTTCTTTCGTAGGTGAGAGCGTTGTATGCGGGACCGCTGTCGTGTGTGGCTAGTGGGGGAACCTCCTCGGTACCTTTTGAGTTACGTAGGGGTACGCGTCAAGGTTGCCCGCTGTCGCCTCTATTATTTGTTTTACAATTGGAGCCTTTACTCCTTACCCTTATAGCGGAGGAAAGGATCCGTGGGATTGAATGGCCAAAAGGGGGAATCAAGGTCAGCGCGTTTGCCGACGATATGCTCTTGTGTTTGTGCGACCCTCAGCCTTCCCTGGAGCGCGCTTTGGACGTGATTCAGAGCTTTGGCGCGTTCTCCGGGCTCCGGATAAACCTCAGTAAGTGTGTCGCGTTAGATGTAGGGGGTCGAGCGCAGAAACAGTGGAGAGGGCTCTTCCCTTTACGTTGGGCGACTGGGGAGTTTCGCTATTTGGGGATACAGATCCCAGATCAGATCTCAAGATTGTACGAGGTTAATATCCGCCCCATGATGCGGAGGATGGCGGATGTATTGCATCGGTGGCGAGACCTCCCTCTCTCGCTTATGGGGCGCCTGGCTTTGTTCCAGATGATGGAGGTTCCCCGTTGGATATATCTGTTACGGCATTTGCCTCTGTGGTTACGGCGATGTGATGTCACTTTATTCCAGCGATATCTCAGCCGCTTTCTGTGGAGAGGTAGGAAAGCACGGATCTCGTTAGCAGTTTTGATGAGTAATAGGGAGGAAGGGGGACTCGGGCTTTTTTCGATCCGGGATTATAACTTTCTTGCTCTATTGCAGCCCTTGCGGAATTTGATCTTGGGTGGAGAAGGAGTCCTACCCTGGGAGTTGATAGAACACCTCTCGGCGCCCTATCATCCGACTTACTTGTTACATAGCCCTCCGGTGGGCTTGCCGCATTTCTGGCGACACTCGGTCTATTTTAGTGCATTGAGCCAGGCGTGGCGTTTCATGTGTCAGAAGAAGCGCGAGCCGTGGAAGAGTACAGAGTGTCTGCCTTTGAGGGGTAATGCCGACTTTGTACCGGGATGCCGGGGAGGATTGCCAGGTAGTTGGACAGTGGCTGGCCTTGGACACCTGGGTCAATTGAGGATGCAATCTCAGGGGGAGTTGGACTCCTTTCAAACTTTGCAGCGGCAATATAAGCTTGCGGCTCATTCTTTTTACTTCTACCTGCAAGTACGACACTATATACAGACACTTCAGCGGCCTAGGGGTTTTCAGTTTCGGAATAGAGGGGTATGGGATCTCATAACGGACGTCGGAGGCAAGTTTTCGCTCCGCACTTGGCGTGAGGAGTGTTGTCCTGGGGGGGGACTGGATTTCGTTGACGCACCTGGCACGGAAGTGGTGCATAGCCGATAGTTTGGCCCTTAAGCTTGAGTTGCTCCAGATTGCTTTCCAACATATAAAGCTCCTCTCGGAATCAGTTAAATTACGCGAAATCCAATACAAACTGCTGTGGAGGGCATATGTACCCAACACGTGGGCGTTTAAGATGAAGGTGCTCTCGACTGATGTCTGTCAGCTATGTGACACTTATAAGGGGACCTTATTCCACCGTTTTTGGAGCTGCCCCCGGATCACTCAGTTTTGGGGGGAGATCTACGCTGAGATGCGCGCATGTAGACCTATGCGAGGAGAACTCACGTATGAATGGTGTTTATTTGGGGTGTGTGGTGTGGACTCCCGGGAGCTAACTCAGGATTTATCTGATGGGCCTCTTGGGGGTGGGGAAATGCCTGGAGCTGATCCTGTAGCGGACCCCACTTGTGTGGCTACGAGGAAACTCTATACTAGAGCTTTCCTGATTGTGAAACAGTGCATCCTACGACATTGGATATACGCCCGACCCCCGAGCCTTAGGGAGTGGTGCAGAGCTCTCTTAACTCTGAGAGGCCATGAGATGCGCACAGCGAGACTCTTGGGGGAAAAGCAACGGGTGACCTGTGATAATATTTGGAGAGGGGTCACGGAGCACTATTTCTCCACCCGTGGGCTCCTTGGGGAGACAGTGATAGATGGAGGGGAGGTGACAGGTGGCAGGTGATGTCACTTATACTTGGATGTAGTGGTGGTAACCCATGAGCGGAGTTTTGGGCTGCATGTCTGTGCTCTAGGGGGGGTGGGGGGTGAGGGGCTCGGGGTGGGGGGCGAGGCTTGGGTTTTTCTTTCCAGAGTGATTTAGATAGGGAGTTGGGGTGAGGGGGGGAATGGGGGAATTGCTATGGAATTGCTATGTTGTTAATTCCGACTGGTTTAAGATATCCCGACTGTTATGATTTGTGTTGTATGTACGTATTGGGCTGATGGGAAGACCTCTATTTTGTTATGTTATGCTGTTGGTTGTCTCTGAGCCCTGTTTCTCTCTGTACCTATGAAAACTCAATAAAAATGATTTGAAATAAATAAAAGAAAGAGCCACCTCCTTTGTTGTATACGCCAGCACTCAATGTGCCCACGCCACTTGAAAGTATATGTTTGTGCCTTCCACTACTACTTCAGACAAAATAGCCCTGCATAGCCGCTCCATGAAGGCCACATAATTCTTAGACTCCTCAGATTTGAGTATTCCCCTTAATCTTAAATTGCTCCGTCTGGAGCAGTTCTCTAAATTTTCTAATTTATTTAGAAGATCTGCAGCATATACTTCCAACTGAGTTCTTACAGCTCTGGCCTATAAGAAACTCCTCCTGCCCTTCTGTATGTTTTCAGCCTCATCCACTCTTTGGCCAATGTCAGCTAAATCGGAACGTAACTTACTTATCCATGTTTGTACATCTATCTTAAAATTAGTCAGATTGCTCTTTAGATCAGAGAAACATTTGCATATATCCACTCAGCAATCTCACTAAAGCTTTCAGCCACCACAGCCTGCTCCACACACTTACCTCCACTTGTCACTGCCATCTTGGACTTGCTCTCAGTCTTTATTTTGCTGATCTTAAACACGAACGCTTTCAAATCTACTGACACTTTCCTGCTGGTAATATCTTCTCTCGGGTAAATCTCCAGTCCTCTAGTATGGCTTAAATATCACTGGTCAACACTGAAATCGTTACTGACTTTAAAAGGCCCTAATCTGTAGTATCTTGGTGAGCTGAACACGAATGTAACATAAAAAAAATGATTGGCTCTCATTTTGAAGATATTGCATGTAGTTCATTTTTGACGTTTCACCGTGTAAATTTATCCAGTAGGACATCAACATCATCCTAAATAAGCCTTGAATGATGTAATATTGCATCACATTGCATAATACCAGCATGCACACATCATCCAGAGTTGATTGCATCATTTTATGATGCAATGCAATACTACTGCCAGACGGCTGCTGAAGCCATCTGACGTCAGCAGTGTACTATACGCAGTCGGAAAGGTTGAGCATTTAAAATATTTCAGACTGTGTGCGAGACAGTTTAAGCTACTTACATGTAGCTTTTATTAATCATATAATTTTAGCCATTTAGGTACAATACAGAACAGTAGTGCGTTAATACCGTTGACAATTTCTGCTACATTTGGGGGAAGTGACATTTGCCAACCAGAAGAAAAGTATCACTTCTCTTACTTCGGATGCAAGATTGGTGACCAAGACAAGCCTTGGGCCCCGCATATATGCTGCACTACATGTACAACACAGCTTTCACAGTGGTTGAATTGCAAAAGACCATCAATGCCATTTGCAGTCCCCATGGTGTGGAGAGAGCCAAGCAACCACATAAATGACTGTTACTTCTGCTTGGTTCCTCCTCTTTCCAGCGGAATAATGAAGCAAAAGAAGTTGAACATAGTCTACCAAAACATTCCGTCTGCATTGACACCAGTTCCACAAGGTGAGGGATTTTCTATTCCAGAATCTCCATCAGAATATTCTCTTGATTCATCTGATGAGGACAAGGGTGAGCCGACCTGTTCTTCTCCTGGTCCGTCAGCATGCAGTGACCCAGATTTTCACTGGGATGCATTATCAGCTCCACACAGAATAACACAGGAAGAACTAAATGACCTGGTTCGTGATTTGGACTTATCCAAGAACAAGGCAGAATTGCTAGGATCAAGACTCCAACAATGGAATCTTCTAGAAGAAGATGTCAACATTACTTCATATTGAAAGCGCCACCAGCAGTTGGAGCCTTTCTTCAGAAAGGAAAGTAATCTGGTATTCTGTTCCGATATTGAAAGCCTCATGAATGCCTTAAAAATCACTCATGACCCACAAGACTGGAGACTATTTATAGACTCTTTGAAACTGAGTCTGAAGGCTGTGCTTTTGAACAATGGAAACCCTCTTCCATCTATTCCAGTAGCGCATGCTGTCCACATGAAAGAGACATACGATAACTTAAAGCATCTACTGACTTCCATTAACTATAATAAGTACAGCTGGCACCTCTGTGGTGACTTGAAGGTAGTTGCCCTTTTAATGGGACTGCAGCAGGGATATATAAAATACATGTGTTTCTTATGTGAGTGGGATAACCGAGCAAGGGATTGGCACGACTTGCAGAAGGAATGGAATCGCAAACAAAATGTAACAGTTGGAGAGAAGAATATCCAGCACCCAACTCTGGTTGAGGCTCACAAAATCCTGCTACCACCCCTTCACATCAAACTAGGTTTGATGAAAAATTTCATGAAAGCCATAGACCGCACTTCGCCAGCTTTCCGATACCTGCATGAAAAATTCCCTTGACTCAGCGAAGCAAAGATTAGAGAGGCAATTTTTGTGGGTCCTCAGATTCGAGAGCTCTTCAAAGATGACCGGTTCAACAACTTGCTGCAGGGTGATGCGAAACAAGCAGGGAATGCTTTTCGCCTAGTGTCAACAAACCTTCTCGGGAATGTTAGGGCAGAAAACTACAAGGAACTAGTAGAAGACATGCTGATGCAGTATCAGAAACTTGGCTGCAATATGTCTCTAATTATCCATTTCCTTGATTCCCATCTCGGTTTCTTTCCTGACAACTGTAGTATGGTTAGTGATGAACAGGGCGAACGTTTTCACCAGGATATCGCAATGATGGAGTAAAAATACCAGGGAAAATGGTCCACTACAATGCTGGCTGACTACTGCTGGACACTCCCCAGAGAAGCTCCCGAACAGCTGTACAAGAGACAGGCGAAAAAATCTAAGAAGTAGTCTATGACTTGGTTTTTTACAGGTATTAACCGAAGGCCTATTATATTTAATATTGACATGCATTTCGTGATGTAAACATTAATTCTTGTAGATTACAAAAAACTAGAGCCAGCTTTGCAATTTCACTGTCATATTCGTGTTCAGCATATAAAAATTGATAAGAAATGACTATTTTTATTTCAGTAACATGACTTTTGTAAAGATTTGTTGACCAGTGTATCCTGGGGGCACAGAATTCAGGTTCTAACTATGGATTTATTGCTGCCTTCAGGGGAATTCACTGCTGAAGTTTCCATACCACTTGCTGAAGTTACTTTCTCTCCAGGCTTTATCCATATTCTTATATATCTTATATTATCCCAAAGCCTATGTATGGGCCTTCCAGACCCCATCCCCATACGTTTCCCTCAACAATGAAGCACAAATGGCCTTCCAGGGCCTAATCCCTAGATGCCAAATCTGTTGAAACAGTACACTCGTGTTCCTCTCTGTGCCACTGTTCTAGGGACTAGAAAAATCCTAATTGTCCATGGACTGGTAATTTCTATTACCAGCCCATGATCTTTGTTTTGGCTAGTATTGCTTTGGTTTTTACCTTTGCAAACCATCTTGCTGTATGTGTTTGAAAGGGCAAAAAGGAACATCTTGAAAACCTGGTAAAGACTGGATAAGATACCAGTGTTTTTTCAATAATTCCAGATGGCCATTTTCTAAGGACTAAACGTCTCTGTACATCTGATCAAGATTTTGAACATCATGCTGCTCAGATGAGACATAGGTTTAGTGAACGAGGGTATCCCCAATCTCAGATAGATAGAGCCTATTATAGAGCCCGCGAATCCTCCCGTGATGATCTCTTAACACTAAGGGAACGTCTACCCCAGAATGGAATTGTGTGTTCCCTTCTCTATTCTTTCCATTCTCATAAAATTAACAAATTATTGAAAAAACACTGGTATCTTATCCAGTCTTTACCAGGTTTTCAAGATGTTCCTGTGATCACAGCACATCGGAGGAATGTCAACCTTCGCAATCTTCTTGTGCCCTCGGCCTTCACAGAACGACGGTTTCTCTCCAAATACAAAGGCCATTACCCGTGTGGACAATGTTCAGTTTGTAGTTTAGTATTAACAGTCAAAGATTATTTCATTCACCCCGTGACTAATTTCAAATTTTACTTAGATGATTTTACGAATTGTGCCACAAGTCATGTGGTTTATGTCATTGTTTGCCCCTGCAATAAATTGTATGTGGGAAAGACTATACGGCCGGTTCGCAATAGAATCACAGAACATCGGAGCTGTATTAAGAGAGGTGTTGTGGATAAGCCCTTAGTGCTTCATTGGCAAGAAGCTAAACAAACGGTTTCAGATTTACGTTTTTTTATTATTAAGAAAATTAAGTTGAATTGGCGGGGGGTGATGTTGACCGAAGTATTCTACGGTTAGAACAACGTTTTATTTTTAACTTGAACAGTCTACATCCTTATGGACTTAATATGGATCGAGACTTGACAGTCTTTTTATAATAATAGGGTAATTTTTTCTTGTTGGCTTTCATCTCGTTAATGTTTAATATGGTCCTCAGCTTTTTTTGATTTATTTCACACAGGTCAGATATTTTCCTTGGTATTTTCCTCACTTTCATGATATGGCGGTTGTGCAGTCTTGGTTTAAAATTTTTTTTTTATTTATGGTTCTGATCTAGACGGTCAAACCTGAGAATGGTTTGTACAATTTGCATGGTGTTTTGAGACACTATCATTTAATAAGTTTACCTGATCGGCATACAGTATTAGATTTTTTATTTATTAAGGATCACAAAAGTATATGGCTCCTTTTGGTATTGTTCCCTCCCTTCTAGTATACGTATAGTATATCTAGATCGTTAGTGAGGTCAGGTGTAGACATATATAGGTCCGAAATAGAAGATCTATTTGATTCATGGAGAATCATTTGGGTTTTGATGTCATTACATTTTATTCGTTTTCTTTTAATTCCGTTATTGATTTTCACGATTTTTATGTTTTAATTTATTTTCCACCATTGGGAGATTAATTTGGCCTTTCACAATACATTATCTCTTGTCTACTTTGGTTTAGATTTGTTTAACACGCATGTTTTAACATTTGCATATGACGCTAATTACGTCAATCCACATCATTGATATACATTCAAGTACGCATGCGTTGGCGTTTTTTGTATTGAAAGAAGGAACAGCCCATGATTTATGGTCATCTTATAGTAGGTGATACGAGCGGCGATTGTGTAGTAAGTGTATTTTAAACAATTGTGGTTAGCTTTTGGGCAGCATGAATAATATTGATTTTAGAATTTCTCTTTATAGTGGCAACCCATTGCAACACCCTTTATTTATGTTTATCGCCTCTCAGTTGAGCCGGAATCATGTTTAGTTTTCGCACAGGAATTTTGTCCTTGATTATAGGGTTCTCGAACTCGTAAGCCCCTTTTTCATACAAGTATAAGTATGATCAATAAGGCAATGTTGAGCACTTTTATTCTAATAGTTTTATCATTTGAAGGTTATGATATACCGGTATGCATTGAGTTGCTATAATCTTTCATGATAGTGAAAGTCCCAGACCTCGCGAATGTGTACATAGTTTTTATAACTCCGGGGGAAGCTGTTTACCCCATGCACTGTTGAAAGATGTGCCTCACACAAACGATTGGTTTACATCGTTTCAAGTAACTATTTTATTACGTGGATATGTTCTGATGTCTAGGTTTAGGCACAATGGATAGGCTACATACTTAATAGCCGGTTTAGGTACTATTCGGTACACAATCAGTCAGTATAATCTTTTATGATAGTGAAAGTCTCAGACCTCGCGAATGTGAATATAGTTTTTATGACCCTGGTTGAAAATGTTTATCACATGCACCCTGAGAGATGTGCCCCACACAAACGATTGGTTTACATTGTTTCAAGTAACCATTTTATTAAATGGATATGCTCTGTATACAACTGAATGCTGCGAAGTTGCTGGAGTTGGTGCGGTCCTATACCCTGACATGGTCCCTGCTACATCTGACATGGTGGGGTCGTGTAGAAGCTATCAAAATGACGCTGGTGCCCAAGATAAATTACATCTTAAGTATGCTCCCTTTTTTTTTCCCTCTGTCATTCTACAAAAGCCTTGAACGGAATATAAGTGCCTTCCTTTGGGCTGGGAAAATCCCTCGAATTGCACTAAAGAAGCTAAAAGCCAATAAAGCACACGCTGGAATATATTTCCCTGATTTCTCTTGGTATCATAAATCCTTTCTTTTGAAGCAGGGCTCGCTCTGGGCCCTAAGCGACACCATGGACGATACACCCACTTGGCTCAAGATGGAAGAGCGACTTGTTGCACCTTGTCCCCTTAAACTACTCATTGGAATGCTGTATCCCAAGGCATTTAATACGGGGAGAGTGGTAGCTTCGACTCAATCTGCGTTCCAGTCCTTTCTCCCCGTCATAGTGCAGAAAAATCCCCCTTCACGGCTGAAGCCGATCTGGTTCAATCCTATTTTTGTGATTCACAAAGGGATATGTGCCTGGGTGCAGTGGCAGCGAAAAGGAATATGGTCCATCGGACAACTGTTGGAGTGTTCCTCTTGGAAATCCTTCAATGCCCTTCAACGGGAGTTTGAACTGCCATCCTCCTGGCATTATCAATGGCTGCAGCTGAGACACTGTATTAGCAGCGTGTTTCCGTCTCCGGAGGATATCGTTCACTCCTGGGGGTTGCTGCAGGTTGTAGAGGAAATAGCTTCTCGGGGAGGAGCAGCTTCGCGTTTTTATGCCCTGTTTGTGGACCATTTTACTCCAGCAATTATG
This sequence comes from Ichthyophis bannanicus, assembly GCA_033557465.1. NCBI lineage: Eukaryota > Metazoa > Chordata > Amphibia > Gymnophiona > Ichthyophiidae > Ichthyophis > Ichthyophis bannanicus. Next base: position 1,494,064,749 of record CM066031.1, read on the forward strand.
GGGCTGCGCCGTGTCTGGGAAGCGGAGACGCAAGTCAATCTGTCCCCGTTGGAATGGAAAATATTCTGGGGCTCCTCAATTCGAGCATCTAAATCGGCGGCCCTTACGCAATCCCTTTTTTTTCTGGCACACAGGGCTTACATTACTCCCGTTGCTCTGAGTAAATGGAGCAAGACGGGGGGAAATGTATGTTGGAACTGCCATGGGACTATTGGTACGCTTAGTCATATGTTACTAGAGTGCCCTCACATTCAGCAGTTTTGGACAAAAGTCTGGGGCAAAATCCAGGCGGTTTTGAATTTTTCGGCTGACTTAACCTGGCGAATACTTGCATTTCGAAATGTGGGACCATTACCAGATTTTGATAAGAATAATCGCTTCCTCCTGAATTTCATGATAATGGTAGCCATAAAGCTTCTTCTCACGCACTGGAAAAACCCCTGTAAGCCTACCTATGGGGAATGGTGGAATCAAGTATGCTTGTTCGCCAGGTATGAGAAAGCCGCGGACAGAGCTTTATGCATAAGAGGTGCTAGGCCAAAACTCTCAAAGTGGTTTGCTCTAGATAATTATGTTAATGCAACCTGTTAGGTCATGTAGTCCTGGTGTGCAGCCAGTTTCGGATACATTGGATTCAGTTGTCTGGGCCCCTGTTGCCTGCAGTGTCTAGGGGGGGAGGGGGGTGGGAACTGTTGTGAGTTTCTTTGTACTGGAAGCTTGCTGTATTATTGATGGGAGAAGAGCTCGGTGGGCTAGGCTAGCGAAATGCGAGTCCTCGGACTCTGACAGTTCCTCATTGACAGCTTGCTGTACTGCTCATTTTATTTATCAGTTGTATTGCGTTATCTTTTCCTTTTGTTTGTGTCACATTGTATTATTTTCTTTTGTATGTAGTGTTATGATATAATCAATAAAAATAAAATTTAAAAAAAAAATGGATATGCTCTGATGTCTAGTTTTAGGCACAATGGATAGGCCACATAATTAATAGCCGGTTTAGGTATTATTTTCAGTTAACATAATCATTTTAGTGAGGTTTTTGGTTAGGCTTAGTCATTATTGTTTCTAGTATATATAACAATCTTGTTTCATGACCCTTTTTGGGCTGTTTATTGATCTCACAATGTGATATGTAAAAAATATATAATAACATTATCTTTGTACATTTTGGGTTAGATTTTCTGGATATCCATCAAGACATCACTAATAGGTTCCCAGAACAGGCATGTATTAAGGATGCTTCTTTTTGTCCTTTTATTCATTTATCTTTTATTGTTTTATACATAAATTTTTATAAATGGTTATTGTTATACATATAATTGTTTTACTTACAATTTTTTATTAATGTTTATTGTTAATTCCTGTTTATAATTCTAAGTAAGCCTTCTACGATTGCACTATAATTCTCCCTCGTACCCCTCCCCGGTTTGGGGTTTTTCTTCGAAAAGCTCGTTGGTTGTTGTCACACTCCGGCAGTTTATCCTTCTTTTTCTTGAGTTTTTAGTTTTATATTTTAACATTTTTGTATTAGTTACTAACATGATATTATTTATTTATTTATATTTTTAGACATGTTATTGACTATTTATTGATTGGTATATAAGTGTATGTATTTATTAATGTTGTTAGTGGTTTATGATGCATCTAATGATATGTATGGTTATAGTGCTCCACCTACAGTTCAGTTTTATGGTTCTTTTGTATTTTTTAAGTAATTCATAATTTGGTTTTATCTTTTTATTTTTTATCTTTTTATGGTTTATGTAGTCTGTGTCACATTGCCTTTCTTAATTCCTCTTTTATATTATTTATATTATGAATGGATAGGTCACATTTATTTTCATTGTGTTTAGCCAATGAGCCCCTGAAGAAGGTGTTGCGAAACACGGCCTGTGTTGGGCCTGGCTGGTTTATATCAATAAAACAAGTTCTTCCTACAAGATCCACGGTTTTGTTTGTTTCCAGTAGTTACATTTTTGGTCCTACGCCTTATCAGCAAAACTTTCTTTTTATTGTCCTCTGTATCCAAATATGGTGCATTCCCTCTTTTAGAATGGTTTTTGTGATGCCCATTTTTAGCTCCATCGCCATCGTCTTAGCTACCCCTCTTCGTTTTTAGACTTTGAATGGTCTTATTTATATATTCCGATTCCCATACATCACGATACCCTTCTTCACATATTTTGGTATACCTTTATAGTTTGCATGCTTTCATTCCAATTTTGTAAGCTGTATTCATTATTTCTATTTTTCATTTTTATCTTTCATTTTTTATCTTTTGTTTGTTTTTATCTCTTGTTGTTATTTTATGTTTATAAAGGCTCCCTCATTTGTTTGGTGCTATTACTAGTGTGGTGGGTTTAATTTTTACTTCTGGATAATTTTTACTTTTCTCCAGGACCAAGCAGGAAGTCAGTCCTCACCCATGTGTGATGTTGGTGCTGACACAGCCCGCGGTGGAGCATTTCTCCAGCTTTCAAAGAAAGCCTTTGGGACATGCTACCATGCATGCGTGGTCCCTTTCCTGCCCAGGGGTGCCTTCTTGCTCAATCTCCTTTTTTCCGCAGAGCCCAACGGATGCCTGTCCTGTTTCCCCAGAAAAAATCCTTGCTAATATACTTAAAAGTTAGCTTTTCCCGGTTTGCGTACCGGTTCCTTTTCCCACTTCGAGCCGGTGTCAGACTCGTGTTCTCGGCTCCTTCCCTTTTTTTTTTTTGATCAAGGCTTGCCTCGACCGGCGTTCGTGCCTTTTTTCAACCAGGGTCAACGACCCGGGCCAGGTGCTCCCCACCATGTCCCTCGATGGGTTAAAAAAATGTGACTGCTGCAGTCAAATCATTTCAATCATCGACACCCATGACTGCTGCCTATGCTGTTTGGGACCGGACCATGACAGCACCTCCTGTGAGCTGTGCCAGGCATGACTCCTAAGACCAATAAAAAGAGTTTGACTTTGCAGGAGAAACTGTTTCCAAGGTCCGACTCAGCACCGGCTTCCCCAACACCGAGCTCCAAGCCCAGCACTTCCCGTGAGACCCGAGCGTCCTCGGACTCCCAAGGTGGCGAACCTCTTAGAAGTCCCTAAATCCCGAGAGAAAGAAGAAAAAATCCTCAAAGTCCATCGAGGTTCTACCTGAGAAACCTGGTGAAACCACTCAGAGGAACTCGGGTGGCTCCAAGAAGTGCCCTACCAAGGTCCTCAAAAAGGATTCCTCAGCTGGAAGAGACCGTGAGAGGTTCCTTGAGACCATACTCCTCGTCGAAGTTGCACTCGCAAGAGTGTCGGTGCCAGTCCCGAGGTCCTCGCTGCCCACACCGAAAGCTGCGGAGCTTCTGACCTGGAAACCAGGATGGCTGGCCTGGAGCAGAACATCACTGCTGTCCTGGCCCTGAAGCAGGCAATGATGGCTGGTTCGTCCACATCATATGCCCCGATGACTGGGCCCCCGACTGCGGGGAGTTCCCGGTTGTCGAGCCAAGCTCTGAGTGCCACCAGCCTCGGGTAAGTCCTCGGCACCAGTTGAGGTCTTGGTCCCGTTCCTCATATTTTAGTTCTTTCAACACCCTGGGGTGTATGCCATCTCATACTGGTGATTTGCCTCTCTTTAGTTTATCAAATAGATGTCTTACATTTTCCCGATTTAGAGATTTGTTTCAATTCCTCTGATACATCACCTTTGAATATAATTTCTGGCATGGTTAAGTTTCCGGGAACAAAGGAACAGATACCCAGACTGGCAGAGTGTTCAGATTTAAACAAACCCCTTTTATTAACCCCAACGTGTTTCGGCCAAAGACCTTCCTCAGAGGTATATTAAATGAGGGAGGAAACCTTGAAATGTAGAGTGTATCATGTTGTGGGCATCGTGTTTTTTTAAGCATTTATAAAAATCTACTTCTGAAATTATTATTATAACACTAGATAAAACATGTGGAAGTTTGAAACAAATTTCATGTGATGTCCTTATTTAAATTGTAGCTTTACCATATTGCCAAAGGAACTAGGATAACTTGCCACATAAACATTTAAAAACCAAACACAAAGGATAAATCATGTTTAATAATTTAAAAAAAAATATATATAAGAACTATTAAAAAGAGGAAACTATTAAAAAGGTAAAAACTTTTATGAACATTTATTTCTACCTTTAAAACTAGATGAAATCTTGTTTAAAAACTTCTGGCAAAATTATACTACTCTATGAACTTTTGGCAGGAAACTACTGCTTGACTATGTAACCCACAGTGTTTTATATTTTTCATGAGTTTAAAACACAAAAGTGACATTACACGATTCAAGAGTGCATGAGTAAAAATGAATTCCTATTATAAAGCACATACTTAAAACTATAGTAAACTATACTAAAATCTTTCAATGAGAACAAATTCCAATTGATTTAAATCCAAATGTAGTGAAACACAAGGATTTCTATAGCATTGCGGCATAAAATCTCCCTATACGGGCAGTATTGAAAAAAGCTACCAAGGAGAATTCTGCCGGCGTTTTTTCGCCGAAATGGAATAAAAAGTCAAAGAAGCCAAAGAACTAGTGTTTTCTACTGCCCCAGATTGAAGGGTAAATTGTTAATGTTGAAGAACATTTTACGCTAAAACATTAACTTCCAGGCTATGTCATTCTGTGCCGATTAAACACTATTAAATCGAACAAAATTGACTTCCAGTCTATGCCATACTGTGCCGATGAACTCTGTTAAATCTAGCATAATGTAAAACCAACAAGATCTGTCTTACCGCTTCACCGTGATCGTCCCTGTAGGGGCAGTGTTAGGAAAGAACTGACTGCCGTGCGTGTTTTTAAAAATGGCGTTTTCCCGCCAAATCAAGGTGAAAGTTCAAAATAACTAAAAACATAATATAGAACTTATTTCAAAAAGAGATAAACAAAATTCATATTGAAAGAAAGCTTGATTGTACCAGGTTGAATACACAGTCAGGCCCTGTGTATAATATTATATTGCTATAATCCCTAAGAAAGAGTTAATATCATTTGTAGCTCCTTATTTAATATTATCCTTGAGAACTCTGTAGAAGAAATTGGGTGAAAGGTTTAGATAGCATAAACATTAGCCTATGTTATTAGAAAGATAAGTAAAAGGCAAGCTGTTTACCCAGCCTCTCAAGTCTTACAGTCTCTGGTCAGAGATATCAAACTGTCAGTGTTAGAATTAATTTGAATTAAGGCCTACATAGTCATGCCTGAGAATATATGTATGTCTTTTCATGATTGTCTATGACGTGCATGCCTATAGAAAAGTATATTATGAATATACGTAACACTAGACGTAGAATAGAATATGTATATTATGAATATACGTGATGTGAGACGTAGAATAATAAAGTGAAATTATGCTGTGTAATGGAATCTTTTCCTATAAATAAAGTGGCCTAAAGCTAGGATGTCAGAGTAAACATAGGCAAAGGCCTGGCTTGCTCTCCCAAAGCGCTTTGGTCCTGTGTTTATAATACAAGTGTGTTGTGTATTATTTACAGATTTGTGTGTTATTTAAAGATTATGATCAATTAACCTTCTCCTTGTTTTGTGTGTGGATTTCTGTGACCCAAGAGCCCTATCTGTTATTAGGTTAGGGGTGGGGGGTGCAGAGTAATCTTTCAGTTGGTGCCGTAACCGGATCAGATCTCTGCATTCCCCCATAGCTAAGAAGTGTTAACTCTGTATGATGTGCTTTTCTGACAATCTGTATGTAAACAAAATTTGTACCTGCCTTGATTCGGCAGTTTCACAATAGTAATCCTACCCGCTTCTGATCGCTGGAAGGAGCGGGCTACAAATGCTTGCTAAATAAAATAAAATAAATAAGGGCAGAAGGTGCCTGAAGATTTGTGAGTATTATGAAAATTGCCAGTGATAGGTAATCTGTTAAGGCAAGGGCAGAAGGTACCTGAAAGATTTGTGAGTATTATGAAAATTACCAGTGATGGGTAATCTGTTAAATAGACATGCTCTGTCTCAGATGCGTGAATGGCATGACAGAGCTAGGGCTTTAGTGTTTAGAAAAGGTAGCCCTTATTGTATGCTTCTATTGTATGTGTGAGAAGCATGGTGATGTAGCCATCGATTCCGTAGCACATAGGGATTCAGTGACAAAAGGTAATGTGAATTTGCAGTTTCCTTTGGAGGGAACTTTCTCTGTAGATAAGTTCCGTTGCCTGAGAAATGAGTTAGCGGTTAAAGATAAACCGTGCAAATGTGCTTACATGGTGGGAACGGATGGTACATGATGAAAACATTAGGAATGTTTATGTTTTGAAACAAAAGTTGTTTGTGTTAGGAAATGTACCTATTGACCAGCTGAGCAAGTGTGGGTCACTTGTGTAGCAGAGCTAAGAGAAAAAGAAAATATTTAAAAAGCAACAGAAGTTAGGGGGAGTAGAATTGTGTATTTTGGATATTTGGAATGTCTCCCAGCTCAACGAATTGAGAGCATGTTTGAATCAAGAAACGGAAAGTGTTGTACTTGTAATAAGAATCTTAGAAGTAGCAATAGGTCATAGAGTTTCTGTTGCAAAAGAATTAGCATTCTCAGGAAATAAATTACCTATGCCTGGAGTTCAGGATAGCAGTAATGATTTGAAATTCAAAGCAGTATTTATAGGTCTTTAAGCAGATTTGTTATTGTGTACTTCTCATTTGTGTGTACTTTTCAAAAAGAATTAAGTGTTTCTGATGAAGTGTGATCAATTATATTATGATTTAGGCTCTATTCAGGATGTTCTATTCAGCCTAATTTATGTTCTGCCACTGTGAAACTGAAGCAGCTGTGGGAAATGATATTGTGACTACTTAAAGAAGTGTTTGATTTGACTAAAATGTTTCCGAATTACAGGGATAACCCTGGTAGATTTGTGTCTTTATGGTCTCAAATAATTAACAGTTATAGTCCCATTTGGGCAGCTCTAGATAATTTGCTCAGAACTGTGTTGTTTTTTTTAATCCAGCTGATTTTCATAGGGTCACTCATTCAGTTCGTGACAGACCCTGTGATAGCTTTCCAAGAGAAGACTTAAAGAGATAATTTTGTTTTTGTGTAAAAAAAAAAAAATTGTTAGAATTCCTTACAGTAGTATGCAAACTTGTAAAGGATTGGTCGAGATTAACATCTCTAAGGCAGGATAGGGGTGAAAAGGTTACAGATTTTCACACTAGGTGCATGCTAGCGTTTAAAGACTATTCTGGTGAAGCAGAATACACACCTTCAGGATTCACTAATATTTTTGTAAATGGTTTAAATCCCGAGAATAAAAGAGCTTTTAGAAACTTCAGTAATAGATTGGCCAGCTATAACAGCCGATGCAATTTTGGAAGGGGCTCGATACAGTGAGTTGAAGTTCCTCAAGGAACAACAGGAACAACAAACCCGATTAGATTTTAGCTGCATTTTTTTTTATATTCCGCTTTTCACCGGGTCAAAGCGGTTGGGGGATACATTTAACATGAGGGGATATGAGACACATACACTGATACTAACAGGGAACATGGGCAATGGAGGGTTAAGTGGCTTGCCCAAGACCACAAGGAGCACCTGTGGGACTAGAAACCCCAGTCCTTCCGGCCCAAGGTTGCTGTCCTCTAGTGGGATTTGAACCACCGACCTTCCGGCCTGTAGTACCTTGCCCCAACCACTAGGCCACTCTTCCCTGTGATGTAAAAAAAAAACAACAACAAAAAAAAAACGAAGTTGCTTAATTTGCAGATTGCTTCCATGCAAACTCCCATGGGAAGGGGGAGGGGTAGATTCAGAGCTAGAGGAGGTTATGTGAATTCTCAGCGAGAGCATGGACAGTCCAGAGAGCTGCGTACTTGTTACACTTGTGGAGAGGCTGGACATTTGCAGTGAGACTGCCCCTGGAATCGGACTCCTGATGGTCAGAGAGCTGATTTCCCTCCTCCCCCTCCAGTACAAGCTGAATTCACTCCAGTATATCAGTGCTTTTCTAACTCAGAAGATTGTGGAGGTGATACGTGGGATGCATGACTATTTCTGAATTTGGCTGTAACTCCTCAGGGTGAGTTAGAAGCTAAACTGGGAGGTTCTAATTTGAAATTTGTTATTGATACTGGAGCTACAACATCAGCACTGCGTTTACAGGATTTGCCTGCTATCTATCATGCTCAATTAGCACAAGCACCGATAGTACATTGTGAAGGCATTGAGGGAAAGATAATTCCTCATCGTAGACTTGACTATTTATCTTTGCAGATTGGAGAGATTGTATATCCAACTACTTTTCTTGTGGGAGACACTTTGCCAGTGAATCTTCTAGGTTGGGATTTTTTTGGTGTCACATCATGCTACTCTATCCTGGATGGGTGGCAAGTTCTCTTTTCAGCTGTACCCTCTCTCTGAAGTGCCATCCCCTGCAGATGCCAGTGTTGTTCATCCGGCGCTTGAAGACTTTCCTTCTACTTTGTGGGCAGTGCCAGGATCTAATGTCGGGTGCCTTTCTATTCCTCCTGTGAAAATCACCGTGAAACCTGGAGTTCAGCTTCCTAGACTCAAGCAATATCCATTGCCAGCAGCTGCCATTGAAGGAATTCGTCCTGTAATTGCGGATCTCCAGAAACAAGGTGTCATTATCTTACAACTTCACCATGCAATACTCCAATCCTTCCTGTGCTAAAGGCTGACGGTAAGACTTATAGATTTGTACAAGACTTGCGAGCAGTAAATAATGTGATTTTGCCAATTTTTCCCTTGGTACCTAATCCACATGATATCTGGACGCAGATACCTTCAGGGACTACCTGGTTTTCTGTTGTGGATTTAAGTTCTGCTTATTTTTCAGTGAAAATTAGCAAAGACAGCCAATTTTTATTCGCCTTCTATTTTGACAATAAGCAATATACCTGGACCACTTTGTGTCAGGGGTATACTGATAGTCCTGCATATTTCTCGCAGGCCCTAAGAACTGCATTATTGGATGTAAAGCTTGACCATTCCTCTTTAGTACAATATGTAGATGACTTGCTTCTCTGTTCACCAAATTATGAAAGTTGTTTGTCAGATTCCTTGTCTTTATTAGCTCATATTGCTGAATTAGGTTTGAAGGTCAATTTATCTAAACTGCAGTTTGTATCTCAAAATGTTACTTTCCTGGGTGTTGCCCTAACACTCTCTGGTCGTGCAATTACCTCTGCTAGATTGAAACCTATTTTGTCATTGCCTTTTCCAGCAACACCAGTGTTAATGCGCAAGTGTCTGGGTCTATTAATTTTCTGTAAACAATGGCTAGCAAATTTCTCAGATCTTACTGCTCCACTTTATGCTCTTATTGGGAAAGAAGGATCTGAAGGCCTCATTGTACCCACATTATCACAGTGGGAGGTTTGTTTTAAATGTAAAAATTGCACTGGGAAATGTGCCATGTTTATTGTATATGATTATTCTTTACCATTCAAATTGTATGTGGCTATTTCTGATTCCTCTGCTACCTGTGTGCTTTTACAAGCTTTCCCAACTGGTTGCAAGCCGGTAGGCTATTTCTCAAAGCAATTTGATGCAGTGACTTTGGGACTCCCACTATGTCTATGTAGTTTGGTAGCAGTGGCTTTTGCAATTGACACTTACTGATTTTCTGGTTCTACAGCGCCCTTTTGTTCCATCTAACCAAGAATCAGCCTTTGTCCTCCACACGTTTTATTGACTCTGGAATTAATCATTTCTCCGCTTCATGTTTCAGTATGTACTACATCACTATGCAACCTTTCAACACTTGTGGAGGAAGATGGGTCTCATAATTGTTTCCAAACTATTTTCAATTGTTTCCAAACTGTACCTCTACCAGCCCCGGATTATACCTTTGTTTGTGGATAGTTCTGCTTTTAGAGATGACAAGGGCAAACTTTGTGTAGGCTATGCAGTCACTACGGTTTTGTGGAATTTTGGCAATATTTGGCAGCAACGAGGGTTTTGACTTCTGCTAATAAACCAATTAAACATGCTGCATACATTCACCGTTTGTTACAGGCTGTCCTCATGCCAGCACAAGTTGCAGCTTAAAATGCAAAGGACATTCTTCTGCTGAAGATTTTGTGTCAAAGGGCAACCATTTTTGCAGACCACGAAGCACAGCGAGCTGTTCTTCAAGCATCGGTGTCCCCGACAGTGCTGTATTTAACACCATTTAATATGACTTTGTTTTCCCTTTCATATTTCTTGCAGCAATAGCAAGATACTTCCTTTGAAAACCCAGACTCTGACTTCGTGGGGTGCATCCTGTGATGCTCAGGGCTGCTGGAAAGTGGATCATCTGCTTATTTGTCCTGACAGTCTTTTGTTTCTACTTGCCCTGTTCCTGCATTATAAGCTTTACCGCTGTGTATATGAATTATGTCTTTTTGGTTCTACGGTATCACCTGAACTTCTGTTATTTTTTTCTTTGGCACAGCTTGTCTGCACTGTTTCAAGACTGGCACTGTAGGGTTAGCTTAGGGTCAGTTATTAAGATTTCTGCCTTCGAACTCTTTTTGATTTTGCAGCCTGTTTTGTAGAGCTGCCCTGTGCCAGAGGAAGGAGGTAGTATTTGTCCGAATGGGTAGAAGCTTATCCATTACCAGTTTATTCCTGTCTGGGGTGTTCCTTTTGTTCTTTCTTGTCTGGGTCCAGCCATTGTTGCGAGTGTATGGGAGGGTATTGAAAATTTGCTTTGGTATTAAGAGACAACTGCACACTCCTTATCATCCGCAAAGCTCTGGCCAGGTGGAACGGATGAATAGGACAATCAAAAGTCACTTGCGCACTATGACACAGGATTGGGCTACAGATTGGACGGAAGCCCTTCCCTTTGCCCTTATGGCAGTGTGTAATTCCCCCAGCCTGACACCATATGAAATAGTTACTGGACGTCCAGCTACTTCTCCACATTACTTAGCAGTTATCCCGGATCCTCAATTGTTGCGCAGCGATATTTTGACTTATTGCTCAAGGTTGCACTCAGTTCTGTCTGTTTCCCCTTTATTGCAGGTGAAGCCTCAACAAGATGCTCCTTCGGAAACGTCACATCTGGAAGTAAAGCCGGGGGACTGGGTCCTGCTTAAGAATCTGCATCCGAAGACACTTCTGGCTCCCAAGTTCCTAGGTCCATTTCGTGTGCTCCTGGTGGGATACTCAGCTTGTAAAGTGGAAGGACATTCTCGTTGGATACATCTTACACAGTGTAAAAAGGCTCCTTCACAGGATCCAGAAGGTGGTTCCCTGCATCAGTGAATCAAGAGATTGCAACGCAGAGACTCATTGGACATCAGTGATATTACAGAAAAGAAAAAGAGACTATTGTGATTAAGTGCTTTTTGAATGAGCTTATTATGCAAAAAACCTTTGTCCAGCATTTACACTACTAATTAGGTGGATATAGTTAGTTTGAATTAGTATTTTACTGATATAGATGCAATGACCTTTGGGTACTTAACCTCTACTTCATGATGTAATTGAGAATTAAGGGGTAGTTATAGCTATAATATATATCTTCATCATCTTAAGAAGAGTAGGTGTATTTTTATTTTTGTCTTAGAACATTTATTTTGGAGTAATTATAGTTTCAGATGTTTAGAGGTTTGCTAAGAATGTTTCTGTATTTGGTCTTAGTTGTGCTATGGCATATTATCGTTAATGAAGCAGTACTGCATTTAGAATCTTGGGAAAGTTATGGGGAATATCCAAATATTTTTGAGTCACATTTACACTCAGTTACAAAACATTTTAATCTGTCACGTTGTGCGATCTGCCTTCCAACTGTGACAGCTACTCCACACGGGTTTCTACCACAAGTTAGGCCCAAAGCCTTTGAAGAGTTTCGTGATACAGCTTTTAATCTAACTACTGTACGATGGTCTCATACAAACACAGAACCTAGAGTAGTTAGTTCTATGCCTTTAAAGTCCCCTCCAATATGTTTTATGGCTCAAAGTACAGGGAAAAAGGTAGGGGACACCCCATAGAACGTTTGTAAAATAATAATGCTACATAATTCTTCCATCTGGTATAAGAAATCCCACGTACAGAAACCTTATATTTCCGTAGTACAATTAATGCAAGTTCAAGGGAATCAGGTGCATGATTATGACTTGTTACAGTATAATAGTTCTGGCTACCTTTTGAATGACTCAGTCCGAGACATACCTAACTGGAGTTGCCCCTTATTAGGATATTACCATCCCTGGGAACGTAATCTATCTGTAGGAATTAAGGAAATGAACATTACTCAGTGGGCTTTGAATAATTGTACGCAGAATCTAGTCTGTCCCCGTAACTTGACAATTTGGGAAAATGGATTAGTGGCTTTAAAGGGAGACTATTTTGTGTGTGGTAATCTTGCATATACAGAACTTTCCAGAGGTTGGTCAGGTACTTGCTATGTTGCTCAGTTAGATACCCTGTGGCGGTTTATACCTTACCAAAATGTTACTTTATTATCAACCTTGAATAATTCCTTAAGAAGAAAAAGGGATGTTTCCCCTCAGGATGAAGCCATAATAGCAGCACAACAGTTGGTAGATTCTTCAAGTCCTTTAACCAAATCTCATATAGATGCATTTACAGGTACTGTTTGGCTCTCAACCTTTGGAGCCATAGCACCCACTAGAGAATATGGTACCCAGATTATGCGATTACAGGCAGTTGTTGAACTTACAGCCCTGGATCTCACAGAGGCTATTAGTGTGCTACAAGGTGAAGTAGACAGGGTGTCCACTTATGCAGCTCAGAATCACATGGCTTTAGACTACCTACTAGCGAAGGAAAATGGCGTATGTGGCCTAATTTCTGATCACTGTTGCAGTATGCTTGATAATGAAGGAAACGTAGGGAAAGGTTTGCTGGATAGGGTTAGAAATCGTACATTTGTATCAAGTAGTAGTTATGTAAGTTCTTTTTCTGATTTTTTTGATTCTGTTTCTTCTTTCTGGAGTTTATTATCTAGGTCCCTGCAAGGCCTATTAGCTTCATTATTTGGCTTATTAGGGATTATCATTTTAGGAGCATTAATTCTTTGTGTAATATCAGCTTGTTGTAAGAAATCAGAGGAGACACTGACCCCTAAAATGATGTTACAGTTTGACCCAGAAGCTAGCTACGATCCATTTTTAATACCGATGTCTGTGTTTCCTTATCTGTGAAATGATTCTTTACAGAATCAGAGGAAGGACTGAAAGAAAGCTTGATTGTACCGGGTTGGATACACAGTCAGGCCCTGTGTATAATATTATATTGCTATAATCCCTAAGAAAGAGTTAATATCATTTGTAGCTCCTTATTTAATATTATCCTTGAGAACTCTGTAGAAGAAATTGGGTGAAAGGTTTAGATAGCATAAACATTAGCCTATGTTATTAGAAAGATAAGTAAAAGGCAAGCTGTTTACCCAGCCTCTCAGTCTTACAGTCTCTGGCCAGAGATATCAAACTGTCAATGTTAGAATTAATTAGAATTAAGGCCTACATAGTCATGCCTGAGAATACATGTATGTCTTTTCATGATTGTCTATGACGTGCATGCCTATAGAAAAGTATATTATGAATATACGTAACACTAGACGTAGAATAGAATATGTATATTATGAATATACGTGATGTGAGACGTAGAATAATAAAGTGAAATTATGCTGTGTAATGGAATCTTTTCCTATAAATAAAGTGGCCTGAAGCTAGGATGTCAGAGTAAACATAGGCAAAGGCCTGGCTTGCTCTCCCAAAGCGCTTTGGTCCTGTATTTATAATACAAGTGTGTTGTGTATTATTTAAAGATTATGATCAATTAACCTTCTCCTTGTTTTGTGTGTGGATTTCTGTGACCCAAGAGCCCTATCTGTTATTAGGTTAGGGGGGGTGCAGAGTAATCTTTCACATATTATATAAAATACAAATGATCATGTGTCCTACTCTGTCTACACTCTACCATATCCAGAAAAGGTGACAGTCAAGGCTGCTTGTTATCGGCGTTTTTTATGTGGTCTAACGAGATATAATGTGTGCATATTTACAAATCTTGTTATGTACTCCATTAAAACATTATTCACTAAACTTATGGAAAACTTCCATATGAGTGCAAAATAAAAAGGGTATTGAAAAATAGTAAATTGCTTTAAATGTTTAAAAAGACAGAGAATGTATTGAAGTGTATGAATGAATGATTGAAAAGGGGAGGGGGAGGAAGGAAGGGGGAGGGGAGGGGGAGGGGGAGGAAGCGGGAAAGGGCGAGGGAAGAGGGGGAGGAAGGAAAGGGGAGTAGGGGAGGGAAGAGTAAGGGAGGGGGAAGGGGGAAGGGGGAAAAGGGGAGGGGAAAAAGGAGGGGGGAAGGGGAATGGGAGGGGAGAGGGAGAGGGAATGGAGGCGGAGGGGAGGGGAGGGGGAAGGGAAGGGAGGGGAGGGGGAAGGGAAAAGAGGGGAGGAAAGGGGGGAGGGGAGGGGAGGGGGAGGGAAAAGGATGGGGATGGGGAGGGGAGGGGGAAGGGAAATGAGGGGAGGAAAGGGAAAGGGGAAAGGGGGAGGGGGAGGGGTGGGGGAAGGGAAAAGAGGGGAGGAAAGGGGGAGGGGGAAGGGAAAAGGGGAGGAAAGGGGAAGGGGAAGGGGAGGGGGGAGGGAAAAGAGTGGAGGAAAGGGGGAGGGAAGGGGAGGGGGAAAGGGAGGAGGAGGAAAGGAGGCTATTACAAAAAAACTGATAAACCTATATCTTGATTTAAACCATGTGGATGTAATGTTTGCAATTCATATATCAAACATTGTTCTATCCTTAAAAGGATCTTACTAATGTTACCTCCTCGCCAGTGAGGTCTAACTACTTTTAAAACAAGAAATCAAAGATCTGAAACAGAATGTTGGGCTTCGGTCCAATGTTGTACCAGTGGTTTATCTATCACTTTCCTACGAATGCAGCTCTTATGTTCAATGATAAGTGTTTTTACACTCCTTTCAGTTTTTCCTACATAGTACAACTTACGGGGGCACTGTATTAAATAGATAACATTTGATATTTCGCAATTTGAAAAGTCACAAAGTTTTATTTTATAGGAAGAAATGGGGTGAATGAATTCTTTTTTAGTAACTATTACATTCTCACATACTGTGCATTTACCACCACACTTAAAATGACCATAGGCCTTAGGTAAAAAGTGAGGTTTACTTAGTGCTGAGGGGACTAAAATATCTTTTAAATTCAAATTTCTCTTATAGGCCACTAATAACTTTGTATCTTTCAAAAAGGGCAAGGATTCCAAAATATGCCAAGCATTCCATAGGGTATGAGTTATCTCTCTTGAATATGTAGAAAAAATAAGTGTACATACTATATTCTTAGTCTTTTCTTGGGTATGGTTTTTCAAAAGAGACTCCCTATCTGAAGAACGGGCAGGTTGTAATGCTTTGTCAACACATTTGACCGGATATCCCCGATCTAAGAACCTCTTGCTCTTAATCATGGCCTCATTCTCAAAATCACTAACGGTTGTACAAAGTCTGCAAACTCTTAAAAATTGACTTACTGGCAGGTTTTCTTTTAACGAATGGTTATGGAAACTGCTGAAATGCAATAATGAGTTTCTGTCAGTGGGTTTTCTAAAAAGGGAAGTAACAAAACCGTCTGGCGTGTTCTTGATTAAAATGTCCAAGTATGAAATTTGTTCTGAACTGCATACGTGTTCAAACTGCAGATGTGGATCTAATGAATTAAGCCAATTTATAAATATGAGTAACTGATCATATGGGCCTTCCCAAACAAAGAATATGTCATCTATATAACGTTTCCATAAATGCACCTGTTTTTGAAACGGGTGTGTAGTGAGAAAACGGAGTTACTTACCTGTAACAGGAGTTCTCCGTGGACAGCAGGATAAGTCAGCCACACATGGTGACGTCATCCGACGGCGCCGTGACGGAATGCTCTCTAGAGCTCAGGAACTGAGCATGTGTGAGAGGCCCCACCTCCCCCGCCCGCCCCTAGCCAACTCAGTGAGTGATTAGCTCTGCCGCGAGGCGTCAGGCTAGGTAGCAGGCCTGCCTCATACAGGGGAGGCGGGTGGGAGAGTGTGGCTGACTTATCCTGCTGTCCACGGAGAACTCCTGTTACAGGTAAGTAACTCCGTTTTCTCCTAGGACAAGCAGGATGTCAGCCACACATGGTGTCTCCCAAGCTGTAGAGTAGCTGTGGAGGATGAGGGAGGCATGCGTTGGAGAAGGACACTCGCACAGGATGCAGTAAGTGAGAACGTTTATTAAGAACATTAACATATTGCACAATCTGAGGTAATATTTGAGTACATTATTAAGTACAACATTAACATATTGCACGAGAAAACAATGCAAGTAGGCAACGCGTGGGTGTGTGCAAACAACAACATAACGGTGCAATAACAATGTGGGTGTGCAAAACACGCAACGTATTTATTGTCTGAACAGGTGTGACCTTTAGCATTAACAGTTTGTAAAGGCACGACTCTTAGACATGGCCGGACGGCCTGGTTGTATGTTAGGCGGAGGTAGAGGGCGGTCCCGCCTTGGTAGCTGCTGTCAGGACAGTGCGGCCAAATGCGCTATCCGACTCCGCCAGGAGGTCCAGGCAATAGTGTTTCTGAAACGTGAGCTGTGATGACCATGTGGCGGCCTTGCAGATGTCTCATACTGGAACTTCGTGCAAATCGGCAAATGAGGTAGAGAGTGCGCAGAGTTGGTGTGCTCCGGCCTTGCCGGCCGCCGGTGCACCTGCTGTCTGTAGGCAGTAAGCGACACAAGCCGAGATCCAAAGGGATAGTGTGCGCTTGCCGACCGGCCGGCCAGGCTTGTTGGGGTCAAAAGACACGAAAAGTTGTGCCCCTTGTCTGATGGCGGAGGTCCTGTCAATGTAGGTGCGCAGAGCTCTGACACAGTCCAGGGAGTGCAGATGCTCCTCCTCCGGGGAGGAGTGTGGAGCGGGGAAAAAAGCTGGTAGTTCGACAGGCTGGTTGAGATGGAACTCTGATGCAACCTTGGGCAAAAACTTGGGATGCGTCCGGAGAGAAGCACGGTTGTGGTAGAGCTGTGTATATGGTGGATGCGCCACGAGCGCTTGGAGCTCACTGATACGTCTGGCCGAGGTAATGGCAATGAGAAAAAGTGTTTTCCATGACAGGAACTTGTATTCCACTGACTGGAGTGGTTCGAAAGGCTCTTGTGTGAGTTGTTGTAGTACCAGGTTAAGGTCCCAAGCAGGGACTGGTTTCTGAACAGGAGGCCGAAGGTTCACCAAGCCCTTCATGAATTGGGCTACAATGGGCAGTGCTGCTAGAGTTCTTGAATTTTCGCCCCTCCCGTGTTCGTGCAGGGATGCAATTGCTGCTAGGTGAACTCTGATAGATTGTGGCTTCAGTCCCACGTCAAACAGGTGGGTGAGATACTGTAGTATCTTGGGTATCGGGCAGGAAACAGGTTGGAGGCCTTGATCCGTGCACCAAAAACTGAAGCGTTTCCACTTGAGGTTATATGATTTGCAGGTGGACGGTCTTTTGGCCGCCAAAACGATTCGCTGGACCTCTGGAGATAGATGAAGGGCCGAGAGATTCATCCTTTCAATCTCCACGCCGTCAGGGCTAGGACCTGAAGGTTGGGGTGTAGAGTGCTCCCGTCGTTCTGAGAGAGAAGGTCTGGTCTTGTCGGCAACCGCAGAGGCGGCTCCTGTGCCAAACAGAGCAGCATGGCAAACCACATCTGCCGCGGCCAGTAGGGTGTAATCAGTATGATGTGGGCTGAGTCTGAGATGATCCGCTGCAGAGTTTTGGGGATCAGTGGTGTTGGGGGAAAGGCGTATCCCAGCACCCAGTTGCCCCATGGCACTGCAAACGCGTCGGTCGCGAGGCTCCTGTTGGACGGGAGCTTGGAGCAGAATGTCGGGCACTTTGTGTTGACTTCGGACGTGAATAGGTCTATCTGCGGAGTGCCCCAGCGAAGAAATAATTGGTCCACAACTGCTGGGTGGAGCGACCACTCGTGGGGCTGCAGTTGTCTGCTCAGTCTGTCTGCTACAGTGTTTAGTTCTCCGGGCAGGTAGGTGGCCTGCAGGAAACAGTTGATGGAGAGCGCCAGGTACCAAGTATCCAGGGCTTCCTTGCATAGGGCTCGAGACCCCGTGCCCCCTTGTTTGTTGATGTAGAACATCGTGACCTGGTTGTCTGTCTGGACGAGGACAGATTTCCCCGTCAGTCGGTCCCAAAAGGCTTGAATTGCGTGCTTGACGGCTCGTAGCTCTAGCAGGTTGATGTGGAGATATTGCTCTGCCCTGGACCATGCTCCTTGGGTGTTGATGTGCTGCAGGTGGGCTCCCCAGCCCGTGGCTGAGGCGTCTGTGGTGAGGACAATCTGATGGCTGGGTGCCTGGAGGTCCCTGCCCGTGGACAGGTTGCCTGGTTTTGTCCACCAGCGGAGATCTTTCCTGATCTGCATTGTGATATTGATGCGGGCATGCAGGGGCTGCGAAAGTTGTTTCCATTGAGCCCGGAGGTGCCATTGCAGGGGGCGCATGCGGAGTCTCGCCAGAGGTAGAACTGAGGTGGTGGCCGCCATGTGCCCGAGAAGGCGCAAGATGCAGCGCGCCGTGGACTGCCTGGATGCGGAGAACTTTCTGGCCAGGGTTGTGATGGCCGCTACCCGCTGTTCCGGCAGATAGGCCTTGAAGGTGCTGGTGTTGATGATCGCACCGATAAACTCCATAGATTGTGTCGGTAGCAGGCGAGATTTCTCTTTGTTGAGGAGAAATCCCATCGCGGCCAGTGTGCATGTGGTTGTGCGCACCGCGTTGTGCAGGCAGGCCGGTGAAGGGGCAGAGAGGAGCCAGTCATCCAGGTAAGGAAATATGGCGACGCCTCTCTTGCGAAGGTATGCTGTTACCACAGCTATACATTTCGTGAAGATCCTGGGTGCCGGGGATAAGCCGAAGGGCAGTACCCGGTATTGGTAGTGGTGGCCCATCGCTATGAACCGTAGGAATCTCCTGTGATCTTTGTGAACTGGGATGTGTGAGTATGCGTCCTGTAGGTCCAGGGTGGCCAGCCAGTCCCCTGCTTTGATGAGCGGTAGGATTGAATTGAGGGAGTACATCCGGAATCTTTCTCTCGCCAGGGCAAGATTGAGTTTGCGGAGGTCCAGAATTGGACGTAGGCCACCAGACCTCTTGGGAATTAGGAAGTACCGGGAGTAGAATCCAGTGTTGCATTGCTCCGGGGGTACCGGTTCTATCACTCGGGAGGCAAGCAGGCGTTGTAGGAGTTCTGACATGGCTGTCACCAGGTGTGGAGGCGTCTCGCTGACCGGTCGCTTCGACTGGCAGTGTGCGAAGGCGAAGTTCAGACGGTAGCCCGACTCGATGATTTTTAGCACCCATTTGTCGGTTGTGATGGACTGCCAGGCTTGTAGAAAATGAGTGAGACGGCCGCCCACAGGTAGCAATTCCTGATGCACAGGTGGCGGAACCGTCTGCAGCTGGTTGTCAAAAGGAAGTCGTGGTCTTTGCGACTTGTGAAGAAGCTGGCTTCCTTTGTTTGCGGTCCCTCGGTTGCTGCCTCTGAAAAGAGGAGTGGTATGGTTGTTTGTATCTAGGGGCTTGCCACTTCTTGGTGGGACCGTACTTCTTAGTGGCATAGTATGGCCTGCGGTAAGTACTCCCTCTCTGAGAAGTGGAGGAGCGTTCGAGTCCATCTGCTGCCAGTGTCTGTAAAGTGGTACAGTGTTCCTTGAGGTCATTCACTGTGTCTGCGACCTTTTCCCCAAACAGGGAGTCGCCTGTGCAAGGGGCGTCCGCAATTTTGCTGTGCGTGTCCTCTCTAAGGCCGGACGCCCGGATCCACGCCCAGCGCCGGGCCGCAACGGCCGTGCCTGCCATCCGGACGGCAGTGTCGAAGGCGTCGAACGCAGTGCTCATCAAGTGTTTCCTGCATTCTGCCAGGTCTTGTAGCGTGGCTGAGGCCGCCTGCTGGTTCTCCCTAGGGAGTGTTGACAAACTGTCCTTGAGATCGGCCAACAGGGCATCCTGGAAGAGGATGTGCTGGAACTGGTGGGCCGCCACCTTGGCATTGACCATTGCTCCTTGATACACCTTCCTGCCCACCTCGTCGAGGAGCTTAGGGTCTCATCCTGGTGGGTGGTTGGATTGGTTGCGAGAGGACTTAGCTTTCTTCAGAGCAGATGAGACCATGATAGATTGGTGTGCCAGCTGCGCCTTTTGGAAGACTGGGCTTGGATGCAGGAGATACTTCGTCTCGAGTCTCTTGTGACAGGCGCGTCCGGAGGCCGGGGATTGCGTTTGTGGTGTGAGCAGGAGGCAGTGTCTCTGCAGGACCTGTGCTCGCTGTGGGCTTTAGAGTTGTAGCGGCGTCTTTTAATGTGTTTGCTGGAGCCATGTGCTCGCTCAGTGTTCCTTTCCCTTTTCTCAGCAGAGCGGCTCCGGTGGCTCCGACGGCTTTTTCCTCTGCCGCGCCGATGACAGGATCGGGAGGGTGAATCCCTGCATCGGCGCGAGCAGGCAGGGTCATCCGCGCCGACAGGAGAGGAATCCCCGCGCTGACGGGAAGCGCCAGAGCTGACGGGGTGGGAAGAAGCACTCCTTCTGTTGTGGTGGGCGGAGCCAGGAACCTCAACTACTTGCAGAGGGGAGAGTCCGCGCTGTCAGTAGGTGCTGCGCTCGACGGGGCGGTCAGAGGAGTTCCTTCTGTTTGGGTGGGAGGAGCCAGAGGCGGAGCCATGGGAAATCCCAGAAGAGGAGCCAATGGGAGGCCGTGGGGAGGCGTGTCCAGGAGTCACGATGCCGGCACCATCTTGGCCGGTAGCTGAGGATTCCGGGGCACTGGGGACTGCCATGTGCGAAGGTGTACTCACCAGAGGAGTCCCATGGTTCGTAGGATTCTCCAGATCGGCATCTTGGCTTTGTGTGGCGCTGGGGAGCAGCTCGAGATGGCCGGGGATGGAGGCCCTGCAGGGCGCATCCCGTGCCGGAGCGGAGACCACGGCTGGCAGTCTATTCGATTTGTTGCCTTTGGACTTCTTCTTTGCAGCGAGTTTGCTGGAACCGGAGCCCGAAGCAAGGTAGTCCTGGAGGTCATGCTCCCTGTGTCTGATGGCCCTGGGGGACATCCCGGAACAAGCAGCGCAGTCCTCCGTGACATGGGCAGCTCCGAGGCAATGAAGGCAGCTCTGGTGAGTGTCGGCAGCGTTCATCTTGTGGCTGCATCCTGGGCATTTTTTGAAGCCCGGCATAGTGGGTAGAATCAGAATTAGCTGGAGAGCTGATTATCCGTCTTACAGCAAGGCGGAAGAAAAGAAACTGAGTTGGCTAGGGGCGGGCGGGGGAGGTGGGGCCTCTCGCACATGCTCAGTTCCTGAGCTCTAGAGAGCATTCCGTCACGGCGCCGTCGGATGACGTCACCATGTGTGGCTGACATCCTGCTTGTCCTAGGAGAAAAACATTTTCAAAATTTGAAACGTACAGATTTGCAACATCAGGTGCCATGGAGGACCACATGGCAACACCCCTTACTTGATGATAATAAAGGTCTTGAAAACAAAAAAAGTTATTACATAGTGCCAAAGTTGCTAACTGCATTAAAAAAACAGGTAGGTGCCCTTACGGGTCTCGATCTTGTAATAAGAATACTCTCTAAAACTGTCAAGGCTGCTTCTTGAGGTATATTGGTATATAACGATTTAATGTCTAAGGTAACCAATAAAATTCCAACCTGAGTTCCTTGATAATTTTTTAGAAATTGTATCATATGAGATGAATCACGAACATATGAAGGGGTAAGTTCTACAAAAGGACGAAGGAAGACATCCAAAAATTTTGAAATGGGCTCAAATAAGGAGCCAATTGCTGATATTATGGGTCTTCCCAGTGGATTCTCTAAGGATTTGTGTATTTTTGGTAAAACATAGATTGTCGGCATCACAGGATGATTTACTGTTAAAAAATCAACTTCTTTCGATTTAAGTTATCCTGCTTCTTGACCTACATAAATTAATGTATCGACCTTACTTTTGAGGACTGGGGTAGGATCATCTTTTAAATGTACATAGAAAGTAGTATCTTTAACCTGTCGCAGAATTTCCTGTATATAAGAATCCCTATCTTGAATAACAAGTGTTCCTCCTTTGTCTGCTGGTTTGATGATAATTTCATAATTATTCTTAAATTGCGTCAATGCTGTTTTTTCCTCCCGACTTAGATTAAAATAAGTTTGTGGGGGGGTTTTCTCATTGTATAATCTTTGTATTTCATGATATACTACCTTTTGAAAGGCCTCTATCATGACATTATTTGTTTTGGGTGGAATCCAAGTAGAAGGTTTACTGATTATGGAAACATCACATGGTCCCGTCATATGAGTGTCAAAAAATTCTTTTATTTGGAGTTTATGGAAAAATTTAAACAACTCAACTTGTGTGGTAAAAGGGTCATGTTTTTTTGTTGGAACAAAGGAAAGTCCTCTGTTTAAAACAGAGACTTCTAAAGGAGAAGGATTGTAACTAGAAAGGTTGAAAATTCCTTCTAGTGTTCTAGTTGGTATTGGTGATATTGACCTCTGCCTCTGCCTCTCCCTTGTGAGTGAAATTCCATTGGCTTCTGTATGTGATAGGGAGAATCCTTGGAGGAGTGTGGATTCTCTTGAAACCAAGACTCCTTCTTGTGTGTTTTCCCTCCGCCTTTCCATAGATTGTCCATGAAAAAATCCTGCTTATGTTTACACTGTTGATATGGGGGAGGGTAAGAAGAAAAGAGGAGGGCAGAGGGATCAGGAGGGTCTAAAAGATCACTTCGACTCTTTTTTCTACTATGTTCAGGATGCCCTACATCTGAGGGAGAGCGAGATCTGTTATTTTTTTTTTAAATATTTATTTATTGAAAAACACAAAATACATTACATAACAATACAAATTATTTCACTTTTCCAATATACTGTCATAAGGAACCAACATACCTAGGGCAGGGCTGTGTCTTGTCCACTGCCCCAGGGTGTCACAACGGTACAAAACAGGGTTATCAACTGCCTACCCAACCTCTCCCCCCCTCCCCCCACCCACTCCACCCTCCCGGGACCTAGGGGACCTATCGAGCCTATTCTCAACAGTCGGCTAAGGACCCCCTACCACACCTACCCCAGGCACAGAATTTCACTACGGATTTTAGGCTGTAGCACTTGAATATAGGGTGTCCACACCAAGAGAAAAGAGGCCCAGCTCCGAGGGTGCCTCTGTGCACTCCTCCATTCCAGGAGCATAAACTGATGGAACCCATTGCGCCACTCCCAAAAGGAGGGGGCCACAGGCTCCAGCCACCGCCGCAGCACAGGACTCTTCCCCACCAGACATGCTTTTCGTATCAACAGTTTCTGCCATTGGCCCTTGGGGTGGAGTGGTCCCAACTGATCCAGTGCGACGAGCCGCCCCGTCCAGCAGACCCGTTGTTGCAACAAGCCGCTTAAATAGTTTGCTATCCGAAACCAATAGCGGCGAATATGAGGACAACCCCACCACATATGGCCCAAGTCTGCTAATGAACAGGCACATTTCGGGCACCCACCATATGCAGTAAGACGACTACGTAGTGCTCGCCTCGGGGAAAAATGGGCACGTACAATACATTCAAATTGGATTTCCCGCCATCTAGCTCCTTCCGCCAGCCCAGCAACCCGGCTCAGCGCAGCACGAACAGAACCCGGGGCCACCTCGCAACCCAGTTCTCGCGCTCAGGAAGCCTCCTCTGCCGAGTAATCTAACGGCGCCCCATAAAGCTCCAATGCTTTTTTGAAACTTGCAATAGTAAGTGGGGTCCCTGTCTCAAGGGCGAAGAATGCTAGTATCCGTGCGGAATGGTCACCCAACAACTCTCATCCCGAAACTGAACCCACATAATGAGATAGCTGGAGGTACGCAAACAAAGAAGCTTTAGGACACAAATCATACTCCCGACACAACACCGCCAGTGGTTTGCACTGCCCCTCCAAGTCAATTACGTGCCCCAGCATCCGTATCCCCCCTCCGCCCATCGACGGAAAGGGACCGAGTCCGATCCCGGGGGGAATTGGGCATTTCCCTGCAACGGCAACCAACTCAAAATCTACGGCGAACTCCCCCACAATTTATTCAGCCGCTGCCAGGTACGCCGTGCCGCCTGGACCAGCACACTGTTCACTACACGACCCAGCAAAACCTCCCGCCGTAAATGTAAAACCGCCAGCAATGAGTGCGGTGCCACCAGGGACTCCTCCAGTTCCCTCGGAGTATACACCTCAGTTGTACCGAGCCAGTCCCCTAGGTGTCGAGCCTGGCAGGCCAGGGCATAGGTCCAAAGATCGGGCACACCAATTCCCCCAGATCTCCATCCTCCCCTCAAACGGCTCATCGGTATACGTGCTCTGGCCCCCCTCCAGAGAAACCCACGAAATTCCTGTTCGATACGCAAAAGGTCCCGGCGTAATAGCCACACCAGCAAAGTTTGTAGCCAATAGAGGATCCGTGGTAATACCACCATTCCCAATGCTGCCGCCCTGCCCAGTAAGGACAGCGGAAGTGGGGCCCAAGCTTGGAGCTGTGAGCGAACCTTAGACCAGATACGCTCAAAGTTCCGTCTATACAGCGCCATCGGATCTTTAGGTAGCTCAATCCCCAAATAGATAAAGGACATACCGGCCCATTTCAACGGGAAGCTCCCTCCCCAAGACCGCTGAAGCTGGCCCCCAATGTCCAGAGCTTCCGATTTATCTCGATTAATACGCAACCCCGCAAAGGCACCATAACGAGAGAATTCAGCAAGCAGACACGGCAACGACTGTTGGGGGTCGCACAGATGGACTAAAATGTCATCCGCGAAAGCCGCCACTTTTAAACCACACAGCCCAATACGGACGCCCTGAATGTCTTTGGAGTCCGCTATACTCCGCAGCAGCGGATCTAATGTCAGCACGAACAACAGTGGGGAGAGGGGGCAGCCTTGACGAGTGCCCCTTTCAAGGTTAAAATTGTCAGACAGCACCCCATTGCACAAAATACCGGCCGTAGGATTGGCGTACAATAACTCCACCATCCTAATAAACGTGTCGCCCAGCCCATACTGAGGCAAAAGAAACTTCATATAATCCCAGTTGACCCGATCAAACGCCTTCTCCGCATCAAAACTGATCAATAATGATTGCTCCTCTCGCGCTCGCACCCATTCCATAGAGGCTAGTATTTTCCGCAGATTCCGCACCGCGTACCGCCCCCGAACAAAACCCACCTGCGACTCATGTAACAGGTCCCCCAGGACTGTGGCCAAACGGTCGGCCAGAACCTTTGCTAACACTTTCAGATCAAAATTCAATAAGGAGATAGGCCGATAGGAAGCCACCTGCGTGGGGTCCTTACCAGGTTTAGGTATTAACGTAATAAACGCATGGTTCGTTCCCAAACCAAACCTGCCCTGCTCAACCCTTCGGTGGTATACCGCGGTCAGAACAGGGGTAATCCTACCGACTAGCAACTTATAGAACTCTGCTCCAAAACCGTCCGGACCCGGTGATTTATAGCAGCTAGCCCCCAATATAACTTTATGGACTTCCTCGTCAGTTACCGGGGCGTCTAGCATCAAGCGTTGTTCCGTAGTCAACTTAGGAATTCGTAGCCCCTGAAGGTAGCTTTCCACTAATGTCGTGGACCCTTTACTTCCCTGATAAAGCTCCCAAAAAACGGAACGAAAGACTTGGGCTATCGCCTGGCTATTTTTATGCAACTGGCCCTGAGCATCACGCAGTGCCACCACGGAGCGGGTCCCTCTACTGCCCCGTAAACACCGCGCCAGAAGTTTCCCCAGTTTATTCCCAAAACGGTAAAGCTGGTATTTATAATACATCAACGATTTCTTTGCTCTCTGATGGAGCAGCTCATTAAGGGACTACTGCAGCTCCCAAAGCAATCGTTTGTTAACCAATGTGGGATTCCCCGCGCACCGCCGTCGGGCTTTTACGACCTGCTTTTCCATTTGGACTATTCGTGACGCTATCAGTTTTCGCTTCCGCGCCCCATAGGCAATAATGTTGCCACGCAAGACCACCTTTGCTGTTTCCCACAATAATTCAGGCTCATCCCTATGCTGTGTATGGATATCCATAAACTCCCCCCATCGCTGCTCAAGATAAGTATGGAATTCGGTATCGGCATATAGTCCCAGGGGGAAACGCCAGATTCTCTGCAAGGTAGCAAGGCCTCCCCCCCCCCCCCACTGCAACTCTACCCAAACCGGTGCGTGGTCCGATATGGCCATTGGGCCAATCTCCGCCTCCCCGACCTGCGCAAACAACCGCTCTGAAACCAAGACATAATCAATCCGTGCGCTTGAATCATGGGCTCTCGATTGGTGGGTGAAGTCCCGTTCCAAAGGGTGAAGCAAACGCCACGGATCCACCATCCCCAATCGGCACCTTAGGTCCTGGAGTGCCTGAGTAATCGGGACCCGCCAGCCTTCCCGCCCGCCTCCAGAGGTGTCCAAGTCGATGTCCAACACCCCATTACAATCGCCAGCCAAAATCAAGGGAACATCCGGCATTTGTTCAATCCGTGAGGCCAAGCAGGCATAAAAAGATTTATCCAAAACATTTGGAGCATACAGGTTACCCAACACCACTTGTCGCCCCTCCAAGTTGCCATATAACAAGAGGTATCTACCCTTAGGATCTACATATTTCTGCTCGAGTTCAAAACGCACCCGTTTATGAATCAGTAGGACCACTCCACCCTTTTTCCCAAGCGCCGGGGCACTCCAACTTTGCCCCACCCAAGCTTTCTGCAATTTCGCATGTTCTTCCGCTGTCTGGTGGGTTTCTTGCAATATGGCAATATTGCACTGCCACCTGGCTAAAGCCTGCAGCACTTTATATCGTTTAACAGGGTTACCTACCCCACACACATTTCAAGAAACGATCTTCAGCTTAGAACAGAAGATTCCACAGCAATAAATCCGATGTTCCAGACTTTCTCTGAAGGGACCCCTCCAGCCTGGGGTCCACCTCTAGCCACTACCAAAATCTCCACCTCCCCAGCTTGTATGGTCCCGTGGTCCCATCCCACCCACAACCTCCCCCTCCCTCCAATCCCCCCCATAGCTTCCTCCCCTCCCCGGCCTATTCCCACTTCCCTCCCATTCCTAACCTCCCCCTATCTTCGCTACCCAACCCAATCTCCCCCTCAGTCAACTCCCCTGACCCTTTAGGCCCTCTCCACCTTCCAACTCTAGAGAAGCCCTACCGAGGCCCCTCTGAGCGCGGCCGATCCCCTATCACCCACTAAGAGGTAAAAGTTAATCCCGCCCAGACTCTACTTCTGCCCAGATTGCCTGCTGTCAAATCCCGAACACTCCCTATTTCCCCAGGGGACCCAACTCCCACAGGGCCCAGGTCTCCCCAGGACCCCCCCTTAGAAGGGCACGGAAACAACCTGCAGTCGGACCCACAGACTGTCATTCCTGGAAAGTAAGACATAAGCCTTAGCAGGGAACAGGTCATATCACAAATTCTAAGAAAACACAGATCATCTAACTATACAAACTCAACCAATCGGCATCTGTACAACAGTTGCAGACAAGCAAATATCGCGGAGGCCGTCCGCGGCAAGTACAACTGACTGGCCCAGTAAACAAGACCAATATAAGTAAGGGCTATAAGATTGCCTTCTGGGTATGCAGTTTGCAACGCTAGCATCTGGCAGCCATATTGTTTTGATCTCTAAAAAGTTATAAAGAGATGCCAGAGCATCAGAGAACAGACCCCAGAACCCCTCCCCGAAAGGACAGGAAACTTAAGGTGAGGCCATAACCCCTCTTACCTTTCCACAACCCCTGCTAGGCCCCGTCGATCTATCTCTCGTCGTAGGGCTCGACGAAGGCGAGGGGGGGGAGGGGGGGGAGGGGGACTTCTCCAGAATCATACACACCCAGAAGGCATCATAATACCATGCCACACCCTGCCCCTTTCTTTATGAGAAGTCCCAGCAGGGCGCAATCACTCCCCCCTTCTGCAAACTTCTGCGGGGGCCACAAAAGGCCGAAATGCTCGTAGAAACTGCTTTCCAATGGCTTTATTGAAAATGCCGCCATAATAAAGAAAAAACAAAGCACACAAAAAACAAAAAACAAAAAAATCCCCACAGGTACCAATCAAGCTACTGCTGACACACTTAAATAACCTTCCCAGTTATCCGCATTTTAAAACTCAAAGAAGAAAAGAAAAAGGGCTCCATAACTCTGAAATCCTCCGAGTTCTAGGCGGAGCAGTATTTAATAGAAGAGCCGACAGGGAAAGGAGGGGGAAAGAGAAAAGAACAAGAGCTAGCCAAATTTTAAGGCACAGTCTGCAAAAAAGGATACTAAGTCGACCTGCTGAATTTTAAACAATATAACAGGTTCGTCACATGGCAAACTTGTACCTGGGGGAGCAATTCAAGCGACACAAAGTAACATGTCCACGTGCCACTCATGAAAGCCTGGCAGAGACTGTAGCCCTCACCACTTCAGGCTACCCCAGGCTATTCTCCCAAAAGGGAACCAGGCTATCACCAAACAGTCAGCACTATTAGATGTCAATGTGGAGATGCCGAGGCCGCCTGCCCTCTAGCCGCAAGTTGATTCACGTAGCCCTCTGCCTCCGCAGCCGTTGTAAAAACATGGTGAGCTCCTTCATTCATCACATGCAGCTTGGCAGGGTATTGAACGGAGAACCGAATCCCAGCACCAATAAGTTTTTCACATAGGGGGGGCATACTCTCGGCGCTTCCGACTCAGTGCGGCAGAGTAGTCCTGTGCAACACGGAGTTTGGAGTTATTATAAAGAACTTCCCCCTTCTGTCTGGCCGCTCTTAAAAGCATTTCCTTCTGCGGGAAGTAGAGGAACTTAGCAAGCACAATTCGAGGACGGGCATCCCGCGCCTGCTTGTTGCCAACACGATGCACTCTCTCAATTCTCAATTGGTCTCCGAGTTCAACACCATCAAGTATTTGCACGGTCAGTGCTTCCAAATAGCCCCGCAGGTCTTTATCTAAGACGGTCTCTGGAATCCCCATGAACCACAAGTTATTCCGTCTTGACCGGTTCTCCAGGTTGTCAAGCTTAGCCTCGTGCAAGCCAAGTTGGGTTTTTAGGCCAGCGACCTCCGTCTCCAGCACCTCCACTTTATCTTCCGTTTGCCCCAGGCGATCTTCAGCCTCACGGAGTCTACTCCCCAGGGTATCCACAGAGGCACGTAGTCCATCCATCTTCTCATGTAACGCATCGAACTGCGGTGACAGGGCCGCTGCTACGGCAGCCGACATCTCATCCAGCGAAGCGGGGGATCTGGGCGAGCTTGGTGCTGGGATTGACTCCGCCATCTTGCTCGTGCCGGCCACCCGCTCCCGGTCTCTTCTGGTCAATTTAGCTCCTGTCGCCATGCCGGTTGCCAGCACAGACCTCACTATCTGATGCTGCGGGCACTCCAACACACCCTAGGCACACTTTCTGTTATTTGTTGCAGGATTACACGGTACTATATCGCCGGCCTGGGCTAAGGGTCTCGGAGCACACTCAGGATGCGACCGCTACCCTGATCGCATCACGTGGTCTCCCGAGATCTGTTATTTTTATACCTGTCATGTTTAGGGTTTTGTAATCCTCCTCATCTCTTTTAAATTTTTTAAGTTTTCTATCTTTTATTATTTTTTTATACTCTAAAACATTCTTATCATACTCATTTTTCAATTTCTCAAAATTCCTATCTGTCTCTTTTAACGTAGCTAATTTCAATCCTACTTCAGTGTGCAAAGACTCTGCTTTGCGACGTGATGTATTAATAAGTAAAATCATAAGATCCAAAGAGCACTTATTTCATATTTTAGTCCAATCGGCAAAGGTAAATGTTCATAAAAGTTTTTACCTTTTTAATAGTTTCCTCTTTTTAATAGGTCTTACATATATTTTTTTAAATTTTTAAACATGATTTATTCTTTGTGTTTTGTTTTTAAATGTTTATGTGGCAAGTTATCCTAGTTTCTTTGGCAATATGGTAAAGCTACAAACAATTTAAATAAGGACATCACATGAAATTTGTTTCAAACTTCACATGTTTTATCTAGTGTTATAATAATAATTTCAGAAGTAGATTTTTATAAATGCTTAAAAAGACACGATGCCCACAGCATGATAACTCTACATTTCACGTTTGTATAAGATGTTTTATGACAGATATCCCTTTTTTCATTTTTATTTTTATTAATAAAAGTATGTACTAGTTCAAAATTTATTTTTCACCTTAGAAAGTATAATGTGACATTAGCTCATCCTTTGTTCTGTTTACTTCATTTTTATTCTTTAGTCTCAGGTCTTTTAGGTTCCTTTTGATTAATTGTTTTTAATATTTTTTTAGACATTTCAAAAAAAATTTTTACTTTCTTTTTCTATATAATTTTATGGACATTTTTATGTTTACTGTTTATGATACAACACAATTGTGTCTTTGATATGTTTTATTATTTTCATTTAATGATTTGACTATTGTTTTTAATTATTTATTTCAGTGACTTTATGCCTTTTATTTGCAAGAAGGTTTTCACAATAAGGTACTGGTGATATAATTTAGTATTTATGGATGTTCTTCAAAATTTTTTTTATTTATATGTCCTCTTGGTACACATGGTTTGCCTGTCCTATTGTATCCTCCTCATCTCATACTCAAAATAGGGTTAGTAAATAATGTTTTAACACATTCATACTTACGGTTTTATTTTATTTTACTTTATTTATAGTTTTATGGTATGATTTAGTTTGTTATATAAATTTTATAGAGGTATAACAATTTGCATGTTTCTCTTTCTTTTTAATGATTTATTTATTTATTTGTCTTTGATTGTATTTTTATTTATTTGCAATTTTTTGCTTTTAACTATGTATTTGTTCTTTCGAGGTTTGATTCCTCATTTAATATCCCCCTGAGGAAGGCCTTTGGCCGAAGCGCGTTGGGGTCAATAAAAGGGGTTTGTTTAAACCTGAATACTCTGCCAATCTGGGTATCTGTTCCTTTGTTCCCATACATCTTACAGATACTTTGGTGCTTCTTTTTGTCTCCCGTATGGGTAAGTTTCCTACATCTTCTTCAGTAACGACTGAAGCAAAGAATTCATTGAGTTTCTCTGCTAT
This sequence comes from Ichthyophis bannanicus, assembly GCA_033557465.1. Taxonomy (NCBI): domain Eukaryota; kingdom Metazoa; phylum Chordata; class Amphibia; order Gymnophiona; family Ichthyophiidae; genus Ichthyophis; species Ichthyophis bannanicus. The sequence continues at coordinate 1,494,095,931 of CM066031.1, forward strand.
GGCCTTGTCCTCTCTTAGTGCCCCCTTTGCTCTATCATCTAATGGTCCAAGTGGCTCTCTCACAGGTGGTTTGCTACGAATGTACTTGAAAAAGTGTTCATTATGGAAAAGTTTTTATTATAAAAAAGTTTTTGCCGACATGTTGCCACTTCTATGTTTGAGACAAAAGTGAGTGATTCTTGCAGTTTCCTTGCAGTTTGAACAATTCATGGTTTTGTAGCTCATTAATGGAGGGAGCGCTCTACAGTTCAAATATTTAGTTTTATTTGTTTTAGGTTGTCATTTTGTTTGTTTTATGCATGTACATTTGTATACCTTATAGGATGGTTCTTGCCAGTTTTATGAGTTATAAAGATAGTGGAGATCCTGAATTCTCTACAGGGAGAACTATTCAGGCCACTGGTAACAAAACCCATACGTGAAGGGGCCATACTGGACTTGGTGATTACCAATGGTGAAAGTGTTTCTGATGTTATAGTGGGAGATCATTTTGTATCCAGTGATCACCAGATGCTGCAGTTCAGTATTAGGACTAGGGCTGTTAAAATCCAGTCTTAGACTTTAGGAAAACTAACTTTAGGAAAACTAACTAAGATGGGCCAATACCTCAGGGAGTAGTTAGTGGAATGGGAACAACTGGGGGATGTAGAAAAACAGAGGACAAAACTGAAAGGGGATATTTTAAGGGCAACCAACCTTTTTGTTAAAATGGTAAATAAAGGTAAAAGGAAAAGGAGACCGCTATGGTTTTCAAAAGAAGTAGCTGAAAAGGTGAAGAAAAAGAGGGAGGCCTTCATGAAATACAAGAGTTCACAGAGAGAGGAAGACAGGCATCTATATTTGGAAAAACTTAGAGAAGCTAGCAAAGTAGTCAGGAAAGCAAAGATTCAAAAAGAGGAGGAAATAGCCAATGCAGTAATAAAATGGGGGATAAGACATTTTTCAGATATGTTAGTGAGAAGAGGAAGGGCAAAAGTGGTATTGTCAGATTCAAGGGTGAAGGGAAGGAATATGTAGAAGCTGATGAGGATAAAACTGAATTGCTTAACAAATATTTCTGTTCTGTGTTCACAGATGAAGAACCAGGAGCAGGACCTCAGAAAACACCACAAACAGGAACAGAAGCGAGGGGCATCTTGAACAATTTTCAGAAGACTATGTTCATGAGAAACTAGCTAAACTTAAAGTAGACAAAGCGATGGGACTAGATGGGATACAACCTAGAATACTGAGTGAACTTGGGAACGTTTAGCAGCTTCACTGACTGACCTTTTCAATACCTCGTTGGAGTCGGGAGTGGTGTCAAAAGACTGGAGAGAGGCACATGTGGTCCCTTTATACAAAAGTGGAAGTAAGCATTTGGTGAAAACTACAGGCCAGCTAGTTTAACTTCAGTGGTGTGTAAATTATTGGAAGGGCTGCTGAAAGAGAAAATAGTGAGGTTTCTGGAGTCCATTGGATTACAGGATACGAGGCAGCATGGATTCACCAGAGACAGGCCTTGTCAGACAAATCTGATTGATTTCTTTGACTGGGAGACCATGGAGATTGACCGAGGGAGAGCCCTAGATATGGTGTATTTAGATTTCGGTAAAGCCTTTGACACCGTTCCTCACAGGCAACTTATAAACAAACTGAGCACCCTAGGGATGGACCCTGAAGTTACTGCTTGGGTTAGAAATTAGTTTAGTGGGAGGCGACAAAGGGTACAGGTAAATGGAGCTCACTCTGAGGAGAAGGAAGTTACCAGTGGTGTGCCCCAGGAATCTGTCCTTGGTTTGATTCTTTTTAACATCTTTGTTAGTGATATAGTGGAAGGGCTGTTGGGTAAGGTTTGCCTCTTTGCTGATGATACCAAAATCTGCAATAGAGTAGACATCCAGGAAGGTGTAGATAACATGAGGAGGGATCTAGCTAAGCTTGAAGAATGGTCTAGAATTTGGTAGCTGAGATTTAATGTTAAAAAATGCAAGGTCATGCATTCGGGCTGCAGCAATCCAAGGGAGCAATATAGTATAGGGGGTGGAGTACTTTTGTCCACTAAAGAAGAGCGTAACCTAAGCATGATTGTGTCTGATGATCTTAAAGTAGCTAAACAGGTAGAAAAGACAACGGCAAAAGCTAGAAAGATGCTTGGGTGCATACGGAGAAGAATGGCTAGCAGAAAAAAGGAGGTGATAGTGCCTCTGTATAAGTCTTTGGTGTGACCTCATTTGGAGTATAGTGTGCAATTCTGGAGACCGCACCTTCAAAAGGATGTGAACAGGATGGAGTCGGTGCAGAGGGTGGCTACTAAAATGATTAGTGGTCTTCATTATAAAGCATATGAGGACAGACTGAAGGATCTTAATATGTACACCTTAGAGGAAAGGCGGGATAGAGGTGATATGATTGAGATGTTTAAATACCTCCGTGGCATAAATGTTCAGGGAGAGAGCCTCTTTCAATTGAAAGCAAGTTCTGCTACGAGGGGACATGGGATGAGGGTGAAGGGAGATAGATTCAGGAGTGATATGCGGAAATATTTCTTTACAGAAAGAGTAGTGGATCCATGGAATAGTCTCCCAGTGGAGGTGGTAGAGATGAGGACAGTAACTGAATTCAAAAAAGCATGGGACAAACACAGAGGATCTCTAAAGGTAAAAAGGGTACTGTTGTAGTTGTGGTTATGGAAGGACAGACTAGATAGGCCATGTGGTCTTTTTCTGTCATCATATTTCTATGTTTCTAGGTTGCTTCTTGCTATGCCCTTCTCCTCTATTGCCAACTCCAGATTCCGCTCTTTTTACCTTTCTGCTCCTTACTCTTGGAATAAACTTCCTTTGTCTATACATCAGGCATCTTCTTTGCCCCTCTTCAAACTCAAGTTAAAATCTCATCTTTTTGCCTCTGCCTATGGCTCTTGGTTTTGCTGTTCTCCTTCCTTCCCCTCTTTTATTTCACCTTTCTTTCTTCCTCTAAAACTTGTTCTTACCTCTTTCCTTTGTCCTGTCTCTCCTGCTCTTGTCTCTTTGCCCTTGTTCTTATCTTTTTTCTACTCCTTTTCTTGCTTTGTCTTTTTAAATTATAAGCTCTTTTGAGCAGGTACTGTCTTTTTGTGTTTTCATTGTACAGCGCTGCGTGCGCCCGGTAGCACTTTATAAATGCTTAGTAGTAGCAGTAGTAGTAGTGTTGGAGCAACTTGGCAATATTGATCAAAACATGATCACATTTTATTTAATAAATGGAAGCAGGACAGTAAGGAAATCCACAGCACTAGTATTCAACTTTCAAAAGAAAGACTATGATAAAATGAGGAAAATGGTTAAGTAATACAAAAAGCAACAGCTGCAAAAGTAAAAAGGTTTACATCAGGCATAGATGTTGTTTAAAAATACTGTTTTGGAAGACCAGACCAGATATACTGTATTCCATGCTTTAAGAAGAAAGGTGGAAGTAAGGCCAAAGGACTGCCGATATGGTCTAAAGATGAGGATAGCCAGCTGTTATATCCACAAAAAAGCATCTTTCAGAAAATGGAAATAGGAACCAAATGACAAAAACAGCAAACCATATAAGTACAGGCACGTTAGATGCAATGCAATGATAAGGTAGGCAAAGAGAGAATTTGGAAAGAAGCTTGCCATGGAAGTGAAAACTCATAATAAAATTTTTTCAAGTACATTCATAGCAAAAGAACTGTGAGAGAGTCAGTTGGACCATTAGATGAGAGAAGGAAAAAGGGATAGTAAGGGAGGACTAGGCCATAGAAAGACTGAATGAATATTTGCTTTGGTCTTTACTGAAGGAGTAGGGAAGTGTATCATGCCAGAAATTATATTTAAAGGCAAGATATCGGAGGAATTGAAACAAATCTCGATAAACCTGGAAGATGTAATAAAGCAATTTGATAAAATAAAGAGTAGTAAATCTCCTGGAATGGATGGTATACATCCCAGGGTGCAGAAAGAAGTAAAAAAATGAGATTCTGGACCTACTATTAGTAATCTGTGAACTATCATTAAAATCATCTATGATACGTGAAGATTGGAGAGTACTCAAAATAATGCCAATTTTTTAAAAGGGTTCCAGGGGTGATCCGGGAAATGACTGACTGGTGAGCCTGTCATCAATGCTGGGCAAAATAGTAGAAACCATTATAAAAAATAATATTATAAAGAACAAAATCATTAAACATATAGGAGCTTGTTTACAAAGCCGTGGTAGCGATTTCCGATCGTTATCGGAGCCGCGGCCCAATTGATTTGTAGACAAGCCCCATAGTCATGGGACAAAGCCAAATTGGATTTAGCCAAGGAAAGTCTCGTCTCACTAGTCTTCTATGTTTTTTGAAGGTGTGAATAAACAGGTAGATAAAGGTCAGCCAGTTGATATAATGTATTTGGTGGAGTAGCTTAGTGATTAAAGCACTAGCTTGGTAACCCAAAGACCAGGATTTGATTCTACTACAACAACTACTACTATTAATCATTTATATAGAGCTACAAGGCATACACAGTGCTGTATCGACATATATAAAGATAATCCCTGCTCTTCAGAGCTTACAATCTAGTTAAGACAGACAAGATTTTATTTATTTATTTATTTAGTGTTTTTATACCGCTATTTCACGTAATCATAGCGGTTTACAAATGAGCAACAGATACATAGAACAGGTTTACAATATAACAAGTGATAGAACAGTAAATTAAAATTTTACAGACTTACATCCTTCAACTAAACTTATTTACAAATAGTTAATGGCAAAGGTGCCATTAAGTTAGAGGTAGGTTTAGAGGGGTGAGCGGGGTGGGCAGGTTCCAGAGGTTGGAAAGTTGAGAAAAGATGTGGTTATTGATTTGAATCCTTGATGGTTGAAGTTACGCAGTTACCAAAGTGCTCGGTGAAGAGGTATGTTTTAAGGTGAGAACGGAAGGTTAATAGGTCTGTTATGTTTCTGGGGCTAATTGGCAATGAGTTCCAGAGTTTTGGAGATATGTCTTCAAATGCTGTATTGCTAGTGCATTGTTTTGTATTACGAAATTCAGAAGGAATAGTGAGTTTGTCATTTGGTTTCTTCTTTGCCTGTCATTAGGTACAACTTTGATTAGGTGGGAGAGAGTAGGGGGGAGGGGGGCATTTTCTAGTGATCAAGATGAGAATAAGGGTAAAATAATGAAAGTAAGGAGACATAATCAGAAACCAAAAGCAGCCTCAAAGAGACAAGCTTTTAGCATGGATTAGAAAAGGGGCAGAGAAGACGCCTGATGCACAGACTCGGGTAGTTTGTTCCAGGCATAAGGAGCAGCAATGTAAAAGGATCAAAGTCTGAAGCTGGCAGTGGAAGAAAAGGGCAAGAAGAGAAGCAAGTCAGTAGAAGAGCAGAGTTCACAAGAAGGGGTGAAGGAAAGGTAGAGGAGGAGAGAGGAAAGGTAGTGAGGAGCAGAAGAATGAATGCATTTAAAGGTCAGAAGGAGAAGTTTGAATTGGCTCTGAAAGCCGCCGCTGATGGAGCTGATACCGGGAGGTTTCAGGCGGGGCGGGGGGGGGGGTGGCACGGGGGGGGGGTGGCACGGGGCACTTGATTCTGCCGTTGCCATGGCGGCAGCGGCAGCAGCTAGATTTTTTTTTTTTTTTTTTAGTTTTAATGCAGAATGTTGTTTGCCCGGGGCCCCCTGAAATGCGGGGCCCTGTGCAAACAACATTCTTGCTCAATGGACGGGCCGGCCCTGAGAGGGAGACGAGCAAGAAGGAGATTGCAATAATCGAGACAGGAAGTAATTAGAGAGTGGACAAGTGTTTTAGTAGTGTATTCAGAAAGGAAGAGGCACATTTTCTAAATGTTATAGAGAAAGAAACAACAGGTTTTAGCTATCTGTTGGATATGTGATGAAAAGGAAAGGGAGGAGACAAAGATGACACCAAGGTTACAGGCTGAGGAAACAGAAGTAGAACAGTGTTATTTACATAGACAGAAAGGAGGAAGGGAAAGGAAGGTTTAGGGGAAAAAATAAGAAATTTGGTTTTGTCCAAACGACGGTGAGACATCCAGGTGGCGATGTCAGACAGGCAGGCAGAGATTCAGGCCTGGGTTGTCAGAGAAATATCAGGTGTAGAAAGATAGATCTGAAAATCATCAGCATAGAAATGATACTGAAATCCGTTAAATTACAAGAGGAATGTGAAAAATTGCAAGGGGATCTTGATAAAGTGGGAGAATGGGAGTTCAAATGGCAGATGAAATTGAGTATGGACAGGTGAAAAGCTATACACTTAGGCAGGGCCGGATTTACCTTGAGTGAGGCCCTACGCCAACAAAAATTGTGGGCCCCCAGCAGGGGCGGCCCAAGGGGGGTGCGGGGCCTCATTTGCATAAGGGGCCTCATTTGCATAAATATTTGCATAATGTTACCATATACTAACTTTTAGTAAACGTGCCTCTTAATGAGTGTATGGATAAAGAAAGACTAAACAATTTCTACATTACTATAATCCAGTGCCAACTGCCAGACACATTAGGAACTACTACAAACACTGCCCATTTAGAACCCATAGCAACCCCGCCTTATCCTAACAGCACTACCAGGACTCACAAAGCACCATACTCTACCAATCAAAAGGCAACACTGCAAATATTAAACCAATACATTTCAGAGAACAACAATACATGACCTACTGGGGAAAGAGAACAAGTGGCAATGTCAAATAGGAATTATATAAACAGAACAACTCAGCTCAGTTACACATGCAGAACATAGACCATCACCAAACAAGTAATCACAATTTAGAAACAGGAAGACAATAATTAAACTGGGAATCCCAAAAGCCAAACTTGGAATGTACAACACTGTAGAAATAAAACTATACGTTAATTTGCTCTTGTACTAAACAAAGCGCAGACGTTAATGATGCACATTTACCAGAGCTGACATATTCCAATTAATAAATTCAAAATAAAGAGATATTTTTCTAGCTTTTGTGCATTTTTTTCAGCTGCAATTGCTCCAGCCACTTTCTTCTGGTTTCTTCGTGTCTTCTGCTAACTCTCCATCGTCTGCTGTCCATTTGTCCTTTCTTCTCTCTTCTAGTTTTTTTCTATTCTCTCTCTACATCTGCTTTAACATACTAATCTTTCTCCTTTTGCTCTTTCCTCATTCCTATTTCATCCACTCAAATTTTACCCCTCCATCCTCAATCCCCCTTACTCTCACAATACCCGGCCAATTGTAGATTTTTTATCCCTCCCACACAAAATATTTTTTCCCTTCTCCATTTTACTCTTCCAGCCCCATCCCATTCTAATCCTCCCCCAACATCAGCTCCCTTCTAGTTCCAGCCTCACCCAGCATCCATTCCCTTCTAGTCCCTGCATCAGCCCATTTCCAGTCCTAGCCACCCATCAGCCCATTTCCAGTCCTAGCTACCCCCCAACCCAATACCAGTCCTAGCCCCCCCATCAGCCCACTTACAGTCCTACCCCATCACCCCATTTTCAGTTTAAGCCCCCCCCTATAACACATTACCAGTCCTAACCCCCCATCAGCCCACTTCCAGTCCTAACCCCATCAACCCATTTCCAGTCAGCCCCCCATAGCCCATTGCCAGTCCTAACTCCCCCATCAGCCCACAGCCCATTACCAGTCCTAACCCCATCAGCCCACCTCAAGTCCTAACCCCATCAACCCATTTCCAGTCAGCCCCCCATAGCCCATTGCCAGTTCTAACCCCCCCCATCAGCCCACAGCCCACTTCCAGTCCTAACCCAATCAACCCATTTCCAGTCAGCCCCCCATAGCCCATTGCCAGTCCTAACCCCCCATCAGCCCACAGCCCATTACCAGTCTTAACCCCCCCATAGCCCATTACCAGTTCTACCCCCCCCCTCAACAGCCCACAGCCCATTACCAGTCCTAACCCCATCAGCCCACCTCAAGCCCTAACCCCTCCCCATCAGCCCATTTCCTGTTCTAGCCGCCCCCCATAGCCCATTACCAGTCCTAACCCCCCATCAGCCCACAGCCCATTACCAGTTCTAACCCCATCAGCCCACCGCCAGTGTTAGCCCCCCCCATCAGCCCATTTCCAGTCCTAGCCCCCCATAGCCCATTACCAGTCCTAACCCCCTCCCAACAGCCCACAGCCCATTACCAGTCCTAACCCCATCAGCCCACCTCCAGTCTTAACCCCCCCAGCCCACTTCCAGTCCTAGCCCCCCCATAGCCCATTACCAGACAGCCCCCATCAGCCCACAGCCCATTACCAGTCTTAACCCCCCCATAGCCCATTACCAGTTCTAACCCCCCCCAACAGCCCACAGCCCATTAACAGTCCTAACCCCATCAGCCCACCTCCAGTCTTAACCCCCCAGCCCATTTCCAGTCCCAGCACCCCCCCAATAGCCCATTACCAGTCCTACCCCCCTCCCCCCCCCATCGGCCTAAAGTAAAATTTAATAAAAAAAATAAAACGCTGGCTGCTACCGCTGCCGCCGCGGCCGCGGCAGCGGCAGCATGGACTGACCCGCGGGGCCCCATCTGCCTGGCTGAATCCCTCCCTCCCTCCCTCCCTCCGCGACAGCTGAGCCCCTCCGTGCAGGCTTTGAGAGGCGCAAAGGGAGAGTGTCTCCCTCGCGTCTCTGTTAAGCCCGCAGGGGCTGATGGGAAATTTCCCATCAGCCCCTGCGGGCTTAACAGAGAAGTGAGGGAGACACTCTTCCTTCGCGCCTCTCAAAGCCGGCACGGAGGGAGGGAGGGAGGGACGGATGGACGGATTCAGCCGGGCAGAGGGGGCCCCGCGGGACAGTCCATGCTGCCGCGGCGGCAGCCAGCATTTTTTTTTTTAATTTAATTTTAAGGCGGCTAACAATTTTTAAAATTTTTGTGGGCCCTTGTCAGCTGTGGGCTCTACGCCACGGCGTAGTTGGCGTATAGGTAAATCCAGCCCTGCACTTAGGAAAGACAACCCAAAGTACAGTTACACAATGCAAGGTTCCACATTAGGAATTACCTTCCAGGAAAGGATCTAGGTGGCATCATAGATAATACGTTGAAACCCTCTGCCAGCATGTAGCAGCAGCCAAGAAAGCAAATAGAATGCTAGGAATCATAAGGGAAGGAACAGAGAATAAAACCAAGGATATTATAATGCCTCTGTATCGCTCCATGGTACGACCATATCTTGAATATTGTAAGCAGTTCTGATCACCAAATCTAATAAAGGATATAGCAACATTAGAAAAAGTAAAGAGAAGAGCAATCAAAATGATTAAAGGTTTGGAAGGATATGCCTACGAGGAAAGGCTTAAACGGTTAGGGCTCTTCAACTTGGAAAAGAGATGGCTGAGGGGAGATATGATAGAAGTCTATAAAGGGATCAGTGGAGGGGAACTGGTAAATGTAGATCAGTTGTTTACTCCTTCAGAAAATAAAAAGACTGTAGCTTCATTGCATGTACCTAATGTAGCACATTTAAAACTAATCGGAGAAAATATTTTTTCACTGAGCACATAATCAAACTCTGGAATTCATTGCTGGAGGATGTAGTGAAGGTTTATTTATTTAGACAGTTTTGTATACCGCCTTATCCTTCAATCAAAGGGGTCACAACACATTTGGGGGATACATTTAACACGTGGGGATATGAGACACATACACTAATACTTACAGGGAACATGGGCAATGGAGGGTTAAGTGGCTTGCCCAAGACCACAAGGAGCATCTGTGGGACTAGAAACCCCAGTCCTTCCAGCCCAAGGTTGCTGTCCTCTAGTGGGATTTGAACCCCTGACCTTCCAGCCTGAAGTACCTTGCCCCAACCACTAGGCTACTCCTCCCTCTGTAGCTGGGTTGTTAGTATAGCTGGGTTTAAAAGAGGTTTAAAAGAGTTTAAAAGGTTGTTAGTGTAGCTGGGTTTAAAAGAGGTTTGGACAAGTTGTTGTCGAAAAAGTCCATAAACCATTATTAAAATGGACTGAGGAAATCCACTGCTTACTCCTGCAATAAGCACATGGAATTTGCCTACCTTTTGGGAACCTGACAGGTACTTGTGACCTGGATTGGCCACTGTTGGAAACAGGATACTGGGCTTGATGGGCCTTTGGTCTGACCAAGTATGGCATATCTTATGCAAGCCAAGTTTAAAATCCCACTGTATGTCCTTGAGGCCTGCTACTGGAAAGGTATGAGGTAAATACAAATAAATAAATCGGATGGATTTTTCACATAGTAAACCTGTTTTATGCATGTAAATGGCCTCATAAAATTGCCCTATAGAATATGCACAAAATAGTACATGCAATGACCAGAAGACATGTACTTTTATATGACCCACATGTAGGTGTGTTTGGGGAACAGAGCGAGCACAACCATCAAACAAACTAGACCATTGCCTAGAGCATCATCTTCTGGGTGGGTGTCAAAGAGGAGAGTATTCAATGCTAAATAATAGATTTTGATAGCCAAGGGGGGTGTAAGGCTTAAGGGTTGCCTAGGGCACCAACATTTTGAACCAACTCTGGGGCAGTCCTGTTGAGGTGGAGTGTGGGGGCTTATAAAGTATGTATCTACACACATACCTCAGCTCTGTTCATTTATACCTCTTCCCAAGCAAATGTAAATGTATACAGCTGCACAATTCTTACAGATGTTGTGAGGATCTTTTATAAAGATGCATAGGCTTTGAAATAGGCATCTTCTTGAACTCCCAATCTAGGCACCCTGTTAGAAAATCATCCCCAAATTACCCAACAGTGAAGTTCCACCAGGTCTTCCTGAAGACTGAAGTTCCACAGTTGTTATACTGTGGAAGATGCAGCCCAGTGACTGAAGCCATGAGCTGGGATACAGAGAAGCCAGGGTTCAAATTTTACTTCTCCCACTGATGCTTTTTATGATGTTGAGCAAGTTAGTTCACTAGGGATGTGCATTCACTAGCCCATATTTAGTTTGTTAGTGCTCCTTAAAAGGTTTAGGGGCATGTTTACTAAAGTATGCAAAGCAATTAGCACAGTACTTGACACATACTATCCATTAGTGTGGGCCCATGCTAATGGCTATAACATGCTTAAAACAACCAGAATGGTAAAAATCCCATGTTAACCTCTTAGTACATTGTGGAGCTGGAACTGGGTGTGTTATGGATAGAGAATGAGTGTGGATTGCATGTACAGTACTTTAGTGCATGATAACTGTCACAGCTGCCAATAGCATGGGTGCACTTACCTACTTCCTCGAGAGGAGGCATTAAGTGCATCTGCAGTATCAGCATTCACTTAGTGTGGCCCAATCACCCTTGAACAGCACCCAATATCCCGTGCAGCATCTCTATCCACCCCACCCCATGATCAATATCCTCAATCCTCAGAACCCCTCCCCCCCCCGCCACCTCCATTAGCAACAACATCACCTGATTCTCTGAACTCCCCACTGGTATGAATATCACCCAATTCTCAAATCTCCCCCCTATGAGCATCAGGTTCTCCCACCTCTCAAGAGGCACCTGAGCCCCTCTCCCCATGTACTTACTGGAGCTTGTCCTGGTAGTATAGTGGCAAGGTAGGAGCGATCCCTCGATGCTCCTGCCCTGTTGCCATCCAGGTTGAAAGTGACAACTCTGACCCCTAGTGGGAGACAAATAGTCATGGCCTCATTCACAGTTCTCTTCTAGTTATCCTAAACTGTTAATCATGTCTACCATCTAGGGCCCTAGTTCTCAACTCAGTCCTGGTCAGGGCTGGATTTACCTTGAGTGAGGCCCTACGCCAACAAAAATTGTGGGCCCCCAGCAGGGGCGGCCCAAGGGGGGTGCGGGGCCTCATTTGCATAAATATTTGCATAATGTTACCATATACTAACTTTTAGTAAACGTGCCTCTTAATGAGTGTATGGATAAAGAAAGACTAAGAGATTTCTACATTACTATAATCCAGTGACAACTGCCAGGCACATTAGGAACTACTACAAACACTGCCCATTTAGAACCCATAGCAAACCCGCCGTATCCTAACAGCACTACCAGGACTCATAAAGCACCATACCCTACCTATCAAAAGGCAACACTACAAATATTAAACCAATACATTTCAGAGAACAACAATACATGACCTACTGGGGAAAGAGAACAAGTGGCAATGTCAAATAGGAATTATATAAACAGAACACCTCAGCTCAGTTACACATGCAGAACATAGACCATCACCAAACAAGTAATCACAATTTAGAAACAGGAAGACAATAATTAAACTGGGAATCCCAAAAGCCAAACTTGGAATGTACAACACTGTAGAAATAAAACTATACATGAATTTGCTCTTGTACTAAACAAAGCGCAGAGTTAATGATGCACATTTACCAGAGCTGACATATTCCAATTAATAAATTCAAAATAAAGAGATATTTTTCTACCTTTTGTACATTTTTTTCAGCTGCAATTGCTCCAGCCACTTTCTTCTGGTTTCTTCGTGTCTTCTGCTAACTCTCCATCGTCTGCTGTCCATTTGTCCTTTCTTCTCTCTTCTAGTTTTTTTTCCATTCTCTCTCTACATCTGCTTTAACATACTAATCTTTCTCCTTTTGCTCTTTCCTCATTCCTATTTCATCCACTCAAATTTTACCCCTCCATCCTCAATCCCCACTTACTCTCCCAATACCCGGCCAATTGTAGATTTTTTATCCCTCCCACACAAAATATTTTTCCCTTCTCCATTTTACTCTTCCAGCCCCATCCCATTCTAATCCTCCCCCAATATCAGCTCCCTTCTAGTTCCAGCCTCACCCAGCATCCATTCCCTTCTAGTCCCTGCATCAGCCCATTTCCAGTCCTAGCCACCCATCAGCCCATTTCCAGTCCTAGCAACCCCCCCAACCCAATACCAGTCCTAGCCCCCCATCAGCCCACAGCCCATTACCAGTCTTAACCCCCCCAAAGCCCATTACCAGTTCTAACCCCCCCAACAGCCCACAGCCCATTACCAGTCCTAACCCCATCAGCCCACCTCCAGTCTTAACCCCCCCAGCCCATTTCCAGTCCTAGCCCCCCCATAGCCCATTACCAGACAGCCCCCATCAGCCCACAGCCCATTACCAGTCTTAACTCCCCCAAAGCCCATTACCAGTTCTAAACCCCCCCAACAGCCCACAGCCCATTACCAGTCCTAACCCCATCAGCCCACCTCCAGTCTTAACCCCCCCAGCCCATTTCCAGTCCAAGACCCCTCATAGCCCATTACCAGACAGCCCCCATCAGCCCACAGCCCATTACCAGTCTTAACCCCCCCATAGCCCATTACCAGTTCTAACCCCCCCCCAACAGCCCACAGCCCATTACCAGTCCTAACCCAATCAGCCCCCCTCCAGCCTTACCCCCCCCCACCCCATTTCCATTCCCAGCCCCAGCCCCAGCCCCCCCCCCAATAGCCCATTACCAGTCCTACCCCCCCCCCCCATCGGCCTAAAGTAAAATTTAATTTAAAAAAAAACTGCTGGCTGCCGCCGCGGGGCCCCCTCTGCTGCCGCGGCAGCATGGACTGACCCGCGGGACCCCCTCTGCAAGCTGAATCAATCGGTCCATCCGTCCCTCTCTCCCTCCGTGCTGGCTTTGAGAGGCGCGAAGGGAGAGTGTCTCCCTCGCGTCTCTGTTAAGCCCGCAGAGGGGGCCCCGCGGCAGCAGCCAGCAGGTTTTTTTTTAAATTTTATTTTTAAAAAAAGCTAATTTGTTCAATTTTTGTGGGCCCTTGCCAGCTGTGGGCCCTACGCCACGGCGTAATGGGCGTATAGGTAAATCCGGCCCTGGTCCTGGTGTACCTCTTAAGTCAGTCTGGTTTTCAGGAGACCTACAATGAATATGCATGAGATAGATTTGCATGCAGTGGAGACAGTGCATGCAAATCTAATTCATGCATATTCATTGTAGATATCCTAAAAACCAGACTGGCTAGGGATACATCAAGACTGGGTTGAGAATCACTGATCTCGGACTTCAAACTTCTTCTGTCAGAGTACATTGTTCTGTCAGCTTATCATACTCAAATGGATGGACAAATAAACTGACTTCTAAGTGTCCACACATTTCTCAATTCATGAAGGGGCTTCTTCATCTTAAATCTTTTATGCCATGGGACCTTAAGTCATCCTTAAATCCCTTACAAAGGTACTGTTTCCACCAATGATGTTTGTCTTGCTTAAGTATTTCACATGGAAAGCCCTCAGCTAGAAGGATAAGTGAACGTCAAACTTAAGTCTGAGCTCTATGTCATAACAAAGTAGTTTACCAAACTCATCTCAAGTTTTGCTAAGAATGGTAACACCTTTTCCTATAAATAAGAAAACAATATTTCCTGCATTCTGCTCGAAGCCTCATAAAAATCCACATGAGAAAGCCCTTCACATTGTAGACTATAAACAGGCTGTTGCTTACTACCCCAAAAGAACAGAATTCATCAGAAAATCTATGCAGCTGTTTGTCTCTTTTGATCCCAACAGAATTGACATTCGGGTCACAAAACCCAGCTAGCAAACTGGCTGGCTTCATGCAATTCTGCTACAAACAAGCTACTTCTCCTCTAACCTCTAAAGTGAAATCTCATCAAATCAGAGCTATAGCAGTTACAATAGCTTTTCTCAAGTCTGTTTCATTGGACACCTGGTTCTTGCTTCATATATTTGCACTGAGTTATTGCTTAGCTCAATCTGCAGTAAGAGACAGTGCATTTGGTTGAGCTGTGCTAACCAGTCTTTCTAGGTGATATTGCAAGTTTTGCATCTTATTTAATGTATGGGCTGATCCTAAACAATGGATAATACATAAGGAAATAAGTAGCCTTGAACATGAGAGTCACCCACTTGTATGACTGAATCAATCTTGCTTATTGATAGAAAAAAACATTGTTGATCACCTGTAACAGGCGTTTTCTGTAGGACTGATCAGGCACACAGGCCCTTCCATTTCCCCAGCAGTTGTATTCATTCTTGAGCTATAGAACTAACTGAGGAGTTGAATAGACTACTATGCGTGGGAAAGGTTGCACATGATCAGAACCTTATACTAAGGATTCCTTTTACTAACATTTAGCTCGAGCTATCTTGCTACACAGCCAGGGCTGGTCTAACCATCAGGCAGCTGAGGGGAGGCGTGTGTGTGTGTTTGTAAAACTTAAGATTTGCCTAGGTTGTCAATACGTTCAACCAACTCTGGGGCCATCCCTGCACATGGGCTATAGGAATAAAATGAGCTACGTTTTAGCAGAAGGGGCCATAGGTTCTGAGCTCTAGGAGAACATCTCTATCCTGGCACTGTGAGGTGACATCTTCCACTTGTGTGCCTTGATCAATTCTGCTGTCTGTGGAAAACAGCTGTTATAGGTGAGCAACACTGCTATCCACTGAATTTGGAAAATTGAGACTACAGGTGGTGACCTGACCTTTTCTCTTAGGATCCAATATTTAAAAGCATTTATCTCATTAACAGCATCTGCTAACCAGATATGTGCCAATCACAGGGGCCAGGAGCCATATCTGGATAATGCTGCTGAAAATCATTGCAGACTGTCCCAGCACCAACCGGATAGCGCTGAGGTAGTCCAGGAGTAGAATCAGGATGGAGAGGCAACTTATCCAAATAGTGAGGATTTTCAGTGCTGCTATCTGGATCATTATCCACATAATTTAGGAGAGTAAAATAGCCGTCATTCATTCTGCCATGCATTCAGATGGACAAATAGATAAATGAATTCTTTCTAAAAGAAGCTGAATGTAAGTCACCTTGATCTTCTCCTGGAAAGATATGAGCTAAAAACTGTATTACTACTACTAACTTGGTTTGCAGCTTGTCGTGCTGTGAGGGCTTGCGTGCATCAGTGATGCTGAGAGCTAAACTATCGGTAGTTTAACTACTGGCAGGGTCTCCCAAGATGGACAGGTCTCAGCTGAGGTGCCAGACGAAGACAAACCACCCATCTGGGCAGCAGCAGAATGGGATAGTGTTGACGGCGGAGGATCACATTTCTGTGACAACGGCAACAACACCAAACTTAAACTGCGCGGAAGGAAGGCCCGGCAATCTACTTCTGTATCTTGCCATGAAAACCCAATGGATAGTTACAACAAAACAAATTGTGCTATGGTGCTGGAAGATGAGACTCCCAGGTCGGAAGGCACTCAACTAGCTACTGGGGAAGAGCTGAAGACTTTTCAGAGTAAAGCCAGCATTTATGATGTGGTTGGATCAAAGCCCTCGGGAAGTCTGACTGCTGATGTAGCTGCGCATGAAATGAGAGTCAGAAGCTGTAAAGATGTCTTACCAGTCTGTCATCAATGAGCCGCCTGACTGAAGACCGAACACAATTTAGGATAGCTATCCAGAGGGTCGCCATGAGTCGACTCCGACTCGACGGCACTTAACAACAACAGTATTTTTTGTAGCATCAGTTAACAACTTACTAAAATATTCAAAAGATTTGCAGGCCGAGATTTAGCCTGCAGCGGTTAAAATTTCTTTAAAAGCCAGCCCCCTGAGAATTAAAAAAATCTAGATATTCAGCAGCAGTTTCTGGATAATGGCTGCCTCTGAATATCCAGATTTTGTGGTCAGTGATTTGGTTATCTGGATAGCAGTGATATTCCACTGTAATCTACATAGCCCAATCTATGCAGATTTATGACAGCTTGTTCCTTATCGTCCCTCCAGTCTAGTCCCGAACCTCTTGGTTAAGCACCTCCTCTCGCAGCCTGGAGACTGAGCATGTCACTCTTTTAGTGACACCAGTATAACTAGACCAGGGACCGCCTCCTTGCTCCAGTATACTCAGTCTCCAAGCAGCTGGAGAGGCGTGAGTCCTAGAGATTCGGGACTCGCTGGAGGAATGATTAAGATAGGATAATTAGGACTAGGGATTAGTTTGAGAAAAAAAAGGGTGTCATGGCCCCTTTAAATTGGCGATTCCAGCTTTGAATTTATTTTGGCGATTTCATTTGTGTGGCAAGGCTGCCCCCCTTCTCCCCCCTGCTGGATGTATTTTCTGTGCAGGGCTGAGTGTGAGAGTCACGTGTGGGCTCTCCAGCTCCTGATCCCCTGAAGCGGGTGAGGAGCTGTTGAGACGTGGCGCCCTTCCCACACGCAGCGGGGAGGCCTCTCGGAGCCGCGACATGATCGGAGCCGGCGGCCGAATCCGTCCTACTTCATTCTTGGCCCAGCAGCTTCAGGAAGCGGTGCCTCGACGTGTAAGGCTCCAATAGGCTCTGATTGCCGGCGCAGGCAGAGGTAAGCGCCGGGAGAGAGTGCAGGAGCAGGTTCTTGATTCTCCGTGTCGCGGGCAGGAGGATTGACATTGGGCAGGCCTGGACCATGTGGGGGCAGCGTGGGAAGCCGGGGGCAGTGAGTTTTCAAGTCTCCGGAGCTGTTCAGTGGGATTATAGTCTGCATTTGCAGCTCTAATATAGATAGTCTTTGGTTTATTTTTCTTTGATTTAGTTAGTTTAAAAAAAAAAAAACTATACAGAAGGAGAGCTGTTTATTTTGGGCTGTTGGTGTGGCCTTGGAGGGTTATTTACCTACGGGGGGTCACAGTTTTGAAATATGTCTTCGAGACCTCTCTGTCTCCTCTGGGGCCAGAAGGGGATCGGTATCCGAGGCAGGGGTGTGCAAGGGATGTGCACAGGAAGCCCCAGGTCCAGAGATGGCTGAGCAGAAGGGGACAGAGGCTGTAAGTGATGCCCCTATTACTGCTGATCCTCTGGAGGCATCCGGAGTTCTCCAGGAGCCCCAGCCGGGGCCGTCCTCGGCACCAGCTACTCCTCTTGCTCAATCTTCTGTGTAAGGGGGATTGGCGGCAATATTATCTCAGGACTTTTTGGCGCTGCTGCAGCAGGCTCTTGGGGGGGCTAGTAGTGGTCTGGCAGGGCCCAAGGGCGATGGGGTGCCAAGGTTCAAGCACCCGGGAACTCCTCTAGGAAGCGGGGCTGTGCCCATTCCGGTCAAGAAGACCAAGCTCCTATCAGATACGGCAGGGCAGGTCTTGAGCTTGGTGGATCAGTCGGAGTTAGAGGACTCGGAGGCTGACCAGGACCTTGAGGAAGGAGAAATTGCAGAGCAGGAGGACCAGGCAAGAGTGCTGCATGTGTTTTGGCGGGAGGAGCTATCAGTGCTTATCACAGAGACGCTCAAAGCATTAAATATACCGGCAGCGGGACAGGCGGAGGATACCACGTTGGAGGATCCCTTGTTGCAAGTGGTGCGGAGGTCTCAGAAAGCGTTCCCGATACATAGGATTCAGGAGGAATGGGACTCGCCTGAGGCTAGGCTATAGGGCTCCAGAGTGATGGCATGCCTGTACCCGCTGGAGGAGCCGGATAAAGACCTTTTAAAATCTCCTAAAGTGGATGCGGCGGTTTCGGCGGTTACTAAGAAAACCACGATTCCTGTTGAGGGCAGCGCCGCACTGAAGGATGCACAAGATAGGAGGTTGGATACGCTGTTGAAGCAGGTCTTTGAGGTAAACGCACTTTCCATGCAGGCTTCCATTTGTGGAGCATGGGTGGTGAGAGCTTGTCTTCGATGGTCCCAAAGTGTATCAACCGAATACAGGTAGAGGAATCGGTCGAAGAGACGTCCCAAATGGAGTCCGGGGTGGTGTATTTGGCAGATATTCAGTATGATCTTATTCAGGGTCTATCTAAGAGTATTGTGTCGATAGTGGTGGTGCGGAGGTATCTGTGGCTGCACAATTGGGCGGCTGATGGGGCTTCTAAGGCAAGGCTGGGTAAGCTCCCTTTTAGAGGCAAGCTTCTCTTTGGTGAGGATTTGGATAAGTTAGTAAAGGATTTAGGAGAGTCTAAGGGTGGCAGATTGCCGGAGGACAAGCAGAAGTAGAATCGTTCTGTACTGCCCTCTAAAACTCAACAAAGGGAGTTTCGAAAGTCTCATCAGATGAGGTTTGGTCAGTTTCAGAGGGAGCGTTTTTAGTACAGATCCCAAGGGTTTCAAGGGTTCAGAGGAGCTGGCAGAGGTTTTGGAGCCTCCTCTTCCCCGTCCCTCAAGAAAGCGCAATGAAGCGAGGAGGGTCCAGGCAGGGGTGGTGCCCGTGGGGGGTCGGTTAAGGGAGTTCTATCCTGCCTGGACCCGAATCACGTCAGATCAGTGGGTGTTGGAGGTCATTCAAAAAGGATATGCACTCGAGTTACAATGTCCAGTGATCAGTCTCCCTGCAGGTCGTGGTCCAGGCAGTTGGCAGTGCAGGAGACTCTGGAAAGGTTGCTGGCCCTCAAAGCAGTGGTGCAGGTGCCAGCAGACCAATGCGGATTAGGTTGGTACTCCATTTATTTTGTGGTGCCAAAAAAGGAAGGAACTTGGAGACCGATCCTAGATCTCAAGTGGGTAAACAGGTGTCTCAGAGTGTCGCATTTTCGAATGGAAACGCTGCGATCAGTCATAGTGGCGGTTCGGCAAGGGGAATTCCTCACGTCATTGGATCTTTCAGAAGCGTATCTGCACATTCCAATTCGGACGGAGCATCAGTGGTTTCTTTGTTTTGCGGTGCCCATGGGCCATTTTCAGTTCCAGGTGCTGCTGTTTGGGTTAGCAACGGCACCAAGAATGTTTGCCAAGGTCATGGTAGTGGTGGCCATGGCATTACGCAAGGAGGGTGTTTTGGTTCACCTTTACCTGGACAATTGGTTGATTCGAGCGAAGTCGAAGGAAGAAAGCGAAGTAGCTACCCACTGCGTGGTGCAGTTACTGCAGGACCTGGGGTGGGTAGTCAATGTAGCGAAGAGCAACTTAGAGTCGTCACAGGAGTTGGAATACTTGGGCGCCCGCTTCGATACAAGGGGTGGAAGAGTGTATCTGCTGCAACTCAGGGCCCAGAAATTAAGGCGGCTGATTCAGGCATTTCTGGGGAGGCCGGCTCCTTTGGCATGGTAGTATTTGCAGCTTTTGGGGACGATGGTTGCCACGCTGGAATTGGTGCCGTGGGCCAGGGCTCACATGAGACCATTGTAGAGAGCTCTGTTCAGAAGATGGTCGCATCAGGCAGATCGGTTGTCTCAAAGACTAGTCTGTCCTCAGGAAGTTCGGCAGTCCCTGCAGTGGTGGCTTGCTCCAGGGTGTCTGGAAAGGGGGATGCCCCTGGAAGCACTGGATTGGCAACCTCTGACAACGGATGCAAGTTTGTTCAGCTGGGGGCTCACTTCGAAAGGCAGTATGCACAGGGCCAGTGGACAGATCAAGAAAAGGGCTGGTCAATCAACAGATTGGAATTAAGGGCAGTCACGTTGGCGCTGAACGCCTTTCAGCGGCACCTGCAGGGAAAAGCAATTTGGGTACTGTCAGACAATGTCACGGCGGTGGCTTATAACAATCGTCAGGGCGGCACCAGCAGCAAAGCTCTCGAGGAGGAAGCGGAGGAACTGCTGACCTGGGCCGAGTTAAATCTGGAGGTGTTATTGGCAGCACATGTAGCCGGGGTGGACAATGTGATGGCCGATTTTCTGAGTTGCGTCAAAGTGAATCCTGGGGAGTGGGTTCTCCAGCAGGAGGTGTTTGACTTGCTAGTGTTGCCATGGGGGGTCCCGGTGATGGACCTCAGGGCGACGTTTGCGTCGGCAAAAGTGGAAAGGTTTTACAGCAGAAGAAGAGAGCAAATATCAGAAGGTTTGGCGGCTCTGATGCAGAGGTGGCCGGAAGAGCAGCTGCTATACGTATTCCCGACATGGGTGTTGATAGGGCGGGTTCTACAGTATATAGAAAGGCATAGAGGCCAAGTAATCATAATCGCACTGGATTGGCCAAGGACAGGGGCGGCCCAAGGGGGGTGCGGGGCCATGTGCGGAGACTCAGCGCGGGGCCTCATTTGCATAAGGGGCCTCATTTGCATAAATATTTGCATAATGTTACCATACACTAACTTTTAGTAAACATGCCTCTTCATGAGTGTATGGATAAAGAAAGACTAAAAGATTTCTATATTACTATAATCCAGTGCCAACCGCCAGGCACATTAGGAACTACTACAAACACTGCCCATTTAGAACCCATAGCAAACCCGCCGTATCATAACAGCACTACCAGGACTCACAAAGCACCACACCCTACCTATCAAAAGGCAACACTGCAAATATTAAACCAATACATTTCAGAGAATAACAATACATAACCTACTGGGGAAAGAGAACAAGTGGCAATGTCAAATAGGAATTACATAAACAGAATACCTCAGCTCAGTTACACATGCAGAACACAGACCATCACCAAACAAGAAATCACAATTTAGAAACAGGAAGACAATAATTAAACTGGGAACCCTAAAAAGCCAAACTTGGAATGTACAACAACAATGTAGAAATAAAACTATAAATTAATTTCCTCTTGTACTAAACAAAGCACAGACGTTAATGATGCACATTTCCCAGAGCTGTCATATTCCAGTTAATAAATTCAAAATAAGGAGATATCTTTGTACCTTTTGTGCATTTTTTTTTTCAGTTGCAATTTCTCCAGACACTTTCTTCTGGTTTCTTTGTGTCTTCTGCTAACTCTCCATCGTCTGCTGTCCATTTTTCCTTTCTTCTCTCTTCTAGTTTTTTTCCATTCTTTTACATCTGCTTTAACATACTAATCTTTCTCCTTTTGCTCTTTCCTCATTCCTTTTTCATCCACTCAAATTTTACCCCTCCATCCTCAATCCCCACTTACTCTCCCAATACCCGGCCAATTGTAGATTTTTCTTCCCTCCAACACAAAATATTTTTCCCCTCTCCATTTCACTCTCCCAGCCCCATCCCATTCTAATCTCCCCCAACATCAGCTCCCTTCTAGTTCCAGACCCACCCAGTATCCGCTCCCTTCTAGTCACCGCATCAGCCCATTTCCAGTCCTAGCCCCCCATCAGCCCATTTCCAGTCCTAGCTCCCCTATCCATTTCCAGTCCTATCCGAGTCCCTCCATCAGCTCATTTCCAATACCAGCCTCCCATCAGCCCATTTCTAGTCATTTCCTAGCCCCACCATCAGCCCATGTCAAATCCTAGCTCCCCTCCACTCAGCCCATTTCCAATCCAAGCCCCCCATGAGCCTACTTCCAGTTCTAGCCCCTTCATGAGTCCATTTCAATTCAAGCCCCCACCACAGCCCATTTCCAATCTTAGCTCCCCCAACACCCAATTCCCAGTCCTATCCTAGCCCCTTCATTAGCCCATTTCCTGTCCTAACTCCCTCCCTTCACAGCCTATTTCCATTCCAATCCTCCTCCCCACCAGCTATCTGCAGTTCAAGCCCCCCTTCCACTCAGCCCATTTCCATTCCAAGCCCCCATCCCCATCAGCTATTTGCATTTCAAGCTTTCCCTTCTACTCAGCCCATTTCCAGTCCTAGCAACCCCCCCAAGCCATTACCAGTCCTAGCCATCCCATAGCCTATTACCTGTCCTAAACCCCCATCAACCCACTACCAGTCCTAATCTCATCAGCCCATTTCCAGTCCTAACCCCATCACCCAATTTTCAGTTTAAGCCCCCCATAGCCCATTACCAATCCTAACCCCCCATCAACCCACTCCCAGTCCTAATCCAATCAGCCCATTTCTAGTCCTAACCCCCACCCAATTTTCAGTTTAAGCCCCCCCTAGCCCATTACCAGTCCTAACCCCCCATCAGCCCACTTCCATTCCAAGCCCCCGTCCCCCATTAGCTATTTGCAGTTCAAGCCTTCCCTTCCACTCAGCCCATTCCCTCCCTCCCCTGGGATAATCGTAGCTTTATAGGTACTTACACATCTTAAAAGACAGGAGGTGCTTTCAGGTGAAGCTCATTACCCAAATCAGTCATACACTAAGGACCTGAGATTAATTAAGCTTCAGGTGAACAAGGTATATTAAACGTATTAAGTACAGTTTTATTGGTATAAATACCCATAGCAACCCTTAATAAGTAAGAACTTAAAGATCTAGACACAAACATAAAACTAAGATGCAGACAGCAGTCCAGCAGCGGGATGGGGGCTTTCCAGTCTTTTGCATTGAGTGTCACATGTATGATTTTCTCCCAGTTGGTGAGAGGTCTTACGTGTGCACTAGGTGCAAGGAGCACTTTGCTCTCAGGGAACAAGTCCGTTCTCTTGAGGCTAAAGTAGCAGACTTGGAAAACATAAGACAGAAAGAGAGGTACATAGACGAGACCTACAGGGATATAGTCCTGAAGTCCCACCTCCAGTCTGGCAGCACCCCTGTTGCCATGGAGGAGAGAGGTCACGTGACAGGAGAGCATCACCCTGGTATGGCAGGAAGTGATCCTGTAACTAGGACCTGTCCTCCAGGTGATGTAAAACCCTCTCGCACCGAGGAAGTTTCTCCAGGGCCATGTGCCCATGAGGGAAGGGTTAGGACAGCTGTTATAGTTGGTGATTCGATCATTAGGCATGTAGATAGCTAGGTGGCTGGTGGACGTGACGATCGCCTGGTAACATGCCTGCCTGGTGTGAAGGTAGCGGACCTCACGCGCCACCTAGATAAGGTCTTAGATAGTGCTGGGGAGGAGTCTGCTGTCTTGGTACATGTCGGTACCAATGACATAGGAAAATGTGGTAGGGAGGTTCTGGAGGCAAAATTTAGGCTTTTAGGTAGGAAGTCGAAATCCAGAACTTTCATGGTAGCATTCTCCGAAATGCTTCCTGTTCGAAGCGCAGGACCCAAAAGGCAGGCAGAGCTCAGGAGTCTCAATCCATGGATGAGACAATGGTGCAGAGATGAGGGTTTTGGATTTGTTAGGAACTGGGGAACCTTCTGGGGAAAGGAGGGGCTCTTCCGAAGGGATGGGCTTCACCTTAACCAGGATTGAACCAGACTGCTTGCATTAACCTTTAATAAGGAGATAGAGAAGTTTTTAAACTAGAAAATAGGGGAAAGCCGACATTCGCCCAAGAGCGCATGGTTCGGAAGAAGGTATCCTTGAAGGATACTACCAAAAGCAGTGAGGTTCCAAAAAAAGAGTAAAGTAGCCCAAATGCCCTCAAGTATGGAGCAGACAGAGCTTAAAGATCCCAATTTACCCATGTCTAACAATAGCCAAATTAACATGAATAAAATACATTCTCTAAAATGCTTGTATGCAAATGCTAGAAGTCTAAAGAATAAGATGAGAGAGTTAGAATATATAGCACTAAATGAAAGGTCAGATATGATTGGAATATCAGAGACATGGTGGAAGGAGGACAACCAGTGGGACACTGTGATACCTGGGTACAAACTATTTCGTAATGATAGAGCTGATCAAATTGGTGGAGGGGTTGCGCTCTATGTTAGAGAGGGCATTGACTCAGAAAGGATTAAAGTTTTGCAGGAAACAAAATCTGCTGTAGAATCTCTATGGATTGAAATTCCATATAAAAGGGGGAAGGCAATGGCAGTGGGGGTGTACTATCGAGCGCCTGGCCAGAATGACCAAATGGATGATGAAATGCTCAAAGAAATCAAGGAAGCTAACAAAAGATACAGCGCAGTAATAATGATGGGTGATTTCAATTACCCCGGTATCGACTGGATCAGTGTCACGTCAGGACATGCTAGGGAGATAAAGTTCCTAGATGAAATAAATGACTGCTTCTTGGAGCAGCTGGTTCATGAATCGACCAGAGGGGAAGCCATATTAGACCTAGTCCTTAGTGGAACACCAGATCTAGTGCAAAAGATAAAGATGTTGGGGCCACTTGGTAATAGTGATCATAGCATGATCGCCTTTGATTTAATTAGTGGAGGAGGGATAGTAAGGAAATCCACAGTACTACCTTTTAACTTTCGAAAGGAAGACTATGATAAAATGAGGAAAACAGTTAAGAAAAAACTAAAAGGAGCAGTTGCAAAGGTTAAAGACGTACATCAAGCTTGGGTGTTGTTGAAAAATACTATCTTGAAAGCCCAGACCAGCTGTATTCCACGGTTTAAGAAAAGTGGAAGGAAGTCCAAAAAACTGCCAGCATGGTTTAAAGGTGAGGTCAGAGAGGCTGTTGTTGCCAAAAAAGCATTTTTCAGGAAATGGAAAAAAGAGCCAAACGAAGAAACCTGGAAACAGCATAAGCACTGGCAAGTCAAATGCAAGGCATTGATAAGGCAGGCAAAGAGAGAATTTGAGAAGAAGCTTGCTGCGGAAGCAAAAACATGAAATAAAGACCTTTTCAAGTACATTCGTAGCAAAAAACCTGTGAGAGAGTCAGTTGGTCCATTAGATGATAAAGGGGTTAAAGGAGCACTAAGAGGCGACAAGGAGATAGTGGAGAGACTGAATGAATTCTTTGCTTCGGTCTTTACTGAGGAAGATGTAGGGATGTTGCCCATGACTAAAGTGGTATTTAAAGGTGCGGAAGAATTGAAGGAAATATCGATACATCGGGAAGATGTATTACAACTATTAGATAAACTGAAGAGTAGCAAATCACCTGGGCCGGATGGTATACATCCAAGGGTGTTGAAAGAACTGAAATATGAGATTGCAGAACTGCTATCAGTAATCTGTGAACTATCATTAAAATCATCTCTAATACCTGAAGATTGGAGGATTGCCAATGTAACACCAATTTTTAAAAAGGGTTCCAGGGGTGATCCGGGAAACTACAGACCGGTGAAAAATGGTAGAAACCATCATACCGGGAAAAATGGTAGAAACCATCATAAAGAATAAAATTACTCAGCATGTAGATAGTCACAATCTAATGGGAGACAGCCAACATGGCTTTAGACAAGGAAGATCTTGTCTTACTAATCTGTTATGTTTTTTTGAAGGAGTGAATAAACAGGTGGACAAAGGTGAGTCGGTTGATATTGTGTATCTGGACTTTCAGAAAGCCTTTGACAAGGTCCCTCATCAGAGACTTTTGGCAAAACTAAAGAGTCATGGGATAGGAGGCAGTGTACTATTGTGGATCAGGGACTGGTTAAAAGATAGAAAGCAGAGGGTAGGGCTAAATGGCCAATTTTCCCAATGGAGAAAGGTGAATAGTGGTGTACCCCAGGGATCTGTGCTGGTTCCGCTGCTTTTTGACATTTTCATAAATGACCTGGAAAGTGGAATAACGAGTGAGGTTATCAAATTTGCAGATGACACAAAACTATTTAAAGTTGTTAAAACCCAAGAGGATTGTGAAAAATTGAAAGAGGATCTTGATAAATTGGAAGACTGGGCATCAAAATGGCAGATGAAATTTAATGTGGACAAGTGCAAGGTTATGCACCTAGGGAAGAACAACCCAAACTATGGTTACACGATGCAAGGTTCCACATTAGGAACCACCACCCAGGAAAAAGATTTAGGCGTCATTGTGGATACCATGTTAAAACCCTCGGCCCAGTGTGCAGCAGCGGCCAAGAGAGCAAATAGAATGCTAGGTATGATAAGGAAAGGAATGGAAAATAAAACAAAAGATATTATAATGCCTCTATATCGTTCCATGGTGAGACCGCACCTTGAATACTGTGTGCAATTCTGGTCGCCGTATCTTAAAAAGGATATAGCGATTTTAGAAAAGGTACAGAGAAGAGCCACCAAAATGGTAAAGGGGATGGAAGGATACTCCTCTGAAGAAAGGCTAAAAAGGTTAGGGCTCTTTAACCTGGAAAAGAGACGGCTGAGGGGAGATATGATAGAAGTCTATAAATTAATGAACGGAGTGGAATGGGTAAACGTAGATCGATTGTTTACCTTATCAGAATATAGAAAGACTAGGGGACATGCAATGAATCTACAGGGTAAACTATTTAAGACTAATAAAAGAAAATATTTTTTCACTCAACGTGTAATCAAACTCTGGAATTTGTTACCGGAGGATGTAGTAAAGGCTGTTAGTGTAGCTGGGTTTAAAAAAGGTTTGGACAAGTTCCTGGAGGAAAGGTCCATAAACCATTATTAAGTGACTGAAGATATCAATGCTTGACCCAGTACAAGCATTGTGGAACTTGTGTCTCTTGGGGAAACTGCTAGGTACATATGACCTAGATTGGCCACTGTTGGAAACAGAATACTGGGCTTGATGGACCTTGGTCTGACCCAGTATGGCATATCTTATGTTCTTATGTTCTTATTACAGTCCTAGCCCCCCCCCATAGCCTATTACCAGTCCTAAACCCCCATCAGTCCATTTCCAGTCCTAACCCCCATCACCCAATTTTCAGTCTAAGCCCCCCCATAGCCCATTACCAGTCCTAATCTCCATCAGCCCACTTCCAGCCCTAATCCCATCAGCCCATTTCCAGTCTTAGTCCCCCCATAGCCCATTACCAGTCCTAACCCCCCATCACCCCATTTCCAGACTTAGCCCCCCCATAGACCATTATCAGTCCTAAGCCCCCATCAGCCACCTTCAAGTCTTAACCCCATTAGCCCATTTCCAGCCCTAACCCCCCTCCCCCCCAGCCGAGGGAAAATTCAAAATAATAAAAAAACTGTCTGCTGCCGGCCTGCCGTTGCCGCCGCGGCAGATTCGAGTGTCCCGCGGGGCCCCCCCTGCCCGGCAGAGCCTGCCCTCCCTGCATCAGCTCCCTCTCCGCAGTGGAAACCGGCTTTCAGAGCGCTAAGGGAGAGTTTCTCCCTCGCGGCTCTGTTAAGCCCGCGGGCGCTGATGGGAAAGTTCCCATCAACCCATGCGGTCTTAACAGAGCCGCGAAAGGGAAACTCTCCCTTCGTGCTCTGAAAACCGGTTTTGACTGTGGAGAGGGAGCAGATGCAGGGAGGACAGGCTCTGCCGGGCAGGGGGGGGCCCCGCGGGACACTCGAATCTGCCGCAGCGGCAGCAGCAGGCCGGCAGCAGACAACTTTTTTAAAAAAAATGTAAAAATTTACTTTTAAGCAGAATGTTCTTTGCGCGGGGCCCCCTGAAACGCGAGGCCCTGTGCAAAAAACATTCTTGCTCAATGGACGGGCCGGCCCTGGCCAAGGAGGCCATGGTATGCCGACCTAATGCGTCTACTGGTGGAGCCTCCTTGGAAACTGCCGGTCAGAATTGATCTGCTAGTGCAGGGTCCCTTAAGTATGCCTCAGGTGGATCGATTCTCGCTTACGGCTTGGCTCTTGAAAGGGCAAGGTTGACGGCCAAGGGTTACTCAGCAGCCGTGATTTCTACACTTTTGAAGTCTAGGCGTCGTTCGACTTTGGTAGCATATATTAGAGTTTGGCGGCTGTTCGAGGCATGGTGCGAAGAAAGGGGAACAAAAGCATTGAGGGCTTCAGTGTCGCGAATACTGTCCTTTTTGCAGGATGGGTCTGATAAAGGGCTGGCAGCAGCTTCTCTGAGAGTTCAGTTGGCAGCACTTTCTTGTTTTCGAGGAAAGGTGCAGGGGATGATGCTTGGGGCGCATCTGGATGTGAAAAGGTTTTTACGAGTGGCGTCCCTATTGTGTCCTCCTTGCAGAGCTTCGATTCCGGCATGGGCTCTTAACTTGGTGCTGCAAGCTTTACTGCAGGAGCCCTTTGAACCACTAGCTAAGGCAACCTTGAAGGATATGATGCTTAAGGTAGTGTTTTTAGTAGCCATTGCAGGCCTTGTCGTGTAAGGAGCCTTTTTTGTCCTTTGAGAACAAAAGAGTAGTGTTGTGGACGGTGCTGTCGTTTTTGCCTAAAGTGGTGTCGGCGTTTC
Source organism: Ichthyophis bannanicus (assembly GCA_033557465.1). Taxonomy (NCBI): domain Eukaryota; kingdom Metazoa; phylum Chordata; class Amphibia; order Gymnophiona; family Ichthyophiidae; genus Ichthyophis; species Ichthyophis bannanicus. The sequence continues at coordinate 1,494,124,510 of CM066031.1, forward strand.
ATGTGAATCAGGTGGTGTCGTTGCCAGTGTTTGAAAGAGCTAGCAAAGGTGGTTCGAAAGGATGTCTGCATTGGTTGGATGTTGGCAGGGCATTAAGGAAGTATTTGCAGACAATGGCCTTGTTCAGCAAGACGGACAGACTGTGCAGTTTGGTGGGCCGAAGCAAGATGAGCAGCCATCTAAGTCGTCTATTGCTAGGTGGATTAAAGAAGCTATCGCATCGGCATATATGTTGAAAGGCAAGACGGTTCCAAAAGGCTTAAAGGCCCATTCCTCTAGGGCAAAGGTGGCATCTTGGGCGGAATGTAGTTTGGTGCCGGCAGAGGAAATCTGCAAGGCAGCAACGTGGTTGTCGTTGAATACTTTTGTCAAGCATTACAGGATTGATGTGCATGCGGAAAGGGATGCTAGGTTTGGATCGGCGGTGATTCAGGCTGGTCTGGCAGGTCCCTCCCGTTGAAGTATTTGCTGCTCTGTTACATCCCCAGAGGTTCGGGACTAGACTGGAGGGACGATAAGGAAGGTGAAATTAGACTTACTTGCTAATTGTTGTTCCTTGAGGAACTCCAGTCTAGTCCCACATCCCTCCCTAAGATTGTGTACCAGGTAGCAGCCTGAAGCAAACAAAGAGTTCTTGGTGGCCCGCTTAGGCGGGTCTTCGGGTGCTGCTCCGGGGGAGGGGAGCGGGATGGTTCAGAACGTCTCTTTCGTACTGTGGGGCTTCGAGGAGGTCCTCGGGAGAAGGGGATGCATCCTACCACGGACTCCGCAGAAGAAGGGGAGGTGGGGCTCATAGTTCACTGTTAACTTGTTAGTTCAGTTAGGTTTTCTAATGTTTAAATATCTACTTACTTATTGCTCTGGTAAGTCTGCTTTGTCAATAGGTTACTGGATCAAGGAGGCGGTCCCTGGTCTAGTTATACTGGTGTCACCAAAAGAGTGACAAGCTCAGTCTCCAGGCTGCGAGAGGAGGTGCTTAAACCAGAGGTTTGGGACTAGACTGGAGTTCCTCAAGAAACAACAATTAGCAGGTTTATTCTAATTTCACCTTACATGTCCTAAGTAATGCAGTAGGGAGGAGTGGCCCAGTGGTTGGGGCAAGTTACCTCAGGCCAGAAGGTTGGGGGTTCAAATACCACTAGAGGACAGCAACCTTGGGCCAGAAGGACTGGGGTTTCTAGTCCCACAGGTGCTCCTTGTGGTCTTGGGCAAGCCACTTAACCCTCCATTGCCCATGTTCCCTGTAAAATAGTTATCTCCAAGTTATAATGCCCTGTTCAATGTAAACTGCCTTGATATCATGAAAGGCAGTATATAATAAATGTTAAATAAATACTTATATGGATCACAGTGGCAAAAATCACCACTATCTGGACACATTGCAGCTCCTCCCACCAACTGCCCCAGCACTATCAGTATAGTGTCACGATGGTCAGGAGCGCTATCTGGATAATGCTACTGAATATTGGGCTCAGTGGGATTTAGCCAGTTACCAGGTCCTAACTGCCAAAGTCCTTTTGAATATCAGACTTTGGTGTGCCAGAGAGTAGCACATGCGAAAATCCAAATAAAGCAAAGCATTCTATTCATTTGAAACTGAGCTGGAAATTTTTTAGTACGTTATTCGTTTTAATAAAATGCTTTCCCTATCCAGGCCGGGTCCAAAACTCTCTGGATCCAAAATTCTGACTAAATATTCCTATCAAATGGTATATAATACATGACCATAGCAGATAGAAAATCACTATTAGAACATATTGAATAAGACGGGTACAATTTTCCTGAAATATGCAAAAATTAACCCGGCTGCAGAATGTGGATTAAAAATTTAAAGTAAGCCTTCAAAGGGTTAAATTTAATCATTTTGAAATCCCGAGTAATCTGGGGACTGCAGATGTTAGCAGATATAATTAATACATTTTAGCATCATTTGTATTATGCTTATCTAAAGCTTCATTCATAATTTATTATCAGTTTGTGTAGGTTGCCTTGTGATCCTTAATGATTTTTTTGGAAACATGAAAATGCAACACTATTCTATTTTCCATTAGTACTGTACATATTCACACAGAATTTGTTCCGTGTCCAAAAAATCTAATCATTTTTCAGGTGCCTGTAATATGGGATATGTCATTAAGATAGGATACATTAAACTTTTCTGTGTAAATTAAGGTCCTTGTGTACACACTAAGAAAAACAAGATATGCAAAAAGGCCTTCAAATATATATTAAAATGATCAGAAATAATGTTAGCATGAGCATGCTGAAATCAGCATTTGTAAATGAAGACATTTCATGATTCAGCATTTAACATATGCAGAGTAAATAATGCTATTGACAAAATGCTTGCTAAACAACATATAATTTAATCCTTACTTTGGATCAGGCGATAACTTGCTAATATGCACACTGCCTTTAAACAGGGTTCATAACTATAGGCCCTTTGGGATGACCAGAGTTCAGAGAAGGGCAACAAAAATGATACAGGGCATGGAACACCTCCTTTATGAAGAACAGCTAAAATATTTAGGACTCTTCAGCTTGGAAAAGGGGCAGTAGAGTGGGGTGGAATAGTTGTATTGGTGTGGGCTGTTTACCCTTTCAAACAACAATAAAACAAGAGAATACTCCATGAAATTAACAACCAGCAGTCTGAAAGTGAATTTTTTAACAAAGCACACAGATCAGCTGTGGAATCTGTTGCTGCTAGGGGTCAGAAAGACATCATTCCTCAACATAAACAACATAGGGCATGAGCCATGGAGTAGCTTGATAAGTTGAGGCCTTGATAATGGGGATTCCTGGAGAACCAGATTTTCAAAGAGGAGAGTGAGACCTGAAAGGAGGGGGGCCAAGAGATGGGAGGTTAGAGACCTTTGATTTGGGTGACTGGGTCCTTTCACTATCAACCTTTGCCACCTCTTGAAAGGAAATTTTCAAGAAATGTTGCTTGCATTCCCATGGTGGGCAACACAGGAAGTTCTCGACCTTTGGGACACAAGAAAATATGTTGTGATCTTTAACTTTGGGATGATACAGAAGTTCATTTGCATTCTGTAGCTATGTGGCAGGTGCAGGCCTGTGACCCACAGTGTCCGAACATAAGCAGGCCAGCATGGCTAGCTTGACCTGTAAATGAGGCCTGTGGAGAGGCATATAGGATTGCACATCCCCCAATATGCTGCTATTGTAAGATAGAACCCAGTAGAAGTATTGAATTAGCTTAGGTAAGCAGAACTGCAGTATTGAAAGATGGAAAAATACAGAAAATACATGTTTAAAAGTTACTGATAAGAAAAAGTACATCTGCAAAGAAATAATTGGGAGTGCTGACAGATGAGTTGCAGAGCCCAGCTCCTCTGCACGTACAAATTGGTTCTATGGCCTTGAGAGTGTGAAAGTAACAAGTTGATGAACTGACCATTGTAATTGGGACTAGAAGGGGGGTATGCAGGTGTCATGCCCACTGGAGGGACATAATTGGATAAACTTATCAGTACCGGGACCAATAGAAGAGGTACAGGAGGTACGGGAGGTTACCGGGACCAATGAAATGTTTTTCTATACCTAGAATGGAAACAGAAGTCTATAAAAGTTGTTGTAATGCTTGAAAACTTTGCTCAGCCATTTTGAAATTGACTGGTTCGAGACTTGTGCACAAATAAATGATTTGGACCTTCTGAACAGACTCCTGGTATCATTGGTTTGTCTGCGCTTTGCTGCTACATATTCCTTGGTGCGTTGGCCGGGAAGTTGTGGAATCAAAGTGTATATAGGGCAATATACCACGACTTTCCGCCTCTATAGGCTTGGTCCTGCCGGGATCGCGCCCTTCCGACGAGGGCTGCTCCCTGGCGCCACCGGTCCCTTGTATCGGAGGGAGCTGGTCGGACCTCGGCGGGTGACGAGCCCGGCTGGAGTTAACGCCTCGAACCCGAGTGAGGGGAGTCCGAGGTCCAACTCATGCGCCTGCTTGGGAAGTTTGAGGACAGGATCCAGTGAGTATAGTTTTGATTTTGGTGTCTAGACAGAAATAGAAAGAGCAGTACTGCCATTGGAACTTGGAACTTTGGAATTTGTAATCTCGAGATATTGGGAATTGGTAAGAGAGCATGATCAACTCTCAAGGAAGGGCCGAGTAACCCCGCATGGGAATTCGCCGGGTGAAACCCCCATCCTTTTTGTAATTGGGAAATTGGAAAAGACTAGTCAGAATAGATAGAAACGAATGCATTCTGGGATACGTTGCTAGCATGATTGTGTGAACGAAGTGTGAATGAGAGGTCTGGCAGCACGGACCAAGTGAAGGCGGACCCCTGAGTAGCGCATTTCCTGACCGGGCGACCGCGTTCAGGTCGCAAAAAGGGGGAAGCGATTGTCGTCTTGTCTTGTTATTTGTACTCCTTATACGTTTCCAGGGCCGTGAGGACCCCTTACCCACGGTCCGCCCTCCTTTTCCCTTCTGTCTGTTGTTGCGCGCACACATCGAAATGGGAGGGGCGGGGTCTACTAGAAGCACTCCATTAGAATGTATGATCGCACATTTTAAAGAGGGATATTCAGGAGATTATGGTATTAAAATGACAGCAGCCCGTTTGCAGATTTTGTGTACTAGGGAGTGGCCCGATCTAGACCCCATCTGGCCCCGAGAGGGAACGTTCAATGTAGAGATTATTCAGTCAATACACCGTAGAGTGCGGATAGCGCACCCCGATCAGTACCCCTATATAGATTCTTGGTTAAGTATTTGTGAAGATCCGCCCTCCTGGGCGCAGCGCTGTTATGAGGAACAGTGCAGAATAATGTTAGCTAAAACAGATTCTAGACAGAAAACGGAACAGCCTAGAATGAAAGAGCAGGATAAGAAAGCCAGAAAGAAGCCCATCCTGGCAGATCCTGATTCCCCAGAAATAATTCTCAGGCAGCCCCGAACCCCAGGTCCAGTAAGAGTAGCCCGGCGTCCTGCCCCAGAACCCCAGAGACGGCCAGAGCCGAGGCGGGACCCAACCCCTGATCCCCCTCCCGGAGGAGAAAAAGAGGAAGAACTAGTGGAAAAAGAAGAGGAGAACATAAAAAGCGAGTCAGAAGTGGAGATAGAAGAAGGAGAAAGAGAGAATCCCCCAGATGAGGAGGACAATGTACAAATAATTGAGAAAGCTAGCGCTAGCACTAGCACGCCAGTGAGAGAGAAACCCAAAGCAAAACCTGTTGAGAAAAAGAAAGTGACTCCTGCAAAGGCAACGACGATAACCCTTAGATCCCAAAAGACACCTATGGCAGCCAAACTGTTTCCCTTACGGCAAGTCCCGGGAGTGCCCGTAAAGAATGATAATGATGAAGTGGTAGCGGGACCCCTAACTTATGTGTATATCCCTTTCTCTACAACTGATTTATTAAATTGGAGGTCGCATTAGGCCTCCTATACTAGTAAGCCCCAGGAGCTGACAGAATTAGTAACTAGTATTATGGAAACTCACCAACCCACTTGGCGAGATTGCCGTCAGCTCCTGACCACCCTATTCACGACAGAAGAGCGAGCAAGAATTAGAAAAGCAGCTATTGAATGGATGGCAGAGAACCCTGTAGCTCCGGCACAGGGGCAGAATATAATAGACCGTCGGGAAGCAGCTCAGAGAGAATTCCCGAATGAAGACCCCCAATGGGATCCAAATACAGATGAAGGATCCACAGCCCTAGCCCGTTTTCGCCAAGGCTTCTTACAAGGCCTGAGAAGGGGGGGCCAAAAAGCTATGAACCTTTCCAAAGTTGCAGGAGTTATCCAAGGGATAGATGAGAGCCCAGCAGATTTTTATGAGAGATTAACTGAAGCATACAGAATGTATACTCCCTATGATCCCGAGGCACCAGGAAGTTTATGTATGGTGAATTCTGCTTTTGTAAACCAGTCTCAACCAGACATTAGACGCAAATTACAGAAGTTAGAAGGGTTTGCGGGCATGAATGCAACACAGTTATTGGAAGTCGCTCATAAGGTGTATGTGAATCGTGATACTGAAAGACAGAGAGAATGTGATAGAAAGATGAAGAAGAAAGCTGATTTTTTGGCTGCGGCCATAGTGGAACAGAAAAGGGGAGGTGTCCCTAGTCGAAGGAGTAGAGCAAGAGGGCGGGGTCAAGGCGGAGGCCGGACCCAGAGACTAGGTGTGAACCAATGCGCCTATTGCAGAGAGGAAGGACATTGGAGAGATACGTGCCCGCAACTCGAAGACGCCCAGCATGATGACGACAGCAGCCATCAGTGGCGAGAAGAAAGACGAAGCTATCCCCGAAGCCGAGGAGGAGCCAATCGAGAACAATTCCAGCGAGAGAGAGGAGGAGCCATTCAAGCATTGGCCACACCAGCCCATGACGAGAATGACGTGGATTAGGACAGACCGGGCTCCAAGTTTGCTTTAGGTCTCCAGGAGCCAATGGTCGGAATACAAATAGGAGACCAAATTATGGACTTTATGGTTGATACTGGAGCACAACATTCAGTAATAGACAAAAAGATAGCCCCATTCACTACAAAAGCAGTCACCATCATAGGAGCAACTGGTGCCAAAGCCACAAAGTCTTTTCTTCAAAACCGAATATGCAGTCTGGGAGGACAGCAAGTAACTCATCAATTCCTTTACATGCCCGAATGTCCAGTGCCACTACTGGGACGAGATTTGCTAGCCAAGCTTCAAGCACAGATATCTTTCTCTGAACAAGGAGAAATGCAAATGACAGTAAATTCCCAAGCCAAACCAGCAGGAGTAATGCTGCTGACAGTTCCTCGAGAAGAAGAATGGAGGTATTACGTTGATGACTCCATTCAAGATACCTATTTTGAACAAACTATAAAGAACATCGATGCACCACCTGGAGTATGGGCAGAAGGCAGTCCCCCAGGCCTAGCCAAGCATATAGCTCCAGTAATTGTAACCCTCAAGCCTAGTGCTACACCAGTGCACGTCAAACAGTACCCACTCCCAAGAGCCGCAATTGAAGGCATTCATCGCCACCTACAAAGATTGCTTGAGTATGGCCTACTAAAAGTATGTCAATCCCCATGGAACACTCCACTTTTGCCAGTAAAGAAACCTGGGACAGATGATTATCGCCCAGTGCAAGATTTGAGAAGAGTAAATGATGCAGCTGAAACCATACATCCAGTCGTACCCAATCCTTACACCCTCCTAGGACTGATACCTGCTGAAGCTACCCATTTCACTGTACTGGATTTGAAAGATGCATTCTTTTGCATAAGATTAGCCCCTGTAAGCCAAATATTGTTTGCATTCGAATGGCAGGACCCCATCTCTGGAAGAGGGGGCCAACTTACCTGGACAAGATTACCCCAAGGATTCAAGAATTCACCTACCATCTTTAGTGCTGCACTGAATCAAGATCTTTCAAGCTATCCAGTAGCCCCGGGAAAGAGAGTGCTTCTCCAATACGTGGATGATCTGTTGATAGCTGCCGTATCAGAAGGTGAGTGTATACTAGCCACCAAAGACCTCTTGCAGTTACTAGATGAAGCTGGATACAAAGTTTCTAGAGCCAAAGCACAGCTATGCCAAAAAGAAGTGAAATACTTGGGTTTTCGTATTACCCAAGGAAGCCGAAGATTAGGCAGAGAAAGAAAAGAAGCAGTATGTAGAATTCCAACTCCAACAACCAGAAAGCAAGTCAGAGCCTTTCTGGGTGCGGCAGGATATTGCCGAATCTGGATACCCAACTTTGCCCAAATTGCCAAACCACTGTATGAAGCCACGAAAGGAGAAGAAAAGTCACCGCTGGAGTGGGGACTTGAGCAGGATACAGCCTTCCAGAAGTTAAAAGAAGAATTGATGTCATCACCAGCACTTGGACTACCAGATGTCCACAAACCTTTCCACTTGTTTGTACATGAAGCACAGGGAAATGCCTTGGGCATGTTGACTCAGAAATTGGGAAATTGGGAGCGACCTGTAGCCTACCTATCGAAACAATTGGACCCTGTGGCCAAAGGATGGCCACCTTGCTTGAGAGCAGTTGCAGCTACAGCGCTACTAGTGAGTGAAGCAGACAAACTCACACTAGGACAGAACATACGAGTCACTGTGCCACATGCAGTCCTTGCTCTTATGGAACAGAAAGCAAATTATTGGCTCACCAATTCCCGAATGTTGAAGTACCAGAGCATGTTATGTGAAAACCCACAGATACAACTTGAAGTGAGCCATGCCCTGAATCCAGCCACCTTGATACCCATCAGTGAAGAACTCCCAGAACATGACTGTATCGAAGTCATGGAGACTGTGTTCTCCAGCCGACCTGACTTGACAGATGTGCCCATAGACAATCCTGACCAAATCTATTATGTTGATGGGAGCAGTCTCATCCTTGATGGACGACGCTGTGCCGGATATGCAGTCGTCACTCAACATGAAGTAGTTGAATCATCAGCCCTAGCCTCAGGCACATCAGCCCAGAAAGCCGAATTGATAGCACTTACCAGAGCATTGTTGTTAGGAGAAAAACTTGTGCTAAATGTATATACAGATTCCAAATATGCCTTCACTACCTTGCATGCCCATGGAGCTCTCTATAAAGAAAGAGGACTCATCACATCCGGAGGAAAATCAGTCAAATATGGTCCCGAAATATTGATGTTACTTGATGCAGTATGGGCCCCAACACGTGTAGCTGTCATGCATTGCAGAGGACATCAAGCAGGAAAAGGAGAAGTTGCCCGAGGGAATAGATTTGCAGATGCCTCAGCACGACAAGCAGCTATGACAGGACAAATTGCCCCACAAGCTATGCCAATGCAAGCAGCATTGTTTCCAGTACCCTTGAATTTATGGACACCACGATATACCACCAAAGAAATGGATTACTACTGTAACAGAGAAAATGGAGTACTGAAAGACGGATGGATTGAGCTGCCACCAGATGAGGGCAGTCAACCTCCGGGAAGAATAGTAATTCCTGAATTGTTAGGACCAGCCTTTGTCAAAGCTTTCCACGAAGCTACCCACTATGGAAAAAGTGCCATGGAAAAAGCACTCAGACCACATTTCTACATCCCTCTGATGACAACCATATCAGCTTCAGTAGCACGACAATGTCAAACTTGTGCCAAGAATAATGCCAAGCAAGGCCTTATTACAGCACCCCGAGTTCAGTCAAGAGGTGTGACCCCCATGCACAACCTCCAAGTTGATTTCACCGAAATGCCAAAAGCCAATGGGTACCATTACCTATTAGTATTAGTTTGTACTTTCTCTGGGTGGGTAGAAGCATTCCCAACCAGAACTGAGAAAGCCCGAGAAGTTACCAAAGTCTTAATGAGAGAGATTGTCCCCAGATTTGGAATCCCAGCAATAATAGGGTCAGACAATGGACCCTCATTTGTCTCCCAAGTTACTCAGCAGTTAGCAAAAGCCTTGAAGATACAATGGAAACTCCACACTGCATACAGACCCCAGAGTTCAGGGAAAGTTGAGCGAATGAATCGTACCTTGAAAGCCCAAATGTCCAAGCTTTGTCAGGAGACACAATTGAAGTGGCCCCAAGTGCTCCCCATAGCTTTATTCAGAATACGCTCAGCTCCTGTAAAGTCAACAGGATTTTCCCCTTTTGAAGTTTTGTATGGTAAACCCCCACCAATAGTGCAGGGAATCAAAGGAAGTCTAGCCCAAATTGGTTCAGAAATAACCAGACAAGAACTCCTAGCTCTTAGTTTTGTTCTGCAGACTCTCCATACGTGGATCCAAGACCAGTTGCCTATCAACTTGACGGAACCCTTGCATCCCTACCAGCCTGGTACCTCGGTGTGGATCAAAGATTGGAAGAGGACACCGTTGGAACCCCATTGGAAGGGACCGTACACCGTCATCCTGTCTACCCCAACTGCAGTAAAGGTAGCCGAGATCGACGCCTGGATCCACCACAGCAGAGTCAAGCCCGCCGCTGATCCTGAACCTGAGCAGTGGACAGCAGAACAGCATCTTGATGCACCCTTGCGAGTTACTTTGAGACGGCAACCAGCAGCTTAGACACTTCATCACAAGTGCTTTGCAGCAGCCAAGTCTTTCGAAGAGGATTGCTGTTTTCCATACAGCAACAGCTTTGTTTCAACGAACCCAATCTGCGTGCGATTTTGCGCACTACTTTGATACTATATTGAACCATACTTCAGAAACCAACTAAATTACCAAGTTGGTTGAGGTGTGATGGACAACTTGAGGATCTTCAATCAACACTCAGCACCCGTTAAATTGCTTCATTAGCAGACGGGACGAAGAATAAAAGACCGTCGTGATCAAGATCAGCAAGCTGAGGATTCAGAAGAACTCCAATCAACCTCAACATGCATCTTTACTTTTGCTTTGCTTTGGTTGCCTTCTTTGGAGGTTTTGAACAGACTCATGCTTTACCTCCATGCACTGCCTGCATTACTTCTACTAGAACTGGACTGAAAGTAACTCAGACTTTGCTTTATCATTCTTACTATACCTGCAAGGGGACAGTAACCCGGTGCATCTATAACACCACTGAACTAAATGTTTGCACTCATGGCAAAATTAAAGCATGCTATAATCCGCATCAGAATCCATCCTATTACACGTTGGAAATAAGATGGAAGGATGCAGATGGACCTATATTAGCTGCTACGCCACCACTTTTTTTTTTTTTTTTTAAATCTTTATTTAAACTTTTTTTATAAAACAAAGAAAACATACAAAATCAAAGCACTTTGAGCATGACTGAAATTGCAGAACAGTGAAAAACCACCCAAAAACCAACACAAACCCACTTACCCCCCATACCTCCCACACCCACCCTCCCTGGTTCTCTGGGAAAACGACTAATACTGAAAGAGCAGAAGCATTGGCAGAATATTCCAGGCACCTCCCTATCATACAAAAGAAGACCTGGCGCAATATTGATCTAAGAGCGACCATCTGCGCATATTTAAATCAGAATTACTGGGATGGTGGAGCTTATTATAAACTTTCTCCAATTTAGCATAATAACATACTGAGTTCCACCAACAATCTAAGTGCAGAGACTGGAAATGTTTCCAATGAGTAAGTATAAGCTTAAGTGCAATAGCAATCATGAAATTAAACAAAAACATTTTTTCTCTGGATAGACAAAGTGTGGCTTCCGCGGATCGCAGTAGTATCGTGGGCAGAGAGAGAGTAAATGTTATATCCAGGATACTTTGGATCCGGAGCCCTATACCTTGCCAATAGCCCCGTAATAAAGGACAGTCAAAAAACATATGTCGATAGGTTCCCACTGCCCTTTGACAAGACCAGCATTTACCAGATGATAGTTTATCCCATTTAGAGGCCTTGACAGGGGTAATATAAGCCCTATGCAGAAAAAAATACATAGATTGGGTGAGTGCAGCCGATCTCGAGGCTCGCGTAACAGGACCCCATAGCACTTTCCAAACATCAGGCTGAATCTCAACTGCCAGATCAGACTCCCAGATTTTAACTAGACCTGGTAAAATCTGTAGGGTACAATCTCTGATAGAATTATAAATAAAGGACATAGCACCTTTCCGGCCGACCACTCCCTGAAGCAAACTATAAGAAACTCCGGCAGGGGAAGCAATATTAGAAGCCCCACTCACCCCCCGAGCCGCCAAACAATGCCGAAGTTGTATCCATTGATAATGGCAGGAGGGTGGGAGGGAAAATTCCTCCTGTAGAGCAGGAAAATCTTTCCAGCCTTTGCCCCCAATTAACTGTCCCAGCGACCATATGCCACATGCCATCCATTTGCACCAGGTAAACACCCTCCCTCGAATCTTAAACAGTGGGTTCCACCACAGTGGGGTTTGCCTGGAAAAGGAATCCAAATCGTCCATCAGCTTCATCAACTGACTAAAAGCTGTTTGAGTGGCCGAGATGACACCCCCCACTTCAAAAGAACAGGGAATTTGCATGCCTAACAGATAACATAAGGGGAAGGGAGCTGCTAATCTCTCCTCTACTGCCAACCATGTGGGTCGGGGCACTATACCTTCCTCATCAGCCCATAAAGCCCCCTGCCTTGAAAGAAGAGCCAAATGATATTTTTGAAAGTCGGGGAATTGTACACCTCCTGCATCCTTGGAAGCCTTAAGCTTTTTAGCAGCTATTCTCGGAGGTTTTCCATTCCAGAGAAAATCCATTAATGCTCTTTCCAAAGCAATATAACTCCCCCTAGGGAGTTCAAAAGGCAACATACCCAATATATAATTAATTTTTGGAGTTAAAACCATTTTTATAGTTTCAAGTCTACCCCACCAGGAGAGGGAAAGAGGAGACCAGGTAAGAGTCTTCTGACGGATCAACACCAAAAGCCCTGCTAAGTTAGAGGCAATGGTATCTGTCCGGGAGGTACAATATTGGGCACCTAAATAAGTAAAAGTTTTTGGCTCCCACCTGAAGGAGAAATCAGCGACCAGACCGGAATGAGAGAGAGTATTCAATGGGAATGCTATAGATTTAGCCCAATTAATTTTATATCCGGATACGGAGGAGTAGCAGTCAAACAAGGATAAAATTGACGACAACTCCCCCGGTTGAGTAAATAGGAGAAGATCACCAGCGTAGGCCGACAATTTCACCTGTAAGTCCCCCACCTTAAAGCCAGAAATCTCCCTGCTTTGCCTAATAGCGATGGCTAAGGGCTCTAGGGCCAAATTAAACAGGAGAGGAGAAAGGGGGCATCCTTGTCGCGTTCCCCTATGAAGTGAGAAGGCATGAGAAAGGAGTCCATTAGCAAATATGCGAGCACTAGTATTGGCATATAAAACTTTCACCATATTAATAAACTCGTCCCCAAGACCAAACCATTGTAAGACCAGGAAGAGAAAGGGCCACTCTATCCTATCAAAGGCCTTCTCTGCGTCAAGTGAGAGGCCAATGTAGGGCAAAGGACAACATGCGGCTTTCTCCATCAAATTACATAGCAACCGTGCATTGTCAAAAGCAGATCTCCCAGGGACAAAGCCACATTGATCCGGGTGAACAAGATCCCCTATGACTAAAGTAAGTCTTTGTGCCAAAATGCTAGCATAGATCTTATAGTCTGCATTTAGGAGAGAGATCGGTCTATAATTCGTTACAAATTCAGGGCTTTTACCCGGCTTCTCTAAAACCACTATTGTGGCTTCGGAGAAGTGCCCGGTGTCTGTCTGGCCTTTGATCAGTTCGGCATAGTACACTAACATATGGGGGAGCAAGTCCTCATAAAAGACCTTATAAAATTCAACTGGGATACCATCCGGACCAGTGGCCTTGCCCCCAGCCAAAGAACTAATGGCAGCCCGAAGTTCCTTGCTAGATATTGGACTACCCAGGGTTTTTACTTGCTGCACCGTCGCAGTTGGATGCTGAAGGTCTCCCAGAAAGCCCCCAAAAGTATCCAAAGCCGGACTGACTTCCGAGGAGTAAAGCTGAGTATAATAGGTCGAAAACTCTTCCAGGATTCGTTCGCTATTGGTTTGTGGGACTAAGTTGGCATCAAGGAGAGTAACAATTCTTTTCTTTTCATGACTGCCCCTCAAAGCAGTTGCCAGCAATTTACTGGCCTTATTCCGCTCTATATGGTATCTGGCAGATTGTTTTAAAAGTAAGTGATCAACCTCAGAGGAAGCTATTTCATTATACTGATAACGTAATCTCTGAAGTCTTAATAGTATGCTAGGATCAGGTCGTTCAGCCCATAACTTTTCACCAACCTTAATCTGAGTTTCTAGGGCTGCTAACTGAGCTTTATTCTTTCTGCTCTCCTGAATCGCATAGCTGGTGATTGTAGCTCGTAAAGTGGCCTTAAAGGCCTCCCACCAAGCCCAGATTGCTGTCTCTCCAACCCTGTTAGAATCAAAGTAGGAACGGATAGCCTCGCGGATCTCCGTCTGAAAGGAGGGTTCAGCCAACCATGCCCTGTTGAAGGACCAAGGCAGGGAAGGCCGCTCTACTCCGGGGAGATCCAGTTTTAGGGTAACTGCGGCATGATCCGAGATGCATATGCCCTCAATATCCGCCTCACAGTTCAGGGCCACTAATGATTTAGACACTAAAAAGAAATCTATCCGGGAAGAAGATTTGTGCAGAGGGGAGAAAAAAGTAAAGCTCCGATCTTTCGGATGCAGGATTCTCCATACATCAACCAAACCGTTGGCTTCGCACATGGCCTTAATCGCCATGACAGACCGAGTAGGCCTCTCAATTCTCCCCGGATTACGATCAATAAGAGCATCACTCACCATATTAAAATCCCCGCCCATTATAATAGGAGCGGGTTGTCCCATCTGTAACCTGCCCGAAAGAGACCGAAAAAAAAGAGGGTCATCACAGTTGGGCCCATATACATTAGAGATGAGCAGCAAGTTTTCCCCCACCTGAATTAAAGAATTGGCCCACCTTCCTAGGTCATCATTACTTGAACTTTTAACGGCAACCGCCAATGTTTTCCTAACAAGGGTTACAACCCCGTTTTTCTTATGTGAGGCAGGAGAAAAGCCGATTACTTTAAAATGTTTGTTTTCTAATTTGCACGTCTCTGCAGGGGTAAGATGCGTTTCCTGTAAGAGGATGAAATCAGCCTTTTGTCTGCCACAATAAGAAAGGATTTTCTTTCTTTTAGCCGGGGATTTAATGCCCTTAACATTTAAAGACAATATCTTTAATCCGGAGGCCATTGGAACACGTTTGAAAAGATAAGGAAAACAACTATTTCCTGCCAACCCTTACTGCCCATATGCATATAACAAACATCTACATGCTCCCCCAGAGAACCGACATTCATAACCCAATCCCATAGCCATGAATATGGGTGAGACAGCTTGACCAATTAAACATGGCGCAACCGGGACCCAGCAGGTCAGCATAACTATGCTGACGGAATATATAACATAAAGAACACTAGCATCTAATCTTAGAGAGATAGAGCATCAAATACATTATTATAAACAGCCTAATACAAAGTTTGAGAGAAGATAATCATGACAAAGCAGAAAGGGAGAGATACCACTCCCGGTAAACCATTTACAAAGGCACCATTTGGACTGGCACCAATAATAGGAAAAAAGGCAGTCCATTGAAGAGAGAACAGTCACACATCCTTAAAGAGCTCTCATGGCACCCTTGAGATGAAAGGAAACAAAACCCAGACTCATGGGTGACTAATTCTGATGCATCAACAAGGACTCCTGCTCCTCGATGAACTTCTTAAGGACTTCTGGGTCTTCGAAGGTCTTCGTCGCGTTATTTAAGGTGACTTTAAATCTTGCAGGGTTGAAAAGTCCATACCGGGCCTGGAGATGTTGTAACCTAGGCCTTAGTGCAAGGAATAATTTCCTCTTCTCCACCGTGGGTTTACTATAGTCAGGGAAAAAGAATATTTTCCGTCCATCAGGCAGGAGGAGTTGTTGTCTCTTAGCGGCAGCAAAGATTTGGAGTGTGTGTTGATGCCGCAGCACACAAAAGATCATCGGGCGCGGCCTCGTGCTTTGCGGGCTGACAGAAAATGGGATCCGATGAGCCCTTTCAATCTCCAAGGGTCGAGAGAAATCCTCTTTCAGGAATTGAGGTAGCCAGCCCTCCAGATACCGAATCGGGTCACTCCCTTCTATGCCCTCCGGGAGCCCCACAATTCTGATGTTATTGCGGCGGGCTCTGTTATTCATGTCTTCCAAAAACTTCTCGAGGTGATCCACTTTACGGGATGTTCGCCGACACTGTGCAAATCTCTCCTCACAGTTAGCCATCGCCGCCTCCGTTTTTTCTAACCGGAGGGTCAGGGTCTGCATCTGTGTATGGAGATCTTTTAAATCCGATTGCATTTCTGCGAGTGTGTCCCCATTAGAGTCTACACGTTTACGGATAGCCCGTACCTCCTGTAGCAAATCTTGTAGGCCTCCCGGAGCGTCGTGCACAGGCGCCAGTTTTTGCGGTGAAAGCTGATCAGGCTTAGCTCGTTTTGAGCCGGATACAGGAGTATTTCCAAACTCCAAACGAGTTTGCTTGCTTCCTGCCATAATTGGCCCCTCCGACTCCACCAAACGCTTATAACAGAGAGATTGCAGAAGCGATGCACAGGATTATATTGTCAGGGTCCACGGGAGAAAACTCTTATGCGGCCATGTTGGAGTCTTGCTGGCTCCGCCCCTCGCTACGCCACCACTTAAGGACATTACTAAACCTGCTGTTTTGAATTTTGATGCATGTAATGCTATTAATAGAGATAGTTATTCCACCTGTGGTACGTGGGAGAAAGCGTATCGAAATGACCATAAGTATATGTGTCCAGAAGGTGCCACGGGATGGAGAAAGTGTACAGGTAAAAAGGAACCAGGCTATAGTACTGCCCCAGCAGCAGACTACTATTGCCCGTATTGGGGATGTGTTTTTTATGCTACCTGGAACACTGGTATAACTGATGAGAAAATAGATAAACGGATGGCTACTCTAACCAAGCCAACCACAAATGATAAATGTCAGAAAGATGCTTGCAACCCCTTACACTTGCGTATACATAATCCCCATGCATGGAAACAAGGATACAAGTTTGGTTTACGTATTGCTGGAGGAGCAATAGATCCAGGGACCATTGTGTATATCAGATTGAATACCCAAGCCCACAAGTCATCTAAATATCATATTCATAATACTTTTTATGAAGCCATGCATGTAAATAAGTTTGAGATCCCTCACCCCTCACAGAATTTATTTCTAGAATTAGCCGGAGCAGTAGTATCTAGTCTTAAGATCTCAGATTGTTATTTCTGTGGTGGAACCCAAATGGGAGATCAATGGCCATGGGAAGCCCAAGAATTAAATTATTCTATGACTTACAACCAGACTGAATTACACAAGACTACCAGTGAATGGGTGTTAGCGCACTCAATCGTTGGACGTCTTTGCTATGCCAGAACTGGACCCCAGTTCACCCAAAAGGTAGGACAGCTGGTCTGTCTTAGCCAGAAGTACTATAATGCCACGACCAAAAAGACAGCTTGGTGGTCAGGAATTAGACATCCTGAACCTCCTAACCCATTAGCCAGATTTCCTGAACTTGCTGGTTTATGGACTGACCTTGCCAAAGTCCAAGCCTGGCAAGCCCCACCTGGCCTATATTGGATCTGTGGAAACCGAGCATATGCACAACTCCCGCCACACTGGGAAGGAGCATGTGTCTTAGGAACCATCAGACCTTCTTTCTTCCTGTTAAACACTGAACATGGAGAACAATTAGGATACCCTGTATACACTACTCACAGACACAAAAGAGCATTGAGACAGAAAAGAGAAGCCTTACAGATAGGTAAGTGGGAGAAGTGGCAAGGTGATGATTGGCCACCAGAAAGAATTATTGAGTATTATGGACCTGCCACTTGGAATGATGATGGTATGTATGGTTATCGCACCCCAATTTATATGATCAATCGTATTATTCGCTTACAAGCAGTAGTTGAGATAATAACTAATGAGACTAGTCATGCACTTACACTTTTAGCTAGACAAAGTACTCAGATGCGCACTGCTATATATCAGAACCGCTTAGCACTTGATTATTTGTTAGCAGCTGAAGGAGGAGTATGTGGTAAACTGAACTTAACCAATTGCTGTTTGAAAATAGATGATAAAGGTCAAGTAGTTGAAGAAATTGCTAAAGATATGCAAAGACATGCTTATGTGCCAGTGCAGACTTGGCACTCATTGAAATTTCCTAATTGGTTTGCTAACCTCTTTTCATGGGTGGGAGGATTTAAGACTTTCATCGTATTGGTACTAATCCTTGTTGCAGTTATTTTCTTATTACCATGTTTAATCCCATGTTGTATGCGTTCCATTCATAACACTATTGATAGTACAGTAGAGCGGAAGACCGCAACAAAAATCATGGCTTTATATACAGCCAGTCCTGGTAGAAATCCTTTAATCAGGATGTGATTCTTCAGAAAGTGATTTAATTCTCACACCTTATTAAGTAATAGGGTGAGATTAATCAAAGGGGGGAATGTGGCAGGTGCAGGCCTGTGACCCACAGTGTCCGAACATAAGCAGGCCAGCATGGCTAGCTTGACCTGTAAATGAGGCCTGTGGAGAGGCATATAGGATTGCACATCCCCCAATATGCTGCTATTGTAAGATAGAACCCAGTAGAAGTATTGAATTAGCTTAGGTAAGCAGAACTGCAGTATTGAAAGATGGAAAAATACAGAAAATACATGTTTAAAAGTTACTGATAAGAAAAAGTACATCTGCAAAGAAATAATTGGGAGTGCTGACAGATGAGTTGCAGAGCCCAGCTCCTCTGCACGTACAAATTGGTTCTATGGCCTTGAGAGTGTGAAAGTAACAAGTTGATGAACTGACCATTGTAATTGGGACTAGAAGGGGGGTATGCAGGTGTCATGCCCACTGGAGGGACATAATTGGATAAACTTATCAGTACCGGGACCAATAGAAGAGGTACGGGAGGTACGGGAGGTTACCGGGACCAATGAAATGTTTTTCTATACCTAGAATGGAACAGAAGTCTATAAAAGTTGTTGTAATGCTTGAAAACTTTGCTCAGCCATTTTGAAATTGACTGGTTCGAGACTTGTGCACAAATAAATGATTTGGACCTTCTGAACAGACTCCTGGTATCATTGGTTTGTCTGCGCTTTGCTGCTACAGCTAAATATTGCTAAAATGTGTGCTAATCCATGAACATTTTTGCAGGTTAGTACATGAGGCCCAAAGAAAGGTAGCAAGTTTAGTTTGTTGCAGAATTATAAAAAGAAGACCACTGATCCTCATTCAATAATCAGTTAAATCATATTTGAATTGCGTCTCATAATTCTGACCAGAAACTAAAGTCTTATGTGATCTTTGCATGGTGAACCAATGGCTTGATGCTTTACATAAAGATAGACTGGGAAGGCGAGTTGGGGGGGGGAGGGGTGAGAACTGTGGGTTTTTGGATAATTGATTAGCTGTAAATGAATTTCCTTTAGAACCATTGAGCCTGATATTGAAAGGGATTATTGCTGTTTACAGACCTGCTAATCATATTAATCCCCTTGGCTGGGATATTCAGCAGTTAGTGCCGCTAAATATCCACGGGTGCACGCCCAATGGGGTGTTCCAAGGGTGGCACCCAGAGATAACCAGGCAGCAGCAATATTCAGCCGCTGCTCAGTTATTCCTCAGTGGTGAAAGTCAGGTGCAGTAAAGGCTGGCCTAAATTTCTCTGCAGAAGCTAAGTGGGCAGCAGCTACTGCTGCCCAGTTAGCTTCCTGGCTATCTGGCTGACCCAGCTATTCATTGCTGGTGGCTACTGAATATTGGGCCCATTGAGTCTTTTAGAGGCCATGATATTGAACATTTCTGTAAATCCTTCCATGCTTTTACTTTTATTTTTTAATATCCCAACATTAAGCTTAATAAATTGGAAGATTGGGCATCCAAATGGAAGATGAAATTTAATGTGGACAGGTGCAAAGTCATGCACCTAGGAAAGAACAACCCAAACTATGGTTACACAATGCAAGGTTCCACATTGGGAACCACCACCCAGGAAAAAGATGTAGGCGTCATCATGGATAACATGTTAAAACCCTCGGCCCAGTGTGCAGCGGCAGCCAAGAGAGCAAATAGAATGCTAGGTGGTATAAGGAAAGGAATGGAAAATAAAACAAAGGATATTATAATGCCTCTATATCATTCCATGGTGCGACCGCACCTTGAATATTGTGTGCAGTTCTGGTCACCGTATCTTAAAAAGGATATAGCATTATTAGAAAAGGTACAGAGAAGAGCCACCAAAATTTAAAGGGGATGGAAGGATACTCCTATGAAGAAAGTCTAAAAAGGTTAGGGCTCTTCATCTTAGAAAAGAGACGGCTGAGGGGAGATATGATAGAGGTCTATAAATTAATGAATGGAATGGAATGGGTAAACGTAGATCGATTGTTTACATCATCAGAATATAAAAAGACTAGGGGACATGCAATGAAGCTACAGGGTAACCTATTTAAGACTAATAAGAGAAAATATTTTTTCACTCAACGTGTAATCAAACTCTGGAATTTGTTACCGGAGGATGTAGTAAAAGCTGTTAGTGTAGCTGGGTTTAAAAAAGGTTTGGACAAGTTCCTGGAGGAAAGGTCCATAAACCATTATTAAAAGGGACCCGGGATATCACTGCTTGACCCAATACAAGCATTGAGGAACCTCTGTCTTTTGGGGAGACTGCTGTGACCTAGATTGGCCACTGTTGGAAACAGGATACTGGGCTTGATGGAACTTGGTCTGACCCAGTATAGCATGTCTTATATTCTTAAACTCTGCTTTACTGGATGAGTTATTGATTTTAATAACTGAGGCAGCCTCCCATTTTAATTATTTGCTTATCATGGGAGATTTTAATTTATATGCAGAGAGCTCTTTTAGGTCAGTAGATTGGGAATTTTTCTTTTACTGAATCTTTGGACTTCAACACCAACTCCTATAGCAGGGTAAATGCTAGATCTTTCTTTTTTCTAACCACTCTTTTATTTTATTTTTTTTGTAATTTTATTTTTACTGCTATTTGAAAACAAAGAATTGTATTTCCAAAAAAGCTCAGGAAATACTGCAAATGGAACAGGAATTATTCACATATACAACCTAACAAGGAAATTTGTTTGCTTAAACAGTCCACATTATGGAAAAATCCAGGTCATATAAACAAAATAACACGTGTACAAAGCAAACAGGCACTAAGCCTAGAAACATGTGGTAAATCTATAATACGGCCTCATTTATTCATCCCTCCTCTATCCTTCCTATCTGTCAAAAACTTTTCCGACTGCATACTTTTTTGAAACAAGTAATGACACATGGAAAACAGAGATAAAAGGTAGCCCTGAGGGCCAATACCTGTGGTCTCAAAGCAAGGAACTGCTTCCTGCAGAGCTGGGTAATCCTAGTAACATCAGGAAATATGAAAGGTTTATCTCCACAGAAAATAGCCTTTTTGTTCTTAAAATAGGCTTTGAGGACCTTCACTTTATCATTCTCTAAGGCAAAGGTTACCAAGAGAGTGGATCTCTTTATTATCCTATTAGTGGAGTCCTCTAAAACAGTGGTAAGATCCTGAGTAATACTGGACTATGAAACATCTAAATCACTGTTAAGAGTTGAGGATCTTGCGTTTATCTGGAAGGTAATAGCACTTTTCAAAAGGAATCTCCAAAGAAGAATTTAGAACTTCACCTGAAATACCTTTTAACAAGTATCTCAGGTGACAAAAGATGAGTAAGAAGGAAATTCAAAAACATAAGTTCCTTGCCTAGATACATTTTCCAGCATATCCAGCTTACTGTGGAGCAAAATTAATTTTTAATGGTAGACACATTCGTAGAATGCAGCATTGAATAACAGCCATCTAACTTCTTACGAGATTCATCTTTCTCTAGATATTCAGTGTCTACCTCCTGAAACTTAATAACAGACTCCTTTGAAAACACACATAGGGGCTTGTTTACAAAGCTGCGGTAGCGGTTCACGTTCATTATCGGAGCCGCGATCCCATTGATTTCAATGGGGCCACGGCTCCGATAACGACCGCGAACCGCTACCGCGGCTTTGTAAACAAGCCCCATAGAAAAGCCACAGTACTGTGAGCCTAGTCGGCCCCTCAAAGGTCTTTCAAAGTGACATCCTGGTCAACTTGGGGCAGCTGAGCTACCACAGAAGCCCACAGATAAACTGGTTGCAGTAATTTACACAATCCCTCATGGGATGAAAGAATATCTACAGGAGAGATTGGGGAGACCACCGTAGAGGACAACAAGGGGTTAGGTGGAGGGGGTGGAGACCTTTTCACGGATCTCAGACACTCCTTCTTGGGACTGAGACAGATCTTGAAGGGGCACTAAATGTTTATCTATAGTTCTGACCGTCTTACTCCCTACAGCTGCTTGGGTCGGCTAATGATCCTTGTTCTTCCTCTTCTTTTGCCCCATTGCAGCAAAGGTTCCAGCCAAACACCCAACCAGGCAGCAGGTAGGCGACTCCAAACACAACATATCACTGGCTCCAAAGGGGTGTAACCTGCCCCTTTAGGCATGCCCCTTTTGGCAACGCTGTACAGCTGCATGCTGCTGAAGATGTCAGCTTTTGGACTGCTAGAACGAGGGCCTCTCAGTAATGTCAACAGCTGTTCTCAACAAGACCTGTTCACACTACTCCTCCATGCAGGCTAGCAGCTCTCCACTCAGCAGCTGGAAACCACACTGGGACCTCAGATTATCCAAAGAGATGCTGCAGATGCTGACTTTTAGCCTACTGGAATGAGGGCCTCTCAGTAACATCAATGGCTGGTTTCAATAATGCCTGCTCATACTACTCCTCCACGCAGGCTAGCAGCTCTCCACCCGGCAGCTGAACACCATACCGGGACCTCGGATCATCCCCATTCTTTCATTTTGGATAATAAAGTGAATACTAGTCCACTATCATGTACAGATCAATATTTACTGACACTTTAATTGGATAGCTTGCAAAATTCTTTGACAAGATACTTTGCTGACATTAAACTAGATGAATTAGTAACTAAGGCCTGTGCTTCTCAGCCCAGTCCTCGGCACACACCTAAGCCTGTCGAGTTTTCAGGATTCTCACAATGAAAATCCATGAGATAGATTTGCATACAATTAAGATAGTGCATGCAAATTAATCTTGTGCATATTTATTGTGGGACTCCTGAAAATCCAATGGGCCTAGGTGTGCCCCGAGGACTGGAAGTAAGGGCCATGTTTATTAAAAGTTTAGCATGTATGCTAAGGGGGTCATTTTAGCAGCCCTGTTCATGATTTAGGAGTGGAGGAGTAGCCTAGTGGTTAGAACACTGGCTTGGTAACAAAGCAACCAGGGTTTGATTCCCACTAGCACTCCTTGTGGCCTTGGGCAAGTCACTTAACCCTCCATTGCCTCGGAAGAAAGGCCTGGCAATCTACTTCCGGTGACACTGCCAAGAAAACCCAGGAGCTTCTGGGTCGCCAGGAGTCAGGACTGACTCGAAGGCACACATTGCATTTTTGTTCATGATTTAAACATGTTGGTGGCACCTAAAACTGTGGAAGATATGGACATGTGCAAATCATGATTTTAGAAAGACTACAAGCTGCATGTTTTTGCCACAGGCATGTCTGCATGCACACCGCTACATTTAGTGTGTTCCAGGGGCTTTTCTAGGTAGGGCTGTGGGTGGCAACTGCACCTGCATACCCAGGACATATTTCAAAGATGCCTGGATACATGTAGGGTGGTGGATGTAAATGTGCCAAGCTGTACCTATTGTAAAAGAATAAGCATGGGACTTTGCTGTCTTTTTGGATTGGCTGTGTTTAACATAAGAACATAAGATATGCCATACTGGGTCAGACCAAGGTCCATCAGCCCAGTATCCTGTTTCCAACAGTGGCCAATCTAGGTCATACGTACCTAGCAGTTTCCCCAAAAGACACAGGTTCTGCAATGCTTGTACTAGGTCAAGCATTGATATCCTGGGTCCCTTCTTAATAATGGTTTATGGACCTTTCCTCCAGGAACTTGTCCAAACCTTTTTTAAACCAAGCTACACTAACAGCCTTTACTACCTCCTCCGGTAACAAATTCCAGAGTTTGATTACACGTTGAGTGAAAAAATATTTTCTTTTATTAGTCTTAAATAGTTTACCCTGTAGCTTCATTGCATGTCCCTTAGTCTTCCTATATTCTGATAACGTAAACAGTCGATCTACGTTTACCCGTTCCACTCCGTTCATTAATTTATAGACTTCTATCATATCTCCCCTCAGCCATCTCTTTTCCAGGTTAAAGAGCCCTAACCTTTTTAGCCTTTCTTCATAGGAGTATCCTTCCATCCCCTTTACCATTTTGGTGGCTCTTCTCTGAACCTTTTCTAATAACGCTATATCCTTTTTAAGATACGGCGACCAGAATTGCAGACAATATTCAAGGTGCGGTCTCACCATGGAACGGTATAGAGACATTATAATATCTTTTGTTTTATTTTCCATTCCTTTCCTTATGATACCTAGCATTCTATTTGCTCTCTTGGCTGCCACTGCACACTGGGCCGAGGGTTTTAAAATGTTATCCACAATGACGCCTAAATCTTTTTCCTTGGTGGTGGTTCCTAATGTGGAACCTTGCATCGTGTAACCATAGTTTGGGTTGTTCTTCCCTAGATGCATAACTTTGCACTTGTCCACATTAAATTTCATCTGCCATTTTGATGCCCAGTCTTCCAATTTATCAAGATCCTCTTGCAATTTTCCACAATCCTCTTGGGTTTTAACAACTTTAAATAGTTTTGTGTCATCTGCAAATTTGATAACCTCGCTCGATAATCCACTTTCCAGGTCATTTATGAATAAGTCAAAAAGCAGCGGACCCAGCACAGATCCTTGGGGTACACCACTATTCACCTTTCTCCACTGGGAAAATTGGCCATTTAGCCCAACCCTCTGCTTTCTATCTTTTAACCAGTTCCTGATCCACAGTAGTACACTGCCTCCTATCCCATGACTCTTTAGTTTTGCCAAAAGTCTCTGATGAGGGACCTTGTCAAAGGCTTTCTGAAAGTCCAGATACACTATATCAACCGACTCACCTTTGTCCACCTGTTTATTCACACTTTCAAAAAAACATAATAGATTAGTAAGACAAGATCTTCCTTGTCTAAAGCCATGTGGGCTGTCTCCCATTAGGCCATGACTATCTACATGCTGAGTAATTTTATTCTTTATGATGGTTTCTACCATTTTTCCCGGTACTGACGTGAGGCTCACCGGTCTGTAGTTTCCAGGATCACCCCTCGAACCCTTTTAAAAAATTGGTGTTACATTGGCAATCCGCCAATCTTCAGGTATTAGAGATGATTTTAATGATAGTTCACAGATTACTAATAGCAGGTCTGCAATCTCATATTTCAGTTGTTTCAACACCCTTGGATGTATACCATACGGACCAGGTGATTTGCTACTCTTCAGTTTATCTAATAGTTGTAATACATCTTCCCGATGTATCGATATTTCCTGCAATTCTTCCGCACCTTTAAATACCACTTCAGTCATGGGTAACATCCCTACATCTTCCTCAGTAAAGACCGAAGCAAAGAATTCATTCAGTCTCTCCGCTATCGCCTTGTTGCTTCTTAGTGCCCCTTTAACTCCTCTATCATCTAATGGTCCAACTGACTCTCTCACAGGTTTTTTGCTACGAATGTACTTGAAAAAATCTTTATTTCACGTTTTTGCTTCAGCAGCAAGCTTCTTCTCAAATTCTCTCTTTGCCTTCTTTATCAATGCCTTGCATTTGACCTGACAGTGCTTGTGCTGTTTCCAGGTTTCATCGTTTGGCTCTTTTTTCCATTTCCTGAAAGATGCTTTCTTGGCAACAACAGTCTCTCTGACCTCACCTTTAAACCATGCTGGCAGTTTTTTTGGACTTCCTTCCACTTTTCTTAAAGTGTGGAATACAGCTGGTCTGGGCTTCCAAGAGAGTATTTTTCAACAACACCCAAGCTTGATGTAAGTCTTTAACCTTTGCAACTGCTCCTTTTAGTTTTTTCTTAACTATTTTCCGCATTTTATCATAGTCTCCTTTTCGAAAGTTAAAAGGTAGTACTGTGGATTTCCGTACTATCCCTCCTCCACTAATTAAGTCAAAGGCGATCATGCTATGATCACTATTGCCAAGTGGCCCCAACACCCTTATCTCTTGCACTAGATCTGGTGTTCCACTAAGGACTAGGTCTAATATGGCTTCCCCTCTCATCAGTTCATGGACCAGCTGCTCCAAGAAGCAGTCATTTATGTCATCTAGGAACTTTATCTCCCTAGCATGTCCTGCCGTGACACTGACCCAGTCGATACCGGGGTAATTGAAATCGCCCATTATTATTACCGCGCTGTAACTTTTGTTAGCTTCCTTGATTTCTTTGAGCATTTCATCATCCATTTGTTCATTCTGGCCAGGCGGTCGATAGTACTCCCCCACCGCCATCGCCTTCCCCTTTTTACATGGAATTTCAATCCATAGAGATTCTACAGCAAATTTTGTTTCCTGCAAAACTTTAATCCTTTCTGACTCAATGCCCTCTCTAACATAGAGCACAACCCCTCCACCAATTTGATCAGCTCTATCATTACGATATAGTTTGTACCCAGGTATCATAGTGTCCCACTGGTTGTCCTCCTTCCACCATGTCTCTGATATTCCAATCACATCTAACCTCTCATTTAGTGCTATATATTCTAACTCTCCCATCTTATTTTTTAGACTTCTAGCATTTGCATACAAGCATTTTAGAGACTGTATTTTATTCATATTAATTTGGCTTTTGGTAGACATGGGTAATTTGGGATCTTTAAGCTCTGTCTGCTCCATATTCGAGGGCATTTGGGCTACTTTACTCTTTTTTGGAACCTCCCTGCTTTTTGGTAGTATCCTTCAAGGATACATTCTTCTGAACCATCTGCTCTTGGGCGACTGTCGGCTTTCCCCTATTTTCTAGTTTAAAAGCTGCTCTATCTCCTTTTTAAAGGTTAATGCCAGCAGCCTGGTTCCATCCCGGTTAAGGTGAAGCCCATCCCTTCGGAAGAGCCCCTCCTTTCCCCAGAATGTACCCCAGTTCCTAACAAATCCAAACCCCTCATCTCTGCACCATTGTCTCATCCACGCATTGAGACTCCAGAGCTCTGCCTGCCTTTTGGGTCCTGCACGTGGAACGGGAAGCATTTCGGAGAACGCTACCCTGGAAGTTCTGGATTTCAACTTCCGACCTAAAAGCCTAAATTTAGCCTCCAGAACCTCCCTACCACATTTTCCTATGCCATTGGTACCGACATGTACCAAGACAGCAGACTCCTCCCCAGCACTATCTAAGACCTTATCTAGGTGGCGCGTGAGGTCCGCTACCTTCGCACCAGGCAGGCATGTTACCAGGCGATCCTCACGTCCACCAGCCACCCAGCTATCTACATGCCTAATGATCGAATCACCAACTATAACGGCTGTCCTAACCCTTCCCTCATGGGCACATGGCCCTGGAGAAACTTCCTCGGAGCGAGAGGGTTTTACTTCACCTGGAGGACAGGTCCTAGTTACAGGATCACTTCCTGCCACACCAGGGTGATGCTCTCCTGTCACGTGACCTCTCTCCTCCATGGCAACAGGGATGCTGCCAGACTGGAGGTGGGACTTCAGGACTATATCCCTGTAGGTCTCGTCTATGTACCTCTCTGTCTTTCTTATGTTTTCCAAGTCTGCTACTCTAGCCTCTAGAGAACGGACTCGTTCCCTGAGAGCAAAGAGCTCCTTGCACCTAGTGCACACATTTATTTATTTATTTTTATTTATTTATTTAGCGTACATTTGTAACCCGCTGCTTCCAGTGATCAGCAGCGGCCTCTATACATGGGAGATTTGGCTGTACTGGCCAGAATTAAGGTATATACAATGCGATTAGGGGGGGCGAAAGTGCACAACAATCAAGGGGTTAAAGGATATACAGTTAATTGATTATTGCAGGTACATACAGGATACTTAATACATATTTACAATTGCTGTCTGTTAGGACTTACAAAGGATCCTTATATACAATTTCACATTGCTGAGTTTGTTTCATGCGGTTAAGTTGTAATGTACTTGGAAAAGGTGTGTCTTAAGACCTCTCACCAACTGGGAGAAAATCATACATGTGACACTCAATGAAAAAGACTGGAAAGCCCCCATCCCGCTGCTGGACTGCTGTCTGCATCTTAGTTTTAAGTCTTTGTTTAGATCTTTAAGTTCTTTACTTACTAAGGGTTGCTATGGATATTCATACCAATAAAACTGTACCTAATATGTTTAATATACCTTGTTCACCTGAAGCTTAATTAATCTCAGGTCCTTAGTGTATGTCTGATTTAGGTAACAAGCTTCACCTGAGAGCACCTCCTGTCTTTTAAGATGTGTAAGTACCTATAAAGCTACGATTATCCCAGGGGAGGGAGGGAAAGCGTAGTTACTCACCTGTAACAGGTGTTCTCCAGGAGCAGCAGGAATCAGTCCTCACTTATGGGTGACGTCGGCGCCGACGGAGCCCTCGCGGAGCAATTTTCCCCAGCTTTCAAAGAAAGCCTTTGGGAATTGCAGCACGCATGCGCGGTCCTCTTCCCGCCCAAGGGTGCCATCTTAGCCAGTCAGATGACATAGCTAAAAAAGACAGCATAAAAATTTGCAAAAAACTAAAGCAGACGATTGCAACTCCAAGGGGAGGAGGGAGGGTTGTGAGGACTGATTCCTGCTGCTCCTGGAGAACACCTGTTACAGGTGAGTAACTACGCTTTCTCCAGGACCAAGCAGGAAGTCAGTCCTCACTTATGGGACTCCCAAGCTTAAGGCTACCGGAGACCCTAAGCACAAAAATGAGCTCCCTCTAGCTCAGCAGCACAGAAGGAAAGAATCTTCGCTGAATTATTACCCACCGGTAGCCCACATCCGGGATGGAGGGTAGGAGTTGCTCAGACCTCAAAGAGATTACGGAGGACTGCCTGTCCGAAAGCACTGTCCCTGCGGGACTCCCTCTCGAGACAGTAATGGACCGCAAAAGTCTGGCTCGAAGACCAAGTAGCGGCCCGGCAGATGTCTGCCAGCGGAACAGAGCGAAGGTAAGCCACTGACGTGGCCTTTGCCCGAACGCAATGAGCCGTGACTCGACCGTCCAAGGAGAGTCCAGCTGCCCCATAAGCCCAAGAGATACAGTCCGCAACCCAGATGGACAGAGTACGCTTGGAGACCGGGAGCCCCAATTTATTGGGGTCAAAAGACACAAAAAGCTGAGCAGCTTTACGGTGCTCCCGCGTACGGTCAAGGTAGAAGTTCAATGCCCTTCTACAGTCCAGGGTATGGAGGACCGTTTCAGCTCGGCTGGAGTGTGGTCTGGGAAAGAAGGTTGGAAGTACCACCTCCTGATTGATATGAAAAGGGGAGACCACTTTTGGAAGAAATTTTGGGTGAGTCCGTAGGACTACCCTATTTTTGTAGAACCGAGTGTAAGGGGGATCAGACACGAGGGCCTGCAATTCACTGACGCGTCTAGCGGAAGTGAGGGCTATCAAGAACAATGTTTTCCAAGAAAGAAAACGGAGAGAACAGGTAGCCATAGGTTCAAAAGGCGGACAGGTGATCCGCTGTAAAACCACATTCAGGTCCCAGTCAGGCGCTGGCGGGCGCAGAGGTGGTTTAAGTAGGAGGAGACCTCGGAGAAACCTCGCTACGAGAGGGTCGCTGGAAAGAGGTCTGCCGTCCACCGGCACATGATGTGCTGAAAGAGCACTGAGGTGAACTTTGACGGAGTTGGACTTAAGTCCCAGATTAGAGAGGTAGAGCAAGTACTGCAAGATCACCGACACCGGGCAGGAGAAGGGATCCTGAGACTGTTGGGTACACCAAACGGAGAAACGACGCCATTTAAGGGCGTAGCATTTTCGGGTAGAAGGTCGTCGCGAAGCTAGGACGACCTCCTCCACCTCTGTCGGCAGGAGAAGGGGAGTAAGGACTACCCTCTCAGCAGCCAGGCCATTAGGTTGAGAGACCTGAGGTTGGGGTGTAGCAGAGACCCCTGATCCTGAGTGAGGAGATCCGGTTGTAACCCCAGAGGGAATGGATCCTCCACCGCTAATTGCAGCAGGAGTGGAAACCACGGCTGTCTGGGCCAGCGAGGGGCCACCAGGATCATGAAGGCTTTGTCTCGGAGAACCTTGAAAAGAGTCCGGGAGACTAGCGGGACGGGAGGGAAAGCGTACAGAAGGCTCCCCGACCATGAGAGCAGGAAAGCGTCCGCCGCAACTCGAAGGGGGTGTGGCTGACGAGAGCAGAAGCGAGGAAGTTGCCGGTTGTGAGGACTGGCAAAGAGATCCATCGTGGGGAGGCCCCACTTTAGAAAGAGCTTCTGAACTACCAAGGGATCCAGGCGCCACTCGTGCGGCTGGAGGATCCTGCTGAGTTTGTCCGCCAGGCAATTTTCTTGGCCTGGGAGATAAACTGCCTTGAGAAGAATGCCGTGACTGACGGCCCAAGAGCAGAGCTTCCTTGCTTCCTGACAGAGAAGGAAGGAGCCCGTGCCCCCCTGCTTGTTCACGTAGAACATGGCAACTTGATTGTCCGTCTGGACAAGGACGGACTGGCGAGAGGTCAGGTGGGAGAAGGCCTTGAGAGCCAAGCGGATCGCTCTGAGCTCCAGGAAGTTGATCTGCTGAGCAGACTCCCACGCGTTCCAGAGACTCTGAGTACATGCCCCTTGGCAATGTGCTCCCCAGCCCAGGAGGGATGCATCTGTCGTCAGCACCCAGGCCGGCTGATGTGGCTGAAAAGGCATGCCGAGCACTAGGTTCGGCCGATGAAGCCACCACTGAAGAGACGAGGCCAGCGGCTCGGAGACGCGCACTAGGTCCACTAGGCCGCCTGTGGCCTGTTGCCACTGCTTGCGGAGACACCATTGAGCAGGCCGCATATTCAGGCGGGCATTGGGGGTCACATGGACGGTGGAAGCCATATGGCCGAGTAGTCTCAGGAAGCGCCTGGCGGAGACCAGGGGCTGGCTGCGAAAACAGTCGGCTAGGTCCATGAGCCGTTGAGCCCTGTCGAGCGGTAGGAACGCTCGTGCCTGAGGAGTGCGCAGCCTTGCGCCGATGAACTCGAGATCCTGTGAGGGGAGCAAAGTGGACTTTGCGAAGTTTATAACAAAGCCCAAGTGCTGCAGAAGAGTCACCGTGCGGCGTGTGGCGTTGGTGACCTCCGGGGCGGACGCTGCTTTGATGAGCCAGTCGTCGAGGTACGGAAAGACATAGAGGCCGTGAAGCCGGAGATGGGCCGCCACCACCGCGAGGCATTTTGTGAAGACCCGCGGTGCGGAGGACAGGCCAAAGGGCAGTACTCTGTACTGGTAATGATTTCCTGCCACCACAAACCTTAGGTATTGGCGGTGGCTTGGGTGGATGAGGATGTGCATGTAGGCATCCTTTAGATCCAAGGAGCATAGCCAATCTCCCTGCTGGAGGTAGGGCAGAAGGATTCCAAGGGTAAGCATCTTGAACTTCTCCCGCACAAGGAACTTGTTGAGGTTGCGCAAGTCCAGGATGGGTCTGAGGCCTCCAGTCCGCTTTGGTACTAGAAAGTACCTGGAATAAAAGCCTTGACCTCTCAGGTGGTGGGGCACCGGTTCCACCGCCTGCTCCTGCAGAAGACCCGCTAACTCCTGAAGGAGTAGTTCCCTGTGCAGAGGGGGTCGTGGAGGTTCTCCCGGAAAGTAGGAGGGAGGGATCTGGTGGAAGTGGAGAAGATATCCTTCTCTCACGACCTGAAGCACCCAGGCATCTGAGGTGATGCCGGACCACCTGTGGGCGAAGTGAACCAGCCGGCCTCCGGTGCTGGGAGGAACCAGCGGGGGGGGAGAGGCTATGCTTAAGGAGTCAAAAGCCCCCACCCTGCTGAGCAGGGGCTGGTGGCGCAGGCTTGGGGGCTTGCTGCCTACGGAACCCGTTACCCCGTCCCTTGGCCTGCTGGCCCTGTTGGGGAGCTGCAGGTGCCTGATAATGGGGGTATTGTTTGTAGGCAGCTGCCTTCCTCGGGTAAAAGGACTTCTTTCCCGAGCCCTTCTTTT
Organism: Ichthyophis bannanicus; assembly: GCA_033557465.1. Taxonomy (NCBI): domain Eukaryota; kingdom Metazoa; phylum Chordata; class Amphibia; order Gymnophiona; family Ichthyophiidae; genus Ichthyophis; species Ichthyophis bannanicus. The sequence continues at coordinate 1,494,156,184 of CM066031.1, forward strand.
TCTGGGAAGGGGCGGAGGTCTTCCTAGAAAGTCTAGTCCTGGTGAGAGTCTCCGTCTCAATTTGTGCAGCCTTATCAGCCATGGGCTTGCCAAAGAGGTTTTCGCCTCGGCAGGGGACATCGACCAACTTGTCCTGCACCCAGGGCTCAAGGTCAGACGACTGAATCCAAGCCTGTCGGCGGGCACCGATGCCAGCTGCGGCCACTCGAGCCGATGCTTCAAAGCCATCATAGGCTGCTCGGGATATGAATTTTGAGCATTCCCGAATGCCAGTGGACAAGGCCAGGAACCTCCGCAAGGGTTCCTCGGACAAACCAGCGGAGAATCCGGCTAGCTCTTTAGCCAGGTCTCGGAGATACATGCCCATGTATAGCTGGTAGGTCTGGACACGACACGCAAGCATAGAGCCCTGGAAACACTTCTTACCAAGGCCATCCAGGTTACGGGCCTCCCTGCCAGGAGGCACCGAGGAGTGCATCTTCTGGCTCTTAAGACGATGCATGGCCGATTCCACTACCATGGAATGGTGTGGTAGCTGTGCTTTTTGGAAGCCAGGGCTCTTGCGGACTCGATAGATAGAATCGACCCGCTTGCTCAGGACCGGCGAGGTGGCCAGACTCTCCCACATGCGGAAGAGTAGTCGTTCCAGCATGGGAGGAACCGGTACAGTAAAGTGTTCCCTGGCGGGAGAGTCATACTGGAGGGCGTCGAGCTCTTCGGCTCGAGGCTCCTCCTCGGGGTCCGCAGGGAAGGCCAAAGCCTTGGCCATATCCCTGACGAAGTCCGAGAACCGGGCATCCTCCGGGGGGGACTGCTTCCGAGGTTCGGACTCCGGTGAGTCCGAGGGGACACACCGAGTCCGGAAAGAATCAGGCGACTCTTCCTCTTCAGACTCCCAGACCGACTCCGACGAGGACTCGGTGGGGTCGGCCCGGGCAGGGCGCGGCGCCTGCCGCCCCGACGCCGAGGGAGTCGGCGTCGGCGACCTCGGTCCCGAACGGGAGGCCGAGGGTGACCTCGACCGAGGATCGACTCGAGTTCGCATCGACTCGAGGATCGGCTCGGTCTCCGGGGTCGACTTAGACGTCGACGTCCCGGCGGTCGGGGCAGCGGCGCCAGCGAAGCCAGCGAGCAGTGCCCACTGCTGGTCCATGAAGGCAGACAGTCTGCTCTCCAAGGCCGTCAACCTGAGTCCGAGCTCAGGTGACCCAGCAGCCCCCGACTCGGGCCCCGACGGCGTCGGGCCCGACGTCGGCTGTCGCGGAGGCGAGTCCAGGAGGACCACAGGACTTACCCGAGTAGGCAGCTCCGACTCCAGGCGAGGTCGCTTCGTGAGGTGCTCCTTCTCCAAGGACCCGGGACGGCTATCGGGGCTATGCGACCTGGCCCTCGCGGAGCCAGGAGCGTCCACCGACGCCGCCCTCGCGGGTTTCACCTTACGCCGATGGTCCCCGGAGGGAGAACCCCTGTCGGAGGAACTCCGGCGACGGTCCGAGCTGGAACCTTTGGACGCGGAGGCCTCCGACGAGGTCCGGGTACGGCTGGGGTCAGCGAAGATCCTATCCCGCTGATGCCGCCGACTTCTCAACGCTTTGGAGGACATTTTGCCGCAGGGCCCACAGATCATTTCTTCATGATCCGGGCCCAGGCAGCGGAGGCAAAAGTCGTGTGTGTCAGTTAGTGACATATTTCGGTCACACTGACCACACCGCTTGAAACCACTGGCAGCCATCGGGGGAAAAAGGGCCCCGGCGAGGTCAAAGGACCGGGCTGCCAGGGAAAAACCGAAAACGAAAGCTGACTAAGTCAGAAAAACCGAAAAGAAGAAGAGGACTCGTGACCGGCGTCGCGAGTCCGGGCGGGAAAAAGACCGGCGTCGAACCGAAGGAAAAAAGAAGAAATTATGAAGAAATATCAACTTTTTCGCGGGGACACGACGGGTACGTCTGTAGGGCTCCGCGGAAAAAGAAGACTGGCTAAGATGGCACCCTTGGGCGGGAAGAGGACCGCGCATGCGCGCTGCAATTCCCAAAGGCTTTCTTTGAAAGCTGGGGAAAATTGCTCCGCGAGGGCTCCGTCGGCGCCGACGTCACCCATAAGTGAGGACTGACTTCCTGCTTGGTCCTGGAGAAATAACACTTATTAAAAGAGGGCTGCTACACAGTACCCTGTCCTGTGCTGCTGAGGTAAGCTATATTCTTATTTGATTTAAATTATAGCTCTTTGCTGCTGCTAGGCTCTAACTTATTATGAAATTTAAACTACAAGCTCTCTGCTGGGTTCTAAATTTAACCAGAAAGTTCTCTTCTGTGTTTTAAATTTAAACTCAAAGTACTTTGCTGATGCTAGGCCCTGAGTGACTATTAAATTTAAACTACAGCTCTCTGCTGGGTTCCAAATTTAACCAGAAAGCTCTCTTCTGTGTTTTAAACTAAAAATACTTTGCTGATACTAGGCCCTGAGTGACTATTAAATTAAAACTATAAGTTCTCTGCTGGGTATGAAATGTAACCAGAAAGTTCTCTTCTGTGTTTTAAATTTAAACTTAAACTGCTGCTACTAGGCCCTGACTGATTTAACAAAAAATAGTGGGTTCACAGATTAAATAGCTTTAATAGAAAGAATTCCTTTCAGAAAATTCCCAGAAGTATATACTCACAATTGCAGATCTCTCTCCAGAAGTAACAGTCCCTTTTTCTAGTCCTTCAGGACTAGTTTCTGGTTATCAGAGGAGATTGGCTTGAGAATCATTGGCTTGATCGTTGTCTGTGTGCATAATCTTCTTGTGATTTGAAAACTTTGAATTGTTTTGGGTCATCTGCAAATTTGATCACCTTACTTATTGTTCCTATTTCCAAATCATTTATAAATATGTTAAAAAGCAGCAGGCTCCACAATTCACTTTTCTCCTTTGAGACAATTGACTGTTAAGCCCTACTCTGTGTTTTCTATCTTTCAATGAATTCCAAATCCACCACAGTACACTGCCTCCATTGCCTCAGAAGAAAAGGCCTGACAATCTACTTCCGGTCATACCTTGCCAAGAAAACCCAAGGGCTGCTGTGTCGCAAAAAAATCACTGCCTCCTATTCCATGACTTTATAATTTCTCCAAGAGTCTTTCATGAGGGACCTTGTCGAAGGTTTTCTGAACATCCAAATCTCTGCATTTTGCAGAGTACATTTACATTTTTACATTTACAAAAAGGTTTTTGTCCAGAAGAATATTGCTGATCATAGTATTTCTTTAATGTTGGTACGCAAAGTAAGCTAAATTATATCCATATTATTCTATATTAATCCATACATTTTTTCAAGCAAGTTTTTAAAATGTAATCAGCAGCTTTTTTGCATGAGAAAAATCGTATTCAATTTTATTGGGAGGAAATAGAGCACCATGTAAAGAGAATGCAATACATTCATTCATAATGACTCTATCCTGCCACCTAGAGTCAGAGGAACATTTTTTTACTTATTCAAACCTTCGTACAATCAATAGGTTCTTCCTACTTTTCTTTAAGCAAATCACTGTCCTTTGTTGCCACATGAATCCTCAGATAACTAGATATGTCTGAATATCATGTATACACAGTTTTGCAGTTCTGATATATCAGTGTACCAGTTTTTCTGTTTGGTGTTATTCATTTTATATGCTGAGAACTTATCATGATATTATTCTTATCTTCCTTGGAAGGGAATTCCAACCTTATGGAATTCCTTTCCAAGCAATATAAGAGCAATAAAAAACTTGAAGGAGTTTGGCAAGAGGCTCAAAACACACATTTTCCAGGAATACTATGGGACACACACTTAACATCTTATTGCACAGTCAAATGATCCCAAATAACACTCAGAACTAGACCTACTTACTGTTGATTCACACTGTAAATAAGTTAACTGTATTCAGATTAACCTATCCCCTGTCCTTCCTATTATATGGATAGTTATAGTTAACCTCTGTTACGTGTCCATGACACTTGTTCTTCTAATTGTTCTATGTAACTTAAGTTCAGTTGTGTTCGATGTAGACCACCTTGATATCCTTGAAAGGCGGTGTATAAAAAATGTTAAATAATTAGATAAATTTTGACCTTCATGAATGAGTTACATAAATGAGAATGTCTGTGTGCATACAAGAAGATACTTTCTTCCTTCTATCCACAGGCTTTATTACTATTTTGAACAAGTTATTTTCTAGCACATATTTGATTGAAAATTGTCATTACCCCTTTCCTGTTCCATTAGGAGGGACCTTTGTTGCAGGACAAATGAGTCCAGTGAGACTTATTTCAGTTCTGGAGCAGCCCAGGAGGCAGAATAGACAAAGCAGTTTTTATCTGCCAAAATCTTTTATGTTTCTATGCTTGTAACAAAAGTATTTGGAAAAACCATGTCCAGTCTGATTGTAGGGATACTGCTTTACTATTTAGAACCCAGAAATATTTAACCATCGTTGAAAAAAAAAGCAATGTAGATGTACTCAGCCTGCAAAATTCCTGATCCAAGTCACCTGAAGAACCCTGTGAGGTCCGTAATAGATTTCTGTACATTATGGTTTTAATAATTCCAAGGAAAATGTTATTGATATAATATGCATATGTGCAGAATAGGAACTTCCTTGTGATATTTTAAAAAGGAAGTTAGAGAACGAAGCAGAGATGAAGTTTTGTGAAATGCTGTTCTGTTCAAGTAATGGTTGTAACCAGCAGAGGGCCTGCTGTGACTTGCCAAAAATGAGAGGAGCTGACGCTGGTGCAGGAAGCCCATTTCATTTCAGCATGTGATGGTGTGATATCAGGCCTGCGTGGTTTTCCATTCAGGAAACCATGTGGACTTTTTTCTTGTAAAGACGGTAAATAGCATTAGAATTTGCAACTTGTAAAGACACATAAATAGCATTACAGTTTGGGCTTAATACTTGGTGCCCATTCTCTTCTCTTTATGGTCTAAATCAGACTTTTGGAAGGGAGAGAGGAAGGGAACATTCCTCTAACCATTCAACTTGTAATTTACTGTATATTTGGGCAATATTATCTATAGCACATTCTATACCAACCTAATGAAGGGAGCTAATCACAGAAGAAGTCTAATAGAAGAGACCACTTACTTTGAAGTTGGTGCTCCTTAGAAGCACAATTGTGGTATCTATTTAATTAAGGATGCTGTTATAGATCGGTAGATGTAAACCTGTGAAATGTGTTTTGCAGTATAGTAGTGAAGTGATGCAAGTACTAGAATTTAAACCTGGGGGCACGTTTACTAAAGTATACTACACAGGTTACGCAGACTTAGCATGCGTTCTTGGTGCTGTGCTACAAAGTAGCACAGGGCCCTGCATTAAAACACCTATGCTACCTGGGCAGTGGTGTCTGGGTGGGGCATGGACATTGCCACAATGGTGCCTCAAGCATGGGCCTTGAAAGCCCATACTGCCAGCACAATGGGTGGCGTTAGTTGCTCCCTGTAGTGTAATTAATGCTGTGAGCTGCTCTAAATTCAGGAGGACCCCCTGCATCTAGTGCAGTGCTCCACACTAGTAATATGGCTCAAACCTACGTTACTAGCATGGGGCTTATTAAACATGGCCCCTAATGTTAAAATGTGCAAAGCGGTTTACATAATTCTGCCCAGACTCCAGAGACAGCAAATCTGTGCTGCCAAGAAGATAGTAGTATGCCTGAGGCCAGGGATATCTGAGTGGGTTGTAGGACTCAAGTCGTGGGCACTTTTCTTCCAGATGGAGGAAAGGACTATTGGAAGAAGCAAAGCCATAAAAATATTCCTAAAGAGGAAGACTACTTCAGGAATGTGCACTGAAGACCATGGTGACAGACAGCGCAGTGCCAGGGCAGCGAGGAAGCGCTGATTTCCATGTTACCAGTGCATTGCATGTTGGGGTAGTGAAGGGGTGAGTTAGGGGCAGAGAGTGGGTGTGGTGAGCCCGGAATAAGTAGCACATGGATACACCCCACACACTACAGTATCGACACCTCATGCAATTAGTGTGGGTGAACCGAACACTACCTCAATAGATGCCATTCAGTACGCCTGCAAATACCGAATAGTGCGGTATATAAGAAATTGTAATAAATAATTGTAATAAATAAATAGTGCAGAGTGCCGCTCTGTATGGTAACTGTTGGGAACATGCTGGCCGCACCTCAAAATGTTAGCACACAGGGGTTGCAACTACTGTGTGTTACTTTTAGCGCTAAACACATGTTAATTGCTAAACCCTAGTGCTCTTTAGTAAAAGGGCCCCTTGAAGAACCATTAAACAAAACAACTGCAACCATGTATATCAGAATACAACCATTCAAAATCTTAACTACAAAGCATAATCATTTCAAAGTAATCTTGGCTATTATGGCAGCTAATGTAACTGCTTGAGAAAAGGTGTAGCCCTATCATATTTTTTACTCCTTAAAATAAGCTTGGCAGATGTATTTAGTAATACCTGCATACAAGTCAGATGTTTCTTTGCACTGCCCAAGTAGGTAATCTCGCAATACAATTGCAATATGGCAATTGTTTGTACCAGAAGCTTCAAATAGTCAGCATCAAAATTCAATCTGATTTGTCCAAGATGACGTAGTTTATAAAATACCTTTCTTGTTAATGACTTCTTAAGTGGGATCGAATGCAATCCCTAATATTGTTGCCATTTTTAATAGTGGAATTTCTAGACCTAATATTGTTTGAAAAATAGTTGAAAAGAGAGTAAAGTTATGACCTACCCATAATACTTTTGTTCTTTCTGGGGCCTGAATGTGTAGGAAATACAATCTCGTGATAGCTGGGTTGTTGCTGGTGAGCCGATAGGCCTACATATTACATACATAATGAAGAAATTAGCATTATTACTTAGAAAACCACAATATGGTTTCCAGGCTGAAAAGGTAAATCTGAAAATTTGGCCCTTACAGTATTTGGCAGCTTGAACCCTAACAGTAGTACTGCAAGACTACTGTTAGGGGTTGATAGACACCATTTTGAACCTTGGGCATTGAATGAGCATAAGTGATTGGGAATCTCTCCTGCTTACCCACTAGAAACCAGGGAAGGTCCCAGTAGTTGAAGGGGAGGGGATTGGGGAAGTGGGAGTGGGGTTTAAAATGTATGGATTAAGGGATAGGGAGGTTCTGCAAATTATTTATTTATTCAATGTATTTATAGCCCACATAATTCACAGTGTTATCAGTGAGTTACAATAAACATAGGGGCCATTTTACTAAAGGTTTGCACTTACCATGTGATTAACAGCAAAACTATCATGTGGTATGTGCAGTCAACGTGCACTACCTGTTGGGGGCACACCTAGCGTGATCCACCTGTTATGGAAGGAGGAGCTAACGGCATTGATTTCCAGGATCTCATCTGCCTTGAACTTTACAGATGTTTCCTGCATGGAGCAGGAGCCAAACTACACCTGCTTCTTCAAGGGGTGCAGAAGTCCATTACTGTCTTCCCGTTCCTGATCAAAGATATGATCTGGTCTGAGTGGAACTCACCCACTCCCTGCCTAAAGGATTAAGGTTCTATAAGAAGATCTATGCTCTTCCAGAGGAGGAGCACGGTGAGTGGTTTGACATGCCCAAGGTGGATGCATAGGTCATGGCAGTTACCAGACGGATCACCATTCTCGTGGAAGGCAAATTGGCCTTAAAGGATGTTCTGGACCACAAAGTCAATTCCTTGCTGATGAGCCAGTTTGCCATGGTGGTGACTATTCTACAGCTGGGGGTATTACCAGCTTGACGTCTCGATCCTTGCTCCAGTGGATTCAGTCTCTTCTGCCTGATGATACCACTTCTCTCATGGAGTTGACTACAGCCTTCCTTTCTGATGCCATGTATGACCTGGTATGTTTGGCAGCTAGGTATGGTGTCCCGGTGGTGTCATGGTGTTGGATGTGGCTCCATCACTGGGCAGCAGACACATCCTCTAAAGCCTGGTTGGCTCAACCCGTCCTTTAAAGGGAAGCTCCTGTTTGGAACTGATTTGGGGATGCTGGTGAAGGACCTAGGTGAGAGAAAACCTTACCACCTACCAGAAGACAGATCTAGAGGGCCTATGAAGTGGGCCAGTGCCCCTTTCTCATCAGCCTCGGTCCGACCAACAAGGGCTCACTGACCGTATTCCCAGGGGTCTTGGGACTATTGCCACCACCAACCTGGGAAACCATTCTTCCCCTTTGTTTCAGGGCCTTGAGCTTGTTCTTAGTCCTTTCTTGGAGCATGTGGACCCAGGGATTTGGCCCCCTCCAAAAGACGACTCTCCTGGGCTACGCAATGCAGGTTTGGAGGCCCATTCCCTGGTGCCTCTGGTGGGTGGCAGGCTTCGTCTCTTCTTTCAGAGTTACCAAGGATTTTTGGGTGCTAGACATCATTCAATTTGACTATGTCCTGGAATGCAAGGAGCAAATTCCTGATGCCTTCATCATTTCCCCTTGTGGGTCAGTAATCAAAGGTGCCATGGTGTGGACCACCTTGGACAAGTTGTTTCACATAAAGACATTGGAGCACATCGCCTCAGAAAAGTGCAGAAAGGGCAGATACTCTATCTACTTTTGTGGTGCCAAAGAATGACGGTTCCTTCCGGCCCATCCTGGGTCTCAAAGGGGTCAACGAGCACTTGCACATCCTGCACTTTTGGATGGAAACTTTATGCTCCATGATTCAAGCGGTGCACCAATTCCTGGCTTCTCTGGATCTGGCCAAGGTGTATTTCATATCCTGATATGGGCAGATCAGCAGAGGTATGTGCATTTTGCCGTGCTTGGCTTTCACCATCAGTTTGCCGCCCTTCCTTTCGGGCTCTCCACTGCCCCAAGGACATTCTCAAAGGTCATGGTGGTGGTGGCTGTGGTGCTAAGGGATCTGTGTCTATCCCTATCTGGATGACTGGCTCATACAAGCCTGTTCACTGTCAGAAGTGTCTCGGATGATGTCCCAAGTGGTGTCCTATTTGGAAAGCCTTGGCTAAGTGATCAAGCAGGAAAAGAGCCAGTTTTTGCCTCCCTAGTATTTGGAGTTCCTGGGTGCACATTTCGTCACTCGAGTGGTCAGAGTTTTCCTGCCAGAGGATAAAGACAGACAACTGTTTTAATTGCCTGGCAATGTTCTGTGTGCAGCAGGCCCCCAGAGTCGGGGATTATCTTCAGCTCCTTGGATTAATCCAGGAGCCAAAGTGATGGTTCCATGGGCACATGCTCACATGCAGCTGCTCCAGCAGTCCTTTTTGACTCGATGGTCCCCAAGTTCTCAGGTAAATCATACGCAGGCTTCTGCTCATGTTGAGGGTGAGGGCCAGTCTGCGGTTATGGCGTGAGCCTGTCATCTGAGGAAGGACATACTGCTAGATGATTTCTCTGGATCCTGCTAACAATGGATGTCAGCCTCTTCAGCTGGGGAGCTCATTGCCAAGACCATATGACCCAGGGCCATTGGAACCATAGAGAAGCGGTGAGGTCCATCAACTATCTTGAGGTAAGGGCCATCAGGTTGGCTCTTCTACATTTCCAGCCACTGGTCGAGGGTGGGCGTTTCGAGTATTTTCAGAAAATGCCACAGTGGTGGCTTAGGTTAATTGGCAGGGCAGCGCAAGAAGTGCCAGAGTGGCCCTGGAGATAGATCTCCTATTTGCCTGGGCAGAGAAGAACCTCCTAGTCGTGTTGGCTCAGCACATTGCTGGGGTGGACAATGTAGACGCAGACTTCCTCAGCCTACATTCTCTAGATCCTGGAGTTGATGGAGACCTGCTTCACTGCCAATGTGTGCTACTTTTTTAGTCGCCACACAGAGATGGAATCCGAGATGATCGATGCCCTGACCCTGCCATGGCCCAATCATTCTAAATTCTGAAACTAAGAAAAATAGCATCATTGTGTTTTAAGTCTAGCTGATGATAAGAGCTATGAACAGATTGTTTGATACTGATAATGTATATTTACTCTTCATATATTGCATTTTAGTGAATTATTTTTGGAAGGGTTTTGCTTGACAGATATTGATACATTTTCCCAAGTGCTGTTTCAATATACTAATTAAAAAATATATTGGAATCGAGCATGGGAGAGAGTCTCACATTCTGCATATTCAAAAAGAGCATCATTAAAGATTGTAATCTGGAAATCTTCGATATTGTAAGGCTCTACCTAAGCATAAAACTAAATTATTTGATATTTTAATTTCTTTGGAACATAGTAACATACATAATATATGACGGCATATAAAGACCAGTATAGTCCATGTAGTTTGCCCAGTAAGGTGGCTAAAGTAGGTATACTTGCTACTCCATGCAGGTCACACCACTCTGCGTCTTTGTTTAGGGTTGTACCTGCCGCCCATGCAGGTCAGCCTCCTTCTATTTAATGAAGTATAAAAAATATTTAAGTTTGCTTTGATTTCATGCTATAAAAGGATCCACTGTCTCTCCCATGCCATTTTGAATTCTGTCATTGTATTTGCCCCCACCACCTCCATCAGGAGGGCATTACAAGCATTCAAGTATTTTCTGACATTGCTTTTAAGTTTACCTCCTTGCAGCTTCATTTTATGCCCTCTAGTGTTACAGCTACCCCGTTTTTGAAAAAGGTTTGTTTGTTCATTAATACCTTTTAAGTATTTAACCATCTGTATCATATCTCCCCTGTCCCTCCTATCCTCTAGAGCACAGGTTCCCAACCCAAGTCCTGGAGGGCCAAACACCATTCAGGTTTTCAGGCTGTCCCTAATAAATATGCATGAGATGAAATTAAATATCTGTCCCTGCTCTGTCCCCAGAACGTGCTGCGTTTTAAACTTTTTTCCTGCTCTAGCCTACCTGAAGGACTACCCCCTCCCCCCCCTGCTGAAGTATTGTGTAGCCCTTCTTCCTGTCTCCTCCTCCCACGTGTGCATAGTCTGTTCTGTTTGCCTCTCTCTGCTCTGGGAAGAGCAGTGCCCTCACAGTGCTCTGCTAGAGAGGTGGATATTTAACTCCTGTGACGACTTTGCTATGAGTTCTAGCTGTCTATTTATTTATTTATTGTTGTTTTTATTGGTGTGCTACTTCATCTCCCTGTTCCCTTTAGTTTTGCACTTCAGCTTTCTCAGCTGTATAACTTACCTTGCCTCTCTCAACTAACCGGCCTTTGTGTGGTAGCCAGGTTAACTGTTACTTTAAATTAAATCTCTCTCCCTGCTCTGTCCCCAGAACGTGCTGTGTTTTAAACTTTTTTTCCTGCTCTAGCCTACCTGAGGGACGAACCCCCTCCCCCCCTGCTGAGGGTACAGGACAGGGTACCTTGTAACAGCCCTCTTTTAATAGGTTTTATTTCCCTCCCTCCCCAACACACACCCGCCCCTGGGATAATTGTAGCTTTATAGGTACTTACACGTCATAGAGGAAAGGGGCTGCTCTCAGGTGCAGCTCTTTATCCAAATCAGTCATACATTGAGGAACTGAGATTAATTAAGCTTCAGGTGAACAAGGTATATTAGAGGGATTAGATACACCTTTATTAGTATAAGCATCTACACCAACCCTTAGAAAGTACAGAATTTAAAGACCTAAACACAAGCTTTAAACTAAGATGCAGACAGCAGTCCAGCAGCGGGATGGGGGCTTTCCATTCTTTTGCATTGAGAGTCACATGTAAGATTTTCTCCCAGTTGGTGAGAGGTCTTACGTGTAAACTAGGTGCAAGAAGCTCTTTGCTCTCAGGGAACGAGTCCGTTCTCTAGAGGCTAGAGTAGCAGACTTGGAAAACATAAGAAAGACAGAGAGGTACACAGACAAGACCTACAGGGATATAGTCCTGAAGTCCCACCTCCAGTCTGGCAGCATCCCTGTTGCCATGGAGGAGAGAGGTCACGTGACAGGAGAGCATCACCCTGGTGTGGCAGGACATGATCCTGTAACTAAGACCTGTCCTCCAGGTGATGTAAAACCCTCTTGCACTGAGGACGTTTCTCCAGGGCCATGTGCCTATGAGGGAAGGGTTAGGACAGCTGTTATAGTTGGTGATTCAATCATTAGGCATGTAGATAGCTGGGTGGCTGGTGGACGTGAGGATCACCTGGTAACATGCCTGCCTGGTGTGAAGGTAGCAGACCTCACGCACCGCCTAGATAAGATCTTAGATAGTGCTGGGGAGGAGTCTGCTGTCTTGGTACATGTCGGTACCAATGACATAGGAAAATGTGGTAAGGAGGTTCTGGAGGCTAAATTTAAGCTTTTAGGTAGGAAGTTGAAATCCAGAACTTCCAGGGTAGCATTCTCCGAAATGCTTCCCATTCCACGTGCAGGACCCAAAAGGCAGGCAGAGCTCCGGAGTCTCAATGCGTGGATGAGACGATGGTGCAAAGATGAGGGTTTTGGATTTGTTAGGAACTGGGGAACATTCTGGGGAAAGGAGGGGCTCTTCCGAAGGGATGGGCTTCACCTTAACCAGGATGGAACCAGACTGCTTGCATTAACCTTTAAAAAGGAGATAGAGAAGTTTTTAAACTAGAAAATAGGGGAAAGCCGACAGTCACCCAAGAGCGCATGGTTCGGAAGAAGGTATCCTTGAAGGATACTACCAAAATCAGTGAGGTTCCAAAAAAGAGTAAAGTAGCCCAAATGCCCTTGAGTATGGTGCAGACAGAGCGTAAAGATTCCAAATTACCAATGCCTACCAATAGCCAGATTAATATTAATAAAATACAGTCTCTAAAATGCTTGTATGTAAATGCTAGAAGTCTAAACAATAAGATGGGAGAGTTAGAATATATAGCACTAAATGAGAGGTTAGATATGATTGCAATCTCAGAGACATGGTGGAAGGAGGATAACCAGTGGGACACTGATACTTGGATGCAAACTATATCATAATGATAGAACTGATCAAATTGGTGGAGGGGTTGCGCTCTATGTTAGAGAGGGCATTGAGTCAGAAAGGATTAAAGTTTTGCAGGAAACAAAATTTGCTATAGAATCTCTATGGATTGAAATTCCATGTATGAAGGGGAAGGTGATGGCAGTGGGGGTGTACTATCGATTGCCTGGCCAGAATGAACAAATGGATGATGAAATGCTCAAAGAAATCAAGGAAGCTAACAAAAGTCACAGCACAGTAATAATAATGGGTGATTTAAATTACCCCGGTATCGACTGGGTCAGTGTCACGGCAGGACATGCTAGGGAGATAAAGTTTCTAGATGAAATAAATAACTGCTTCTTGGAGCAGCTGGTTCATGAACCGACCAGAGGGGAAGCAATACTGGACCTAGTCTTTAGTGGAGCACCAGATCTGGTGCAAGAAATAAGGGTGTTGGGATCACTTGGCAATAGTGATCATAGCATGATCGTGTTTGATTTAATAAATGGAGGAGGGATAGTAAAGAAATCCACAGTACTTCCTTTTAACTTTTGAAAAGGAGACTATGATAAAATGAGGAATATAGTTAAGAAAAAGCTAAAAGGAGCGGTTGCAAAGGTTAAAGACTTACATCAAGCTTGAGTGTTTAAAAATACAATCCTGGAAGCCCAGACCAGCTGTATTCCAGGCATTAAGAAAAGTAGAAGGAAGTCCAAAAAACTGCCAGCATGGTTTAAAGGTGGGGTCAGAGAAGCTGTTGCTGCCAAAAAAGCATCTTTCAGGAAATGGAAAAAAGAGCCAAACGACAAAAACTGGAAACAGCACAAACACTGGCAGGTTAAATGCAAAGCACTGATAAGACAGGCAAAGCGAGAATTTGAGAAGGAACTTGCTATGGAAGCAAAAAACATGAAATAAAGACTTTTTCAAGTACATTCGAAGCAAAAGGCCTGTGAGAGAGTCAATTGGACCATTAGATGATAGAGGGGTAAAAGGGGCAGTAAGAGGAGACAAGGATATAGCGGAGAGACTGAATGAATTCTTTGCTTCGATCTTTACTGAGGAAGATGTAGGGATGTTACCCAAGACTGAAGTGGTATTTAAAGGTGATACTGCAGAGGAATTGAGAGAAATATCGCTACACCGGGAAGATGTATTACAACTATTTGATAAACTGAATAGTAGCAAATCACCTGGACCGGATGGTATACATGCAAGAGTGTTGAAAGAACTGAAATATGAGATTGCAGACCTGCTATTAATAATCTGTGAACTTTCATTAAAATCATCTGTAATACCGGAAGATTGGAGGATCGCCAATATAACGCCAATTTTTAAAAAGGGTTCCAGGGGTGATCCGGGAAATTACAGACCGGTGAGCCTGACATCAGTACAAGGGAAAATGGTAGAAACCATCATAAAGAACAAAATTACACAGCATTTAGATAGTCATGGCCTAATGGGAGACAGCCAACATGGCTTTAGACAAGGAAGATCTTGTCTTACTAATCTGATATGTTTTTTTGAAGGAGTGAATAAACAGGTAGACAAAGGTGAGTTGGTTGATATAGTGTATCTGGACTTTCAGAAAGCCTTTGACAAGGTCCCTCAACAGAGACTTTTGGCAAAACTAAAAAGTCATGGGATAGGTGGCAGTGTACTATTGTGGATCTGGAACTGGTTAAAAGATAGAAAGCAGAGGGTAGGGCTAAAGGGCCAATTTTCCCAATGGAAAAAGGTAAATAGTGGAGTACCCCAGGGATCTGTACTGGGTCCGCTACTTTTTGACATATTCATAAATGACCTGGAAAAGGGAATAACTAGTGAGGTTATCAAATTTGCAGACGACACAAAACTGTTTAAAGTTGTTAAAACCCAAGAGGACTGTGGAAAACTGCAGGAGGATCTGGATAAATTGGAGGACTGGACATCCAAATGGCAGATAAAATTTAATGTGGACAAGTGCAAGGTTATGCAACTAGGGAAGAACAACCCAAACTATGGTTACACAATGCAAGGTTCCACATTGGGAACCACCACCCAGGAAAAAGATTTAGGAGTCATCGTGGATAATATGTTAAAACCCTCCGCCCAGTGTGCAGCAGCGGCCAAGAAAGCAAATAGAATGCTAGGTATCATAAGGAAAGGAATGGAAAATAAAACAAAGGATATTATAATGCCTCTGTATCGTTCCATGGTACAACCGCACCTTGAATATTGTGTGCAATTCTGGTAGGTGTATTTTAAAAAGGATATAGCGTTATTAGAAAAGGTACAGAGAAGAGCCACCAAAATAGTAAAGGGGATGGAAGGCTACTCCTATGAAGAGAGGCTACAAAGGTTAGGGCTCTTCAACCTGGAAAAGAGACGGCTGAGGGGAGATATGATAGAGGTCTATAAATTAATGAATGGAGTGGAACAAGTAAACGTAGATCGATTGTTTATGCTATCAGAATATAGAAGGACTAGGGGACATGTAATGAAGCTACAGGGTAAACTATTTAAGACAAATAAGAGAAAATATTTTTTCACTCAACGTGTAATCAAACTCTAGAATTTGTTACCGGAGGATGTAGTAAGAGCTGTTAGTGTAGCTGGGTTTAAAAAAGGTTTGGATAAGTTCCTGGAGGAAAGGTCCATAAACCATTATTAAAAAGGGACCCAGGATATCAATGCTTGACCCAATACAAGCATTGTGGAACCTGTGTCTCTTGAGGATACTGGTAGGTACGTATGATCTAGATTGGCCGCTGCTGGAAACAGGATACTTGGCTTGATGGACCTTGGTCTGACCCAATATGGCATATCTCATGTTCTTATGTTCATGCACTGCCCCCATTGTATTCAAATGTATCTCATGCATATTCATTAGGGACAGCCTGAAAACCTGAATGGTGTTTGGCCCTCCAGGACTGGAGTTGGGAACCTCTGCTCTAGAGTATACATATTTAGGTCTTTAATTCTTTTCTCATAGGACTTCTGGTTCACGCTCCAAATCATTTTGGTCGCTTTCCTCTGAACAATTTCAAGTCTTTTTATATCCTTTGTGAGATACGATCTCCAAAACTGAACACAATACTCCAAGTGAGGCCTCACCAACGACTTGTACAGAGGCATTAATACCTCCTCCTTTCTGCTGGTTATCAACCCAGTATCCTTCTGGCTTTGGCCACTGCCTTGTCACATTGTTTCACCACTTTGAGATCCTCAGAAACAGTCACTCCGAGGTCCTTCTCCTGGTCCATGCACACCAACCTTTCACCCCCTATCGCATACAAGTCCCTTGGATTTCTGCATCCCAAGTACATGACTCTGCACTTCTTCACATTAAATCTTTTTTTTTTTTTTTTTTTTTAATTTATTTTTATTCCAGTTTTGTATGATACAACAAATACACCAACTAGCGGTTACATAATAGCCTTAGTAAAACAAAACAAAAGAACACATATCTTAAGAAATCCAATACAAAAAACAAAATAGAAACAGAAACAGAAAGAACCCAATCCCACCCCGACACCTCATTAGCCATATTATCCTTGCATATTAGCCTATAGTAACATCAGAAATAGTAGTAAAGCGATCCAGGGCAGCCCACCTGTCCGTTGGTTTCCCCCTCCCCCCCCAGAAAATAGGATTTTTCATAGGCTTTTTCGTATCTGCTATAAAGACAGACTTGATTCCACCATCTGCCCCAATGAAGTTTCGAGGGGTCTTTCCAGCAAAATAAAATTTCCTTTATGGCGACAGATAACATAAAGTTCAGTACGAAAAAGAGCTCTTTGTGTAATCCTGGGATATCTGCCGAAGACCATAACGCAATTATGCGCCAGGACAGGGGGGAGGAAAAACCCAACACTCTCTGAATTCTTTCCCAGACGTGAGACCAGAAACCCTGAACGCAGGGGCAGTCCAGGAACATGTGACTCATTGTACCAGCAGCACTCTGACAGGACCAGCATTGAGGTGACTGCTCAGAATCCCATTTGGCAAGCTTTAACGGAGTAATAAATGCCCGATGAGCAAAAAAAACCATAGATTGCGTGAGGGAAGCTGATCTCGAGACACGAACTACGGGACCCCACATTAGGTTCCAGCCATGCGTGGTCAGAGTGCAGTCTGTTCAGCCTCCCAGATCTTCCACAGACCCGTAACCTGATTCGGATGAGAGTCCCTAAAAAGAGCATAGAAACGAGATGTGCCCCCTCTCTGCAGACAGAAATCTGTTACAAGCTTTTGTAGGCCCCAAGACACGTCAAGATCTCGGGGGTTAATCTTCAACTGAGCCAAACAGTGCCGGAGTTGTAGATATTGAAAAAAGCAGGACGCAGGTAACTTAAATTCCTCTTGAAGCAAGCTAAAGGATTTCCATTCACCATCCAGAATCAAGTGGCCCACAGACCAGATACCACAGCGCTGCCAAGATAGCCAAGAGAAAGGGACTTTGTTGATCTTGATGGCAGGGTTGTGCCAGATAGGAATATGCAGTGAAAGTGGGTTCTCTTGACCTATGAGAGGTAGTAGCTTTTGGAACGCTTGTTGCGTATCTATAATTACCCTGCCTACTTTAGAAGCAGCAGAGTATCGCATATTCATGCCCAACTGTATCGGACACGGGTGGAGTAGACGTTCTTCCAGGGAAAGCCAAATTGGCTTTAACGAAGGAGTGATTTCGGATCCCCACAGCCCACCCTGTTTTAACAGTGCAGCAAGGTGGTACCAATGAAAATCGGGGAATTGTACCCCACCATTCTGTTTGTGTGCCTTCAATTTCTTAAGCGCAATTCTGGGCGTCTTCCCCTTCCACAGAAAGGTACTTAAGGTACGTTCCACCTTCTTGTAGACATCAGCAGAGAAAAGAACTGGAATTATCCCGAGAATATAATTTATTTTAGGTACAAGTACCATCTTGATCGACTCTAGCCGGCCCCACCAGGTAAGATGTAGGGGTGACCATTTCGTAGTGAAGGATCGGGCGATTTCTGCAATCTTCACGGCATTCAACTGTACAGTCTTCTCCAACGGGGACGCGAACTGCACTCCGAGATATTGTATGGCCGCTCCAGCCCACTGGAACGAAAATTCCTGGATCAGATTACTATGCGCCCTCTGATTCAGGGGGAAGGCCACTGACTTAGACCAGTTTACCTTGTATCCAGAAAAACTAGCGTACTGGTTAATCACTTGAAGAAGGGGAGAGACAGAGGAGGGGTGTAGAAAAAAAAGAAGGTCGTCAGCGTAAGCTGAAAGTTTGAGATGCAGGTCAGCTATCTCAAAGCCCCTGATGGTCTTCAATTGTCGAACACACAAGGCAAGCGGTTCCAGTGCCAGGTTGAATAACAGGGGGGACATGGGGCATCCTTGCCGCGTGCTTCTGTGCAAGGAAAAAGGTCTAGACAGCTCCTGGTTGGCAAAAATCCTAGCCACGGGCCGGGCATACATAGGTCGAATCATGTCAACGAATCTAGCAGGAATTCCAAACCACTCCAGGACAAGGAATAGAAAAGGCCATTCAAGCCTATCAAAGGCTTTCTCTGCGTCCAAAGATAGCCCGATAAAAGGCTCTTCAGCTTGCTCAGCCAAACCAAGGATGTTACACAGCAGGCGGGCATTATCAGCCGTTGACCTCCCAGTCACAAAACCACATTGGTCTGGGTGGATGAGGTGATGCAATATTTTGTTGAGTCGATTAGCCCAGAATCGCAGCATAGAGTTTGTAATCTGCGTTTAAAAGCAAAATGGGTCTGTAGCTGCCCACCAATTTTGGGTCTTTCCCAGGTTTTTCCAGGACGACCACCGTGGCCTCCGCAAAAGCACCAGGATCTGTATCCAGCACTTGAAGAAGTTGGAAGTATCGCAGCATAAAAGGAGAAAGTTCCTTTGCAAACATCTGGTAGAATTCAGTTGGAATACCGTCCGGACCTGCCGCCTTACACCCTTGCAGACTCGCCAGGACATCTTCAAGTTCCCGCTGTCCCAAAGTGCTTTCGAGGTCCGCAGCCTGCTCAGCTCCCAACATCGGGTGCTCTATCTTACGTAACCAGTCCCTCATACTAGACATATCACTCTCCACCTCAGAAGTGTAGAAGGAGTTATAGAAGCTTCTAAAGATTTCAAGAATCTCCAAGTTTCCGGACATCTGGACATTTTTCTCGTCTAACAAAGCTACCACATAAGATTTTTCTCGTTTTGGCTTCAGGCTGGCCGCCAAAAGTTTACCCGACTTGTTCATCTCCGTATGGTAGCGCGCCCTCTGAGCAAAAGAGTGTTGTTCCACTTCCTTACTGAGCGCTGCATTGTATTGGAATCTAAATTTCTGTAACCTGGTGAGGACCAGGGAGTTAAACTGCCAATGTAGTAAGCGTTCACCTGCCCTGATCTGCTGATCAAGGGACCGTAAATCCTCCTTCGCTTTCCTCTTGAGAACGATATTATAGCTGGTGACCTTTGCTCTGATGGAGGCCTTGAAAGCTTCCCACCATGCCCAAGCTGATGTATCTTCTGGCCGATTAATATCAAAAAAATCTTTATTTCTTGCCGGATAAATTGCTTGAAGGACTCATCCGCCAGAAGGTGTCGCGGGAAAAACCAGCCTCCAGAGGAGATCGGAGATCGGAGATTTTGAAACTTCCAGAGTAAGCATTATAGCGGCGTGGTCAGAAACATGAGAACTGAGAATCTCCGCACTGGGAATATCTTGAGCCAGAGATCTGGACACGAGAAAAAAGTCAATCCGCGAGTGAGACGCATGCGGAAAGGAGAAAAAAGTAAAATCTTTTTCAGCAGGATGTAAAATCCTCCAAATGTCTACTAGTCCCTTTTCTTCCATGATAGACTCCAAAACTCCAAGAGCTCTATTCCTCCTGGATCTTCTGCAGGGCTGACAGTCAATCAAAGGGTCTAGGACCAGGTTGAAGTCCCCACCTACCACGATAGGGGAAGAGGAATATTCCGAAAGCACCTCTGCCAGTCCGTGAAAAAAGTTAGGGTTATCACAGTTAGGCGCGTAAACATTCAGGAACACAATTTGTTTCCGGCCCACGGTAACTTGGGCACTAGTCCACCTCCCCTCAGGGTCAGCTCTGAGCATTTGGACTTGAGCCTTTGCAGCCCTATTAATTAAGATTGCCACTCCGTTGTTCTTCCCAACTGCTGCAGCCTGAGACACCAGGTCATATTTACCTGTTCCCAATTTCACCGTTTCAGCAACAGAAAGGTGCATTTCCTGCAACATCACTATGTCGGCTCCTTGTTTATGACAATAAGCAAGGATCTTTTTACGTTTGGCAGGGAGTTTAATGCCCTTCACATTCAGGGACAATACTTTAAGAGAGAGCATTTATCCAGACATACTGGAGGGCCCACAAGCCCTGGATCGCTTCAAATAAACAGGCCTGCAACATACAAAGAAAGTTCTGAGGACTGTGAGGTGTCACCCTAGGCATTACAATACAAAGACTACCAACAGGGTGAGCCAGCATAGGTTCACAAGAGGCAACCTGGTATCCCAACCCTTAAACTGATACTTAATAAAAACAAAATAAAAACTTAATACAATAAGATAAAATCCCCATCGACACTATACAGTCACCTAACCCACAAACAAAACCCTCTCTTCCCTCCATGTATCTTCCAACATATCCCGAGGAAAACCCGGGAGAACCAGAGGAACAAATAAGGCCACGAAGGGCTCTCCCCCCGATTAGACAGAAACAAAAATTGTGGCACATACCATTAACGCCCTCCCATTGTGTGAATCATGGTAAGGAAAAATACAAAAATCTAACATCACAGGAGAGAGGTAAGCCCCATGTTACTTGCGCCAGATGCGGGGTACACTCGGAGAGGGGAAAAGTTTCTAGAAACAGAGAGTAGCATGTAACAACAAAGTCCCAATAATCACTGCATTTGCAGGGCTTCATGCTCCTCAAGGAACTGTAGAGCTTCAGCCGGATCATCAAACGCTTTGGAGCTGTTGTTATATGTGATCCTAAGGCGAGCAGGATAGAAGAGGCCGAATTTCACTTGTAGACGCTGAAGCCGGGGCCTTAGAGCCAGAAACTGCCGCCGTTTGTCCGCCGTGGCTTTACAGACATCAGGAAAGAAGGAGATCTTGTTGCCCTCGAATTCCCACGCGGCTTGCCTTTTGGCTGCGGACATGATTTGGATAACGTGTTGGTGGCGAAGCAGGCAGAATATTATCGGGCGAGGGAATTTCCCACTCGTCGGCCGCTGCGACGGCACTCTATGAGCGCGCTCGATTTCCAGCTGCCCAGCAATTTTCACTTTGAGCAGAGAAGGAAGGAGCTTTAACAGGAACGCGAAAAGATCCGGGCCCTCCGCTCCTTCAGGTAGACCCACCAGCCGGATATTGTTCCTCCGATTACGATTACTTAAATCTTCGATCTGCAGCTCGAGACTGCTCCATGCGCTTGCATAGTTTAGGTAAGGGCATCATCAGTTCCCTGTGTACCACAATTGCATTTTCGGCCTTGTCTAAGCGCTCCGATAAGGCTTGGAAACGCACCTTCATGTCCCCGAGTTCCGTCTGCACTCTCCCCAGCGCATCGCCGTTAGCCATCACAAGATCCTTGACCGCCCGAATTTCCACCAGCATCTCTTTCATGCTTTCACCCGAGTCCACGGAGGCAGCCATCTTTTGGGGCGATAGAGGGTCGGATTTCGCTCTCTTCGAGCCTGAATTCACTGCCGCGGCGAAGTCTAGCTTAGTCGGCTTCCCCCCCGCCATACCACCAGAGCTTTCAGACACCGGACTGAGTGGTTTTGGCTGCTTAGCTGGGGAAGACTACGCTTTATTTCCAGGAATCAAGCCAGGGGATACCGGAGCTTAAAAGTTAAGCGGCCATCTTGCTTCTCCGCAGGCTCCGCCTCCCCCCACATTAAATCTTAAGTACCAAGCATTAGACCATACTTCCAGCTTTTGTAAATCATGTTGTCCACTTCCTCAAAGGAGTCCACTCTGTTGCAAATTTTCATGCCATATGCAAAAAGGCAGACTTCCCTTCAGTCCTTCAGTAATATCACTCACAAATACATTGAACACGACCGATCCCTTGGGCATACCACTACTCACCTTCCTTTCTTCCGAGTGAGTTCCGTTTACCACCACCTTCTGTCGTCTCTCAATCAACCAGTTTCTGATCTAGTTCACCACCTTGGGGTTTCAACCCCAGGCTGCTCAGTTTATTGTTAAGAGAAAAAGAGTGTGTTCTCCACAAACAGTCCAAGAAATAGGTGGAGAAGACCCTGGCCCTGTGTTGCCTGGTTCATCTTCTCTGCCCAGTTTATTGCTAAGCCTCCTATGAGGAACAGCATCAAATGTTTTGCTGAAATCTTGGCAGATCATATCCATTGCATGCCCTTGATCTAGTTCTCTGATCACCCATTCAAAGCACTATGTTGCTTCGGATCATGCAATCTATTGGTTTCTAGAAAGTCCGTTATTCTCTCTTTCAGGAACACCTCCATTACTTTTCCTGCCACTGAGGTAAGGCTTACAGGCCTATAATTTGTCACCTCTTCCTTATTGCCACTTTTGTGAAGAGGTACCAAATCAGCCCTTCTCCAGTCCTGCAGAACCTCTCCCATCTCCAAGGATCTATTAAAAACATTCTTAAAAAGGACCTTATTACTTGGTAAGAGAACTCTCAAATAGTTCAATGTTTGGCAGAATATTGTTTGTGTTACACGCGAGTATGAATGAGCTGCTGCCGAGCAATATAATAGATGAAGGTCCTACCAAAAGGTTAGGAATTCCCTAGCTGATGTTATCTAAATGATATGTTGATTGCTGTATGCACCTAATTTACTGTTATTATTTGTTATGTGTATTTACTGTTTATTGGAACAAAAGTCAGTAAATGTTTGAACTGGATGGCAGGTCCTAGCTACAAGATCATTTTCTGGCCCAACAAGGTATTCTCTTTCTAGGTGATCTTTCTGCTCCAAG
The DNA here is from genome assembly GCA_033557465.1 of Ichthyophis bannanicus. Taxonomy (NCBI): domain Eukaryota; kingdom Metazoa; phylum Chordata; class Amphibia; order Gymnophiona; family Ichthyophiidae; genus Ichthyophis; species Ichthyophis bannanicus. The sequence goes on from CM066031.1 coordinate 1,494,178,994, forward strand.
GCAGTATAAGGACTTCCAGACTGGAGATAGGAATGCTCTATGGGGCATGTTTACTAAAGCATGCCACCTGGCAGAATGTGATCTGTCCACATTTTTGGTGCCATGCTAAAAAGTAGCATAGTGTTCTGTGATAAAAAAAAAATCCTCATGCTGCTTGGGTATATGGGTGACACCTGGATGGGGTGTGCAGGACCATACCTAGCCCTGTGCGAGTGGTGCGGCCGCACAGGGCGCAAAGGCTTAAGGGGCACATTTTGTCTGTCTGCCATTGCCTGCCACCGCCATTTTTTCTCTCAGTGGCGGCAGGCAATGGCAGACAGCCGAAATGTGCCCCTTAAGTCTTCTCGTGGCACTCTAAGCAGATCTGGACTCTCCCTCCTCTGACGTGACATCATAGCAAGGAGGGACAGATCTGCTTAGAGTGCCGGCAACTTACAAAGCAGGTGCGCCTCTTCTCTCCCGCCGCGGGGAAGGGGGGCATGCACCTGCTGTGCAAGTCGCACAGGGCACAATCCAACCTCGGTATGGTCCTGGGGGTGTGGACATTGAAAACCTGCACTGCCGGCACTTGGCAGGAGCAACTAGTAGCCTAGTGGTTGGGGCACGGTACTTCAGGCCGGAAGGTCGGGGGTTCAAATCCCACTAGAGGACAGCAACCTTGGGCCGGAAGGACTGGGGTTTCTAGTCCCACAGATGCTCCTTGTGGTCTTGGGCAAGCCACTTAACCCTCCATTGCCCATGTTCCCTGTAAGTATTAGTGAATGTGTCTCATATCCCCGCATGTTAAATGTATCCCCCAATTGTGTTGTGACCGCTTTGATTGAAGGATAAGGCGGTATACAAAACTGTCTAAATAAAATAAAATAAAATAAACTACCACCACCAGCACAATAGATGGCAGTAACTGCTCCGCATGGTGGTTTTAATGCAGCGAGCTTCACTGAATTCAGGGGGATGACTGTCCTCACATCTCTGCATCTAGTGTGGTACTCTGCACTAGTAATGCAGCCCAAACCCTTGTCACTAGCATGGGGCTTAGTAAACATGCCCCTATATGTCCCTGAATCACCTCAGACTCTATAGGCCTGCCACTCTAGCATCAAGAGATCGTAATCATTCTCTGAAAGTCGGGAGTTCTTTACCTCGTGCGCTTGTGCCATCTCTCACCAGTTGAAAAATCATACACATGACACTCAGCATAAAAGAGTGTCTGCATCTTATATATTGTGTTGTTAATGATTTAAATTTGTTAAGAAGTAGGGTTGTTGAAACTAATGGAAAGTCCTTTACTGTATTTTATGTTTGACAGTGATCTGCAAAGGGACTAGGTCAATCCACTCGATAAGGTCAGGATTGTTATATGATTTTAAAAAAGCCCTAACTGACGTGTGAAAAATGTACCTCCTATCCTTTTAACTGAGGTAAGAGCCTATAAATCAAAGAATGTACTTGAGTGGTAGGAGCTGATGAGGGAAGGAGGATGGCAACCAACACAAACATAGACTTTAATTGAAAGTTCCCTTCTGGCTTTCTAATCACACACAGAATTTATCAATTTAACCCACAATATCTCATCTTCCAAAGGGTTTGATGCAGTAAATCTGTGCTAGAGCCCAGTGTAAAGCTCTAGTGCTGGCTTGCCTAATGCAACCTTAGTGCAGACGTTTTGCTCCGTGATTCTGTAAGCAAACAGCATGCAAATGAGCTGTGCGCAGACAGTCTGCAAGGAGAGCAAGCCAGGCACATACGTAGAGGAGTCTGTGTTAGAGGAGCCTATATCGTGCACACAGAAAATAGAAAACAGTTTGGCACTTGTGCAGATGTGCTGGAATGCTATCCGGTGCATAAACAGGGATATTATTCTGCACAGAAGTTCTGCTCAGAATAATATCAGTGCTCATAGCCTTGACGTGTTTCTGCACAGAAATTCTGTGCAGAGTAATATTGCTCTTAAGAACATAAGATATGCCATACTGGGTCAGACCAAGGTCCATCAAGTCCAGTATTCTGTTTCCAACAGTGGCCAATCTAGGTCATATGTACCTAGCAGTTTCCCCAAGAGACACACGTTCCACAATGCTTGCACCGGATAGCATTGCGGCACATGCATGTAACATTGTTCCAGGACACTTCCCCTGCCATTTTTTCAGCAGTTTCTTCTGCAAAGTCGCAGAAAGGTTGCAGGGACTGTGCATTCTAGAAATAGGCATAAATTCCTCAACAGCACTGACCTCAGATCTGTCAGATAGCCCTTAACATCTCCTCAGACCTTGCATTAAAATCCCAGCATTAAGCTCAGCCTTCTAGTCTTTTGCACACTTCTCCGCATCCGCACTACACAGCCAATCACTTCATGACCTTCCACTTAGTGGATTAAAATGTGTGGCGCACTGTCATTGGTGCAGCTATTTGTGCATTGATTATGCCTATGCTAGATCCCTTCCTGCATTGTGCACACACACTAACGTAGAAAATAGTACACAAACACTGAACTACTGCCTAATGGCAGCAAGCTTTGCTGCATCGAGCTTCCAGTTTGAAGACACACAAGTTCTTAGGAAGCTAATACACAAAAAAAAATTGTGAATATTTATATTTTAGCTCATGCCTTTCCAGTAGTAGCCCAAGGTGGGTTACATTCAGATACAGTAGGTATTTCCCTATCCCCAGAGGGCTTACAGCAGATGAGGTCCTGTCCCAGCACTCCTTCAGGCGTTATTCTTCAGGATTTTAAGGATTATTTTGGGAAGCTAATAGCACACCTTAGTAACTAGCCCTTTCAATTGTATTAACATTAATGCATGTTAATTCACTGTAATGAATGCTATGTTTGTAGAGGTCAAAAGGCCCTAGTTACTAATGCATGGAAATGATGAAGTAGCATTCCTGAACATTAGCACACTTTAGTAACTAGGCCCCTTAGTGATTAGTGAAAAACTTGAGTAAATTAGTGGCGTGGAAGATACTAATTTAACTCAACCCTCTCTTGCTCCTGCACTACTACCCGAAATACCATTCTTGCACCTAAAACCTGGAGACCGCACCTTCAAAAGGATATAAGCAGGTTGGAGTCACTGCATAGGGTGGCTACTAAAATGATTAGAGGTCTTCGTTATGAAGCATATGAGGACAGACTTAAAGATCTTAATATGTATACTTTTGAGGAAAGGCAGGACGGGGGCGATATGATACAGACCTTTAAATGCCTCTGTGGCATAAATGTACAGGAGGGTCTCTTTCAATTGAGGGCAAGCTCTGCTATGAGGGGACATAGGATGAGAGTGAAAGGGGATAGGCTCAGGAGTAATATGTGGAAATATTTCTTTACAGAAAGAGTGGTAGATGCATGGAATAGTCTCCTAGTGGAGATGGTGGACTCGAGGACAGTATCTGAATTCAAAAAAGCATGGGACAAACACAGAGAAAAGGGAACTATTATAGCTGATATGGAAGGGCAGACTAGATTTTATTTATTTATTTATTAACATTTCTTATATACCGCACTATTTGCCATCAGCGTGGTTTACATGGAACAGAAACATCCGACAAATTACATATGTCTGGTCATTACATTTAACAGGAAATGGAACTTGGAGAACAGGGTAAACTATATACATAGGAAGTGTAATGAGAAAGGATACTGTTTGGTGTTTTACATTGTAGGGACGCCTGTTGCGAGGGCTTGCCTGTTTGACTACTACTATTGTTGAGGTGCTCGCTATTCGAGTGGGACTGAGGTTCAGAGCTGTCTGTGAGATATTTGATGAAGAGGAAATGTTTAAGGGCCTTTCTGAACTGGCTCAAGTTGGGGATTGCTCTGATATGTGCAGGTAAGGTATTCCATAGACTTGGGGCACAGAGTCGGAAGGCTCTGTAAGCTGTTGTTTTGGTGCATCTTGTTGTTTCTTTTGGTATTGCTAGCATGTTTGACTCTGCGGTTCTTCTTGGTCTGTTAGGTGCAAGTGGTTGGATGAGGTCAGATAGAGAGGAGGAGGAGAGCCCCTTGCCAGCTTTGAAAGTCATCAGCAAGGTCTTAAAACTGATCCTGGCTTGAATGGGGAGCCAGTGTAACTGTTTCAGGAGGGGTGTCACATGGTCTCTCCTGGATGCCCCAAAGAGTACCAATGCTGCACTGTTCATAGCAAGTTGCAGGGGATTCAGGGTGGACCGGGGGGAGCCCCTGTAGTATGGAGTTTGAATAATCGAAATGGGGAATGATCAGGGCTTGGTAAATGGTGCGGAAATCATCTGGTTCAAGTAACGGGCGTAGGTGTCAGAGGGATCTGATTTTAAAGTAGATCGCCTTTACGGTATTGGCTATGTGTTTCTTCATGTCGAGATTTTGGTCCAACGTCACTCCAAGGTAACGTATAGCAGGTTTCACTTGTAGTTCAGCATCCTTTACCTTCACACAGCTGGGTGGTATGAAGTTTGGATTCCTCGAGATGAAAAGAACCTCCGTCTTCTTGTGTTGGATTGGCAGATTTTGTGATAGGAGCCACTCCGATATGGTGTTGAAGCAATTAGTCAGAGGGGCGAGGTCTAGTTTATCCAATGATACTGGCATGTATAACAGCACATCGTCAGCATATATCATGCAACTAACATTGAAGGATCTAATGATGTTGCAGATGGGTTGGATGTATATATTAAACATCAAGGCTGATAGGGAGGATCCTTGAGGCACTCCTTGACTTTGTTGAAATGGTTCCGATGTAGCCCTGTCTGCTCGAACATGCTGCCATCTTCCAGACAGGTAGGATCTGCACCATTCGAGCGCTGTTCCGCTGATACCTTTTTCTCTTAGCCGGCAGAGGAGAATCTCATGGCATACAGAGTCGAAAGCTGCTGCTATATCTAAAAAGATGAGTGCGAAACCATGTCGTATGTTGTCAATGCCTGAAATTATATTGTTGAAAAGGGCTGTGAGTAGTGTTTCAACTCCATGTGACTCTCTGAATCCATGTTGGGATGGATCTAGTGGGGCAGTAGTGCAATGTTCCCTCTAATTTTCTGTAGGTTGTGTGCACATAAAATATCAGCTGTGCAGCTTTTGAAGAAAGGTTAAATTTTTGTGCACCACATAACAACACTCAGAGTTATATACTTTAAAATTTGACTACATGTCAGAATACAGTATGTATACCACATTGATTGCACTAGAAAATACTGTAGAACTTGTGAGAACTGTAAATACACAACAACTTTTAAATTTTAAGACGTCTGTGTTGTTTTCTATCAGAATCAGAACTGTAATTTTTGTGCGCTCTGTTGTAAAGTATGTGTGCTCGCTCGGCGAGGTGTGTGCGCGCGCACACGCGCACAGCTTAGAGGGAACAGTGCAGTAGTGTCAATATGATCCTGTAATTGCCTGTGCACTACCTTTTCAATGATTTTTGCGAGCATAGGTATACTAGATATGGGCCTGTAAGACTCTACCTTTTGGGGGTCTAGCTTGGTGTTTTTTAAAAGAGGTCTGACGGAGGTCTGCTTGAGAGTAGGGGGGAATGACCCAGTGTTAAAGGATTGGTTTATAATGTTGGCTGTAATTGGAGAGAGGTCACATCGCAGGTCTTTTATCCAGAATGCCGGACAAGGATCTGTGTGTGCAGTGGTAGTGTTTAGGGCTAAGATGGTATCTTTGATAACACAGGTACGCTACCAAAAAACTGCCTCCAGTTTTGCAACTGATTCCTATAGATTTTGGGGTGCTGAATCCAGGAAAAATAGCCAAAATGTTCCATCACGTCACGTTTTCTTGCAAAATTAGATTTCTTACCTATATAAGGAATGTTCACATAATTTCTTTTTAGCCGACTGCAGTTTATTTTCTTGGCCCAAAATAGAGGTTGTAATGGTTAACTAACTAGAAACACTCCCTCATGATATTTTAGAGTGTTTTGTATTCATTTTATACATTAACAGGACAATTGGGAGGCGGGGGGCTAAATCCAGTACTCGCGCTGGCGCATGTTCTTTCCTGTTCGCCTCGCCTCGTTCGCTCGCTCAAACACGGTGGTTGCGACATGAACGTTCCTGTCAAATTTCAGTTTCTTGCAAGTTCATTATTACCTTTTGTTTGCTCAGTCGTAATCCAGCTTTATTCCGAAGTGGTTCACTACAGTTGTAGTTTGCAGTGCTGTGTATTTGTGATGGCTCACAGAGCCAGAGGTTGCGTCAACTCTCCGGACAGTTTTTGTTTTATTTGTGGGGAATATACCGTGAAAAAGCAGCAGAGGAACATTTCTGCATTTATTAAAAAAGTATATTTCGCCTATTTCGGTTTGAAGTTAGGCGATCAAGACAAACCGTGGGCTCCTCACAAAGTGTGCAAGACATGTGAGGAAGATCTACGCTTATGGATGAAAGGTAAAAAACAAGCATTTCGTTTCGGAATACCTATGATGTGGCGTGAACAAAGAGACCACAGCAGTGACTGCTATTTTTGCTCTTGCATTGTGAAGGGATACAACTTAAAAAATAAGAACGTAATAAGTTACCCCAACCTTCCCTCAGCAATTAGGCCTATGCCTCATAGCAACGAAGTACCTGTGCCTGAACCACCAAAATCTTTGGATCATATTTGTGTGGACAGTTCTGATCATGATGAGACTCATCAGATGACTTTTCCCGATGAGTCCAGTACTTCTGAGTTTGAAACTGAACCAGATCCGAAACCTGAACTTTTCTCTCAAGCTGAATTGAATGATTTAGTCCAGGATTTAGGACTCCCAAAAGATGCTGCCCAACTGCTAGGTTCTCGGCTTAAACAGAAAAATCTATTGTCACCAGGAACAACTTTTTATTGGTAACGCAACCGCGAGACACAATTTTTGAAGTATTTCAGCAAAGAGGAAGATTTGGTATTTTGCAACGATATATACGGAGTGATGGAAAAGTTTAAACTCAAGTATGATCCTGCTGAATGGCGGCTGTTCATTGATTCATCAAAAGACAGCATAAAAGGTGTTCTTCTTCATAATGGCAACACATTCGCTTCAGTTCCTATTGCTCACTCTGTTATTCTCCAAGAAAAATATGAGAATTTGGCCCTGATTCTTCAGAAGATTCGTTATGATGAGCATAAGTGGATGATTTGTGGAGACTTTAAAATTCTATCCATGCTATTAGGGCAGCAATCCGGTTTCACCAAATATCCCTGCTTCCTTTGCTTGTGGGATAGCCGGGCCCGCGACCTACACTGGGGGAAAAAAGACTGGCCAAGTCGGGAGTATTTGAGACCCGGTGAGAAAAATGTTCTTCATGAGAGCTTGGTACCTCGTGATAAAATTCTATTACCACCTCTCCACATTAAGTTGGGTCTCATTAAGCAATTCATCAAGTCCCTTCCAAAAGATGGTGAGTGCTTTCGGTACCTTTGCTCAAAGTTCCCCCGACTTTCTGAAGCAAAGCTAAAGGAAGGAGTGTTTGTTGGCCCTGATATAAGGAAACTCATTTCAGATGGAGCATTCGCTGAAACGATGTCTGAGAAGGAAAAAGAAGCCTGGGATTCCTTCAAGGATGTTGTTCTCAAATTCTTGGGGAACAGGCGGGATGAGAACTATAAGGATATTGTTGCCAGGATGCTCAATGCCTTCAAAGAACAAGGCTGTAACATGAGCCTGAAAGTCCATTTCTTGCACTCCCATGTGAACTACTTTCCCGAAAACTTGGGGGTGTACAGTGAAGAACAAGGTGAAAGGTTTCACCAGGACATCAAGGACGCAGAGAGAAGGTACCAAGGAAGATGGAACACCACTATGATGGCTGATTTCTGCTGGTTGCTGCTGCGGGAAACCCCAGATGAAAAATACGCCAAGCAGCGCACCAAGAGAAGCATTCGGGGGAAGAAGAAACGGGCCCACCAGGAGATTGATTGACCCAAGAATGACTTTAAAATCTAAACTGTGTTGACAAATATCGTGTTTTTACTAAACTTTGAAATAAAAATTTGCTAGTTATTACCACAGTGTCGGATCTCATTTATTAGAATTTTATTTTCACACCATCGGGTGTTTGTCTTCATGTATTGTAATGGTGCGGTTTGCGTTTTCTATTCTTACATACATACCTGTACAACATTTTTTGCACATTTCTTTGCTTTGCTTTGTGTCTAACCTCGCTCTTATATGCTCAGTGTTTGTGCACATGTATGTGGCTGTTTTAAGTGCAGACAATTTTGCTACCATCACAGTGTGTTTTGTTGACATTACTCTATTCATATGTGCTGCCTTGTTACAATTTTCTTTATTCTTATTTGAATAACTACTAAACAATTAGTATAAAGCATTCATCCAAGAAACTTTTATCTCGATCGCACTCAATCTGAAACGTTCACCTCAAACTGCTAACCCAATGTAGCAAAAAATCTGTATGTGATGGAGCAAATTGGTTACCAGATTTGGATTCAGCGCACCAAAAAACGTAAAAATCAATCGAAACATTAGAGGCAGTTTAAAAAAAATTTTTTTTAGTGTACCTGTGTAATTTTCTTTGAAGGTGTAGAGAAGGATGTTAGCGATGCTGGGTACTCTTGCTCGTCGGAGGGGTGTCAGGTATTACTATTTTGTCGGTCTTGCACATTTTGGATTGCATATAGACCGCATAGTCTAATGTTTAATGTAATTCAATATTGCAATGTTCTGCTATATTGTTGTTTAAGTTCCTTGTAAACCGCCCCTGATCTCTGGAAGGGGCGGTATAAAAAAGCACTGAAATAAATAAATAAATAAATAAATAGTCCTGCGGGTGAATATCGCCATGGTGCTCAGGGGTTGGTTCTTTAGCAAGAGTTTTGACTAAGTTGAACAGGTCATGCGGATTATTCAATGACCGTCTCAGGGTGTCTGTATGGTATTGCCTCATCTTGTCTGTGATGGCTTTGCGATGTGCAGTCAGGTGTTGAATGTATGCTGATTGGTCACTGCTGGTGCGTGACTTCCTCCAGCGCTTTTCCAGCCTCCGTAGAAAGGTTAGTGATGCCCTTAAGTCGGCTGTGAACCATGGGGCTGATGATCTTTTCTTCGGGGCCTTGTTTGTTGGAGAACGGATCGCGATTGTGCTGAGTTTGCTGTTCCAAGCGGTGATCAACTCATCTAGGCTTAAGGAAGTCTCATCAATGAGTGTGCATGTTTCGGCGAGGATGCGTTCTCTATTAAACGGGTGAAAACTTCTGGCAGCTGGATTAGCGGTCTTGCTTGTATCCATTTTGGGCCTTGGTGGTATGTTGAGGGTAGGCATCTGAAAAGTGATGAGTTTATGATCAGACCATGGGACTGCTGTTACTGATAGCATGATGTTTTGTGGTTGATCAAGAATTAACTGCGGGGCGAATATGAGGTCTAGAATGTTACCTTTCTTGTGAGTAGGTTCCTGCACCATTTGCGTGTATCCGAGGATCTCTAGGGCTTCTATGAATGCAGTTGCTTGATTGTCCTGTAATGATGGCAGGTTGATATCCCCTAAGATCCAATTAGGTTTATTTGGACCCTGGATGTTGGATGCCAGGTTTATTATGGTTGACAGGTCGTCTGGATCCGCTGATGGAGCTCTATAAATCAGGTTTATGGAGCATATGTTGTTGGAGATTGATACAGTTTCCAGGTTGTTGTTACTGTTGGAGTCATCCATTTTGAACTGGAGATCCGTTCTGGTGATGATGAGCACTCCTCCACCTCTTTTGTTCTGCCTATGGCTAGTGAAAGCAACAAAATTAGATGGGAGTAGCTGGTTGAGGATGGTATTGTCTTCTGAGGAAAGCCACGTTTCAGTGACCATGATGATATCCAGGTTGTGGGATGTTATTATGTCTGTGATTACTGGCCACTTTTTGCGAAGTGAGCAAGCATTTATGAGTGCACACTTTAGGCTACTAGGGTAGAGGCTTTTACCTTGTGTGGCTTTCGTAGTGTGTTGTAGTGGGATGTGTAATAAATGGTGGTGGTGCGGATAGTTAACCCCGCGTGAATTGTAGTAGAAATCACCTGACCATTTTCTCTCACCAGTTGGTACGATAGGGATGTGATTGTGTGATGTATTTAGGGCTAGTGAGCTGGATGGCCAAATTATGAGGAGCAGGTAGAGGCTCATTAATGTGATGATAGTGTGTTCCATTCTGACTCTTCTGGGCCAACTCGGTGAAGAAGGGGGCTTGTGTCGGGGGGAGTGAATTGGAGGGGCTCCTAGCTAGGATATTATGCAGTCAGGCAAACCATCTCTCTGTGTCATGCAAGGTAACAGGTTGGAAATTTCCTCTCTTAGGTAGGGGTTATAGCAGGGTATACTATTACATACCTAATGCTTCATGAAATCTCGGTGAGTAAAACTTTCCTGGCTAGATAGGCCATGTAGTCTTTTTCTGCCATCATGTTTTTATAAAGAACAAAATTGATTATACAGACAGACAAGCAAGGTCGGAAAACTATTTTTCTAACATAAAATGCAACCTGCAATATTTAACATATAAAACAATGCAACTATATGCACGTATACCCTTGAACTGGGGGCTGTGTATTAGAGGTGTGCAGCAAGAAAGTTACATGTTTTTGATTTAATTATTTTTTTCATTTTGTTTAGCATGCATAACATCATTTTAGCATGTGTTAAAACTATTTGCCCAGTACCAAACATTTTATCCAACACCAAATGAAGCAAACAGAAGCATAGCCCTACTATACTAATTTTATAAAGGCATTAACACATGTGTGGCATTTTATGCATGTCAATGGCCTATTATAAAATCCTGATTGGAATAAAAGTATGTGCTTTGACATAAAGATAGGGTCATGGTCTTGGTAGGGTATGAGAAGTATGCCTATTGATTATGTAACCCTCCTTTGCCCTAGGATAGCAGACTGGTTCCACAGGGGGAAGAACAGTTTTATCCCAGACTCTCCAACTCCTTCACTTAGCTAGCAGACCTCCTTATCAACAGAAAGCAGATTATCTACTGGGGGGGGAGGTGGGTGGAGGAAATCCCTTCAAGGTTCCTGGCACATAAATTAGAGGCTTGTTTCAATATTCAGTGGTCCAATTCTCTTGACTATGGTAAAAGGTCTATCTCAAACAGTAACAAGCGGCCTAGTGGTTGGGGCAAGGTACTTCAGGCCGGAAGGTTGGGGGTTCAAATCCCACTAGAGGACAGCAACCTTGGGCCGGAAGGACTGGGGTTTCTAGTCCCACAGGTGCTCCTTGTGGTCTTGGGCAAGCCACTTAACCCTCCATAGCCCATGTTCCCTGTAAAATAGTTATCTCCAAGTTATAATGCCCTGTTCAATGTAATTTCAGTTTGTTCAATGTAAACCACACTGATGCAGAATAGCATGGTATATAAGAGAATATAAATAATGTTCAGTACAACAGCTACACAGTCTTTATATAATGGCAGAGAATTTTAAAAAAGTACCTGGCCTTATGAGGTTGTTTTGCAGGTCCAGGGCTATTTTGTTGCTGCAAAAAGGCAGGGGGCATGCTTGCTGCCTCCCCTGAGGCTGCCGTGGCTTGAAGGTTATGCTGGGGGGGCATGGTCACTGTGATTGCACTAGCCATGTGATCGCAGTGATACCCCTAACAGGCCCAAAACTGGCCCTGGAGGCCTTGGGCAGTTGCGGGGAGGCAAGCCTGAGACTCCTCATGCTGCCCTAGTGCTTGGCTGCCTTTGAAATTAAAGCTTTTATGTTCGTCCCAAACCCGGAAATAAATGTGCATGTGCAGGTGAACTCTGGGTAGGGGAGGGGGTCCGCCGCAGGAGCAAGGAAGCTGGGAAGCCAGAAAAAGTAACTTAAATGAAAATTAAAGCCTGAGGAAAGAAAGAAACAATAAATTAAAATTAAAAAAGCATGGAAGGGTTCAAAAAGGACCTGAATTGGGTTGGGAGGGGGAACTGTACCTCAGGGGCAGTTTTAAAGTGAACTGACACTTTTCCTTTAATTTTATTGCTGTAGTCACTCAGTTTTTATTTCAGTCTCGGTTTAAAAATAAAGGAGAAAAACATATAGTAAAATGGATTAATGGCAGTGTGTGGGCAAGTGTTGTGTGTGCATGAGTTAGTGTCCACATTTTATTTATTTATTTTTTATTTATTTACATTCTCTTATATACTGTGCTATTCTGCATCAGTGCGGTTTATATTGAACAAACTGAAATTACATTGAACAGGGCATTATAACTTGGAGATAACTATTTTACAGGGAACATGGGCTATGGAGGGTTAAGTGGCTTGCCCAAGACCACAAGGAGCACCTGTGGGACTAGAAACCCCAGTCCTTCCGGCCCAAGGTTGCTGTCCTCTAGTGGAATTTGAACCCCTGAGCTCACAGGAGACTAAAACCCCGAGCTCACAGGAGACTAAAACCCATGATGTAATTTAAATAAATAATACTGCTACTAAGCAAACTTTAAAGAAAATTGATTATAAAATTACTTTTATGTGTGAAAAGGTCTGTTAGGGGTTTTAGAACACTGAACACGTGCTGTGATAGTTGAAATGGAGCTAGTAAAAGAGGACTATTTTCAAACAGAATCAGGTGGAAGAACACTTTTACAGTGAAGATATAATACTGTTGTAGGAACTTTAGCTAAGTTTGGGGAAGACTTTGATGAGGTAAGATGTGTCAGAGTGAATGTCTGTGTGGAAAAGCTGTGAAAGGGTTTGTTTGTTTGTTTGGTGTCAGAATTGTGAGTAATCAAGAATTTATTAGAGGAGAAGTGTGTAAGAAGCTTGAATGAAAACTGAAGACAAAACTCAAAATATAAATGAGAACTTTTTCCTTGGTGACAGGAACAAGGCTAAGGAAGCTCATACTCATTCAAGCAGTTTTAAAACCAAGCTGAATAACAACTTGAAGTGATCTATTTGAGTGAGTTTGATTTACCACTGTTAGAGGAAACTTTCAACAGTGTGTGAGACTTACTTTTAAGAGCACTGGAGTCCTTCGAGCATTGAAAGGAAAATAAGACTGAAGGTATAAAACACCCAGTGAAGTGAGAGGAAAACCTGGAAAGTGAGCTGTTTCAAAACATGGTACTTACTGCTCAAAGGATTTGTTTAATCCTGAAACAGCCTGAACTGTTTCATTGAGAAAGAGAGTGCATATATGAGAGAGAGAAGGACTGGGTGTGTATATAAAAGAAAAAAAACATATTAACAACTAATATTACAAGGTATCCAAAGAACAATGACTTTGCTATCTAGTTCATCAGTGTTTCTTAAGCTAAGTGCTACTGGTTTGAATTTATACATAAATTAATAACTTTTATTGATTTTGCCAATTAAAATTTAGATTAAAAGGAATGTTTGTTGCAAGAAAGTGGTGCTCCCTCTCCTGACAGATAGTCCAATAAAAATAATTGCTCAATTTTGTTATTTTTTGCTCAGTCTTGCTTATATGATCTATTTAGCGATTTGAGCATTTTAGTTCTTTTTTTGGCATAGAATATAGTTGACAGTGAAGTTTATCAATATGTTTTTGAAGACAGATTATACAGTAGAAAACTGAATTTACTTGAAAGCATTGTTCAAGTTAGATATTATGAAGGGAAAAGTTTTATAAAAAAAACGGTTACTGTTTGTTTACAAAAACTGAATTTACACTACATTTTCAAATTGAATTTGGAAAATTTTGGCAAAAGTTAAACTTGTTCATGTGATTCACTGTTAGAGAGTACTCTTCCCTTGGTTAGTCCTGATTTGAAATTTAGGTTCATGAAACTGTAGAGTGCATTGTAGAAAAATATATATATTTTCTCTTTCTAAGCTGGGAGTTTCCATTGGTGGCTTACCTGAGGTAACTCAGCCTACTATGATACTCTCATAACATAAAGATAAAATAAGTTAACACCCCAGTGGAACCCCCAGTTTACATTTAGAAACACGGGAAGTGCTTCTTTGAAATATTTGTGACTGTGATCTCAGTTTAAATATTTATCAGTTCAGTTGTTGGCAAAGGAATTCTGGAGTAGAGCTCCTAAGCACTTAGCCGATTACAATGCCCCTACTCCCTCTTCTCTGGAATCCTATTTCTCTAATCCTTTCTATAAACTTTGTAGGCAGTCACCCAACAGTACCTTCTCCAGTAGGGAACACCCGCTCCTGTACAGCAGATTGCTCTATTAGGCTAGGGTAGCAAAGCAACTCCCTTCATTCTCTCTCCATACTCAGGCAGAGGAATAGGAAAAAAAAACTTGACAGGCTGTCCTGTCTTCACAAATAGACAACTCAAAAATTGAGGGTTGGATAAAAACTAAATCAAAAGACTAGGCCTCTGTACATAGATTCCAACAGACAGAACCATGCGGTCACAGAACTAAAACCAAGCAACACCTCACATCCTGTGCACTGGGGTTATATATGGGTCAGGCAGAACTAAAGCACCATCCCAAGAGGGGGATTTTACCGTAAAATGGCATGCACCTGCAGCTAAGGCTAGAGATGGAATGATCCTGCATCCAAAGCACATGGGACTGGGAAGGGCCCTGAAGGAATCACAGTGATAAAATACCATAAGTTGCATGTGTACTTGTGAACTTTACGTACTTTCATTTACACCTGCTATAGAATAGGTGTAAAGTGCCGTTTCTCACTCATTAAATCTCTTCACATCACCTCTGTCACCACCCTCAGCTTAGGACAATCTCTTCTGCCCTCTCATCTTTTCTTTCAACCACCCCTGTAAAGCTCTAGCGTATTGATTAAACCTTTCCACTCCTTGACTGTCACCAACCTCACCACTGAATGATCTCTGTCCACCTCTCATAATTCCTTAACCCCTCCCTCCTCCACCCCATTGATTTCTTCGACCATCAAGCCAGACTGGGCAGTAGGAAGAATGGAAGGCAGTAGGCAGCACAATTTCCTAGGCGGCTTCTCTTCTGCTGCCTGGGGATTGAATATTATTTTTGAACCACAGGGGGCACCATAGTGCTCTACAGTGCAAAGTGAAAATCTCAGGTCCCCAGCTTCAAAAGAGGAAGAAGCAGTCCAAAGTGTTGTACCACTGCTCTCTTCATTGTTGCAGAGCTGGATCAGCATGGAGAGGGAATGAAATGGGGTAGGAGGGGATGTGCTGGCTGCAACAACTTTTGATTCCTTCCAGTCCTAGTCTCCCACAGCATTTACACAGAGACTGGGGATTTTTGCAGTAGGGTTTGGATTTTGTGGCCTTTTACCGTGGCATCATTGGAAACTATAATCGTTGGTTCCATTCAGCTAATCCGTCACACAAAGGCCTAACGGGTGATTTAAAACATAGTTTGAATCATACTTTAGAGTTTATTGGGTAGGAAAGAACATGACCATTCTCCACGGAAGGGAATAAGACAAAGAATAAATTGCATGGAGAGAGTTACAGAAGTTCAAAGTTACCCAAAAGACATACTGACAAAAATTTTGTACATTCACAGTACTGAATATAAATGTACATTAATGTCTGAAAGATACATATTGCTAATTCCCTGGTTAAATAAATATCACAGCCCTCTGCAGTGAAAAGGAGTAGGAGATGAGATATAGTTGTTGTTGACACACAGAAAAGCTTTCTTTTTTCACCTACGCTTGTGCATTCCGTTAACTGCATTATCAAACCACCTAGGAATTAACTTAATAGATTTAGCAGAAAAACAAACTGCAAGTTAAAGATTTGGAAGAATGCTGACACAGATAGTCCTCACATGGAATTTGCAGCGAGTCTGCAAGAATACATTGAATTATCTGTGTACATGATTTTATTATCAGAGTTATGTTCGATATATACTCTAGAGGCATCTCTGACTGGCCAGTAAATATTTTGGATATAGTATTGTGAAGAGCTGATATATGTAATGAAGCTTGTGGGGAGGGGAAAGCAGTATCCTATGCTTTCCCTACCCCATCAAGTCCCTTAGCCCTTCCAATTTCCAATTTCTCCTGGCTTCTCCTTCCCCTCCTCTAATGCGTTTCCAATGCACAAGTACCGTCCAATCACTTCCTCTCTTTCCAATCCTCCTTCAAGCATACGCACCTTTCAAAGTATCCCCTTTCCAACTTCACCCCAAGGTAGTTAAGTCCTTCATGGACCTCCCCTCATTTCTCCTGGCAGGCTGGATGAGAAGTCCTACCTCCCTTTCAGCTCCTGTAATAATTCTAAGATGTCTCCATCTAGTGGTGTGTTAGGGCCTTCCCTGGGAAGGAGCAGTGATAGAGAAATGAGGCCCAGGGCAGGAGGTACAGTGCAGGAACCAGGAGAATTAGCGGTGGCAGAACTAAAGTAGGAGCTAGACGTGGAGCAGAAACTTGAACCGGTGTGACTGTGGAAAGATTGGAGCCAAAACTCAACGTGGAACAGGAACTAGAGAAATTAACACAAGCAGGATAGAGGGGAACACTGCAATGAACAGTGAAAAAAACCCTTGGTGACAGTAGACACAGGTCAGGCCCACTGAAAACTGTTTGTACCAGCAAGGTTGTAGTTGGCTGGGCTTTCTTATATATGGTGTTTCATAAAACACACCTCTTGTTGTGGGTTGGGCTTCTCCTTTACAGATCCTGTAACCTACATGGTTCCAGTGCATGACTATGTCCTCTGCTCCCTGAGATTTTGGGTTCAATTCTTGGCATGCCTAACACTGTGCTGTAGGATCTGACCCATGTGTGGGTCATAATTTTCACTGTGAAATCCAAAATAGTAACAATTGGTAAAAGGGGACATGGATTAAGCTCTAGAAAGAGTGTATACATTTAATTGCCAGGCTCCATATAATGTGGCCTTTTGAGAATTAGCTTAGTACGTCAGAAGTTCACTTTCAGTTCTGCATGTTCACTAAGAAATATGCAATAAATGTTATCGCATATTTCCTAGCACATGGGAAGGCAAATTTTAGATAATATGTGGAAATTGGAATCTAAACATTGAGGTTAGGATGTACACAATTCTGTTGTCCTTCAGTTTAGTAATAACATAAGTTATTACTAAATTATGAAGGACAACTATTTACCACTAAAGAGGAAAAGAAGGTCAGCATATATAGGAAGTCATTTTAGAAGAGTTAGTTGCAGTGCCATAAATTCATCCCAAGCAGCCCCCGCAATGTGATGGGGCCCAGGCAGAGAAAGGGCCTACACAGCGGTGGTGGCAGCAGTGCGGCAAACATACTTCATTGTGTCTGCCGTGCTTCTTCCTCTCTTGTAAGTCTGCCATGGACCTGGTGGCTGTTCCTTGCCAGGCCAAACTCTCACAATAACAGCCACACTGTGAGACTTCCGCCCGTCAAGGAACAGCCGCAAGGCCCGCAGCAAACTTACGAGAGCAGAGAAAGCGCAGCAAACACAATGAAGTCGTTTTGCCACTGCCACATGTGGGAGCCTGCCGCACAAAGGGGGATCCATGTGATGAGGGTGCACCACCACCATGACAATGGGGGCCCTCAGGAAAGTTTTTCTTGAGGGCCCTTCATTGTATCTTACGCCACAGATTAGTTGGCATTTATACATGCAAAAAGCTAGTTTACTTATGTATATAGACATAGACATGTAAGTAGTGATTTTAGGAAAGCCATTACTTACATAGTCATAGCACATACAGATTTCAAGGTAGCATGGCACTGCTCTTTTAAATTATACATCCACTTCCCATTTTAGAAGAGGCATAGAAATATATTTTTTACAGATTTCCTCATGTACATTTATATTGCTACTGAATCATATATAAGTATGAGCAAACTGCTTGTTTGGACTTGAGGTTTTGAGGTATGAGAGGCATTGCTCTTATCCTTGCAGCCTTAATACTATACATTTGTGGTCAACATTATTGGTACCCTTGCAGCTCAACCTCTTAATCTCCAATATCTCCTAAAAAAAGTAACCAGTGAAATAGCTTTAGACTATATATGACACCTACGTATTTGGCACATAAAAGAATCAAATAAAATAAGACTAATTAAAAAAGGAAATAGTAGGAAATGATATTAAAAACGGGCACAGTGCCAGGACATGATTATTCCTATATCAAGATGACTTACTACCCCAAGCAATCTGCCTTCATTAACAACTATCCAGTGAAACTCATAATAGCTATCTAATTATTTTGTAGGATCATCCACCTTGAGAGGACAAACCTCTCTCATAAACCTCTCTCATAAACCTCCTTTTAATCAATTTTGAAAAAGACCCGCAGATCTAAAAATAATGTGGAACTAGGCGCATAAAAGCATGCCGCTCCTGTACCTAACAAATAAATAAGGGTTCACCCTTTCCCTTTTCTGTATTCATGAGACCAACTTTACAAAAAGAACTTAGCTTTTGGAAAGAGTTCTTCTTCAAATTGCCAAGCCACAGAACAGGGTTTCTCCATTGATGTATCAGGATTTCTCCATTGACTATATTTCCAATATAACAACAAAATCAGATTTCAATAACCTCATAGGTATAATAGATCCATTAATCATTGATGTGGAAAAGAAATATTGACCAGGTCCTGTGACACCACATAGTGTTTCAAGCCAAATGGCTTCTTAGCTCTTCTTCAGGCATATGAACCTCGTCGTATATCCGGTTCTGGTTTATATCTTTGAATGACACTTAAACAGCAGGTGAACTATTAATTAACATAGCCTGCATCTGATGAGAACAGTTGATTAAAAAAAAACTCTATGAATGTAATGATCACCAATCAACCTCTGCATTGAGACCAATAGGGGCAATCATTTTTAATTTGAAGATCCAACATTGTTCTTTGTATTGCAATTTTGAAAAACGGGGAAAGTGATCGATTACCAGCCATTTTAAATCTTCAAAACAATGCTGCGATTGAGAACAATGCAAAACCATTGGAACAGTCAAAACCTATGCAGTAATCTTGATGTAGGAATATATTTTGGTGACTTATTTGGGCTTAATTAGTGTTAGAGTTAGGACATGATTATTGGCACCCTTATAAACAATTCAAATCAGTTCGACCAGAAGAACCACATTCCCAGTGCAGTAACATTAGACACACCTGTGATCAATTGCCATTATTTACGTGTCCTGAATCAACCAATGAATGATGGTTCTAATGTTTAAAATAGCAACTTTCACTCCCTGTTCCATTTTCACAGTGGTGAAGACAAGAGAGCTGCCTGAGACCATCAGAAAAGCTATTATCACCAAACATCAAAGGCATACAAGGTCATCTCCAAAGACCCTAGGATTCGTTTGTCTACAGTTTGCAATGTTATTAAGATGTTTTCTGCTTATGGAACTCTCAAGTACTTCACAGGATGTGGTAGGAAGAGAAAAATGAATCCAAGAAGTCTTCAAAGTTTAGTATGAAATTTTGGAAAAATACCACATACAATATCCAAAGAGCTTAAGACTGACCTGGAGCAACTTGGAGTAGTGTTTTCAATCCACACCATGTGCCATGCACTAAACAAAGAAGGACTTCATGAGCAAAAGCCAAGGAGGATCCCACTGCTCAAAGACAGACATAAAAAGGCATGCCTGTTCTTTGCCCAAACCCACCTTGAGAAACCACAATCCTGGGAAAATGTTCTCTGGACAGATGAAACCAAACTTGAGCTCTTTGGCAATGCATACCAGTGATACGTTTACAGGTGAAGAAATGAAGCTTATAAGGAAAAAAACACCCTTCCTATAGTTAAATATGGTGGAGGTTACATAATGTTGTGGGACTGTTTTGCTGCCTCAGGAACTGGAGGCCTGTAACATATTAAAGGAATCATGAGGTCAGAGGACTACCAAGGTATTTTGGAGTGATATGTGCTACTTAGTATCAGAAAGCTCAGTCTGGGTCGAAGGTCAGAGGTCCTCCAGCAGGACAAAGGCCCAAAACATACATTCAAAAGTACAAAAGAAGGATTAAAAAGGAAAACATGGACTGTTTTAAACTGACCAGCAATGAGTCCTGATGTCAATCCAATCGAGAATCTTTGGAAAAGATGAAATCGGCCATTGGTAAAAGGAATCCTGGAAACATTCATGAGATGGAACAAATTGTAGTTGAAGAGTGGGAGAAACTACCTGCAGGCAGATGTATGAAACTTATAGATGGCTACAAGAAGCATTTGGAGGTTGTCATCACTGCCAAGGGTTGTGCAACCAAATATTAGTGAAGAGTGCCATTAATCCTATCCAGGTCATATTTTGTTTTTTTTTCTCAAAAATTACTAAGGGGTATGTTTACTAAAGGGCGTTAAGGTAGCAGGGGATAGCGAGTCTTAAAGGCGGCAATAAGGGGTTTTCTGTGCGATAAAGGACAGGGCGGGTAGTAGGCATTCTGGTGGTAAGGGCGCTGTGTTCTGCTTATTGGGCACTAATAGGATACTAGGCATTAAGGTGCCAGACATGCACTTTAACACCTGAAAATGGCAGTCACCATAATGCAGGATAAGGGAGCCCCTGAGAAAGTCAGAGTTGAGGTGATGGATGGAGGGAATTGAAGGAGTTGATGGACATGTCAGATCCATATGTATCCTACGTTTTAAGTCCGTATGTGGGATGTCAATGTGGGAGTCAGTATGACTGCAGCAGTGAAGCATGTCCAGTTAATTGGCGGTACTGTCAGTGTGCAGCATAGGATAGGCAAGATGTGTGCCCTGGTGGAGCCAGCATGTCCATGATTTATTTAGACAGTTTTGTATACCACCTTATCCTTCAATCAAAGCGGTCACAACACAATTGGGGGATACATTTAACACGCGGGGATATGCGACACATACACTAATACTTACAGGGAACATGGGCAATGGAGGGTTAAGTGGCTTGCCCAAGTCCACAAGGGGCATCTGTGGGACTAGAAACCCCAGTCCTTCCGGCCCAAGGTTGCTGTCCTCTAGTGGGATTTGAACCCCCGACCTTCCAGCCTGAAGTACCTTGCCCCAACCACTAGGCTACTCCTCCCTCCTATGATGTGAGCAGCAAAAGGATGACTGAGATGACTGAGCATATGAATGTGTATCAGCCAGTCACAGGAGACCCTGGACTGTTCCAGGCATGAAAATGAATTGAGTAGCACACAGGAACAAGTGGGAATTGTACCCATCTCCCTTGCTTATAGAGACAGTGCTCTCTAACCATTAGGCTACACTTCCACACTGTTCTAAGCAGCAATGTCTGGAATCAAAGAGACTGCAGAGGTCCCTGCCTGCAATGGGCAGAATCCAAGACATGAAACAATGTGACTGGCACATTCTGAGACAGCCACATTGTTTCCATTGGCACCATCTATGCACATGCAGTGTATAATGCCCAGGACATGCAGTACCATAGCAGCACTACAGACACACAGCTGCAGGCTACTTCCTTTGTGCAAAGACCAAGACACAGGTGAGGTCAAGAGGCTCATCCCTGCACCATACCCCCAACTGCAAAGAACAGTCACTCACATGGGTCTACTGCACCACAGTGTGCCACATACCCCAGAGGCAGCACATGTGCATGGTGTGCAGTCCCCTGTGACTAGCTGCTCACTGCAGAATAGGTATACATGCACATACAATGAATGCAAACCACAGTAATGAGTCCAACTATACAAATAAAATCAGAAGTAAAATATCTCGGAGTGACCTTGGACAATGAACTGAATCTCAAAGCACATATAGGTAAGACAATCAAAAATGCATACTACAGGATGAGAATTATTAGAAGACTTAACCCCCTCCTCGCAACTGACCACTTCCGTAATGTATGCCAAGCTCTAATTACCCCCTTACTGGACTTCTGCAATCCAATCTACCTTGGTCTAGCAAAACAGACAATCAAGCCACTTCAGCTAGCACAGAACACGGCTGCCCGCATAATATCTGGATCTTCAAGACATGAGCACATCACACCCGTTCTGAAAGAGCTACACTGGTTACCTATCTTTTCACGCATCAAATATAAAACAATTATAAACATATTCAAGATCAAGCAACACTCCTCAGCAAACAGCCTGCATTCACTCATTAAAACAGACACCAGCACACGCCCAAGAAGACAAAGTACCTCCAATCGAGTCATCATCTCTAATGACTTCAGAAAAGCACGAAAGGACACTACACAATGAGCACTCTCTCTGGCTGCCCCAACACTTTGGAACACCCTCCCAGTCAATCTGAGATCAGCATTGGACCTCAAGGACTTTCGCAAACAGCTGAAAACAATGTTGTTCATAGAACACTATGGACATGACACATGATCAATTCATATACCAGGATCGACCAACTTCCTAACCTCAGACACATGGACAGAGAATATAATGGCACTTGTTGTTTCTTTTCACTAAATATAGAAAATTGTATTATAGCACATGTTGTATATTAGCGCATAATGTACATAGCTCAATTTAATTTTTCACACATCACATTATACCCTCATATTACGGTATATCTCTTATTGCATTATTACACCATCACCTCTTTTGTTTGTTTTGCTGTTATACCGCCTTGATTGTAAGATAAGGCGGCATAGAAATACTATTAAATAAATAAATAAATAAATTGTAGACTGCAGTCCATTGTAGACTGTAGTCGCAAGTTGTAAATAGCTCTGAACTCTATATTGTATCTGTATATAGTTGCTTAATGTTCTGTGTATTGGTATATAGTTGCATATTGTTCTCTGTACCTTAGCATTGTTCGATGTAAACTGCCACTTATCTTGGGAATTGGCGGTATATAAATAAATAAATAAATAAAAAATTGTAGACCATCCTGTGCTCCCCAGGGAAGCATGCATACGTTTCCCACCACCAGAGATGACAGGCAGGTACCAGGCAATGGAATTTCTGCTTTGTGTGCCGTTATAGGTTAGCCCTTCCCTAACCCAGGATGCAATGCACGCGCAGAACAGCATTCTGCAGCTGATCACCAAATGGAGGATGCAGTGATACATCACATCAGCTCAGTAATATGCACTGTCAGTGTGTACTACAAGCACACAACAGCTGCAAACTGTGCTATTGATTGGTTTCAGTTGTCACCATGAAGGTAAGGAGTGGCGCACAGCACCTGGTTCCTAGAGCTTACAATACCAGAGATGGACTCTGCCGGCACTTGTGTAGGTCTGTAATTACTACCAGTATGTGGTAGGTATTGCCTGCAGAGGTTGATGCTAGTCACCTGGTTTTCTGCATAATTGCAGCATGTTGGTGTCACCTGTCACATCTGGATCCTACTCCTGTTGGTCAGGGACTCTCCTGATACATCTCATGAATTGCTCAGGGTCGTGGCAGTTGTTTCCATGGAAGCTGAATGAGATGGAGTTTGTCTACTATGGTGTGGGCCTGCCAGGACTATAGTGAGCAAGCCAGGACCAGCAGCTTCCCTAACTATCAGGAACTACCAATCCACCACAGCAAGCACAGTCAGTCTGCATTTGATGCCCTCCACAGGGCTCAGCCATGCATAGACCAACTGTGCCCAGTCTGCTGGTCAGCACACACTACATGTGCACAGAGCGACTATGTACACACTGGCATGGGACAAACAGCATGAACACCCAACAGTCAGCTCAGTGATTGAGCTCCCAGAAAAGGGAGAGCACCCACATCACTGTAGCTTGACATTATATAGAACTATATGAATACCTACTGTGACATGGTCACAGTGAGAGTACCCTCTAAGCATGACAGGCTGTGGGCACCCAGGCCATGCATGCGGCAGATGGGCACTATAAAGTCTCAGCCATTGACCATATCTCCAATGCAGACACATCCTGGGCAAACCTCTCAGTTTCAGGCCATACCCACAAACCTCTGCTCTTCATCATGCACATTTCCAGACGAATGCAGAGAACAGCTTATACAATGCAGGGAACAGTGCATTACAGAAGACCACAATACTCTGAAGACACACACACACACTTCACCAGGCTGTGCAAAGTGGTAATGGTTGGCATTCCTGCCTGCCGCTTTAGTCTCTTTATCTGCTCAAGCATTAATGTGTGCTCATTGTGCAGGCACTATTAGTGCGCTCTGAAATGCTTGCCCACTCATTGTGCCAGTGCTATCAGCCTGCCCCTCCATTCAGGTATGAATAGTGGAGCCTGGCTGTGTGGCTGATGGGTGAGTGGTCCTTTGCTGGATGATTTGTTGGGGTTTGCACATGCTGGTGCTGTACCTGCAATGTAGGATAAAGTTTACCCACAGGGATATGCTATACATGATCCAGGTCATGAATCTGTAATCATCCTCTCATGTATACTTTGGCCTTGTGTGTTGAGCCACAGAGCTGCCTTATGGTTCAGCAATCCAAGGGTGAATGCTAGCATGAGAAGGGGTCTGTCTATGTCTGCTGGCATCTCTGCAGGCCTTGTGCCTTACCTGTCTGACATGATGTGTTTGGCGGGGTTGGGAGGGGGACATGTTGTTCGGTCTGTATGGTGTGATGGCTTTCTATGCTGCTGGTGCAACTGGCATTTCTGTCTCACACATGGGATAAGTCCATTTAGAGGGGCAGCCCATGAGACAGGCACACACATATCACATGCCATGGCAGACCTAGCAGAATGACCATGGTCCCACATACTTGGTGTGTGCCTATGGTGCAGTCATAGCATGACCTCACATCCTGTAACCTGATCTGGCTGGTATGGATTCACATATACCTCAGATGGCTGCTGATGACTGCGACCTTATATTTGGAGGGGGCCCAGGATCATACAGAGCCCCATGCTCTTTGAACACACAACAAAAACTGTTGTCCTCTCTATAGTTACCTCCCATCTTGCCATTGCACCCTCCTACTTGCTAATCTCCCTCAGAGTCATCTCTCTCCCCTTCCATCTCTTCAGATCCTCTGCCAGCCCCAATACACTCATATAACCCCTCTCCTGATATCACTTCACTGGCTCCCCATCCATTTCCATATCCATCTCACACATGCAATGTATGCTAACCTATCAATGCATCCCTCTACTGCCTCTCATTACCTTTCCTCTCTCCTCTTTCCCTGCACCCCTTCACATGGGCTTCACTCCTCCTCTGACTAACTCTTCTTTATGCACTGTTCTTCTACTGCCATATGCAGACTCCAATCCTTTCACCTTGCTGCTCCTTATACCTGGTGCAGGTGTCCTCTATCTGTACATCATGTCTCATCTCTCTCCTTTTTCAAATCATTGCAGATGGCATACCTCTTTGGGGCTGCTGTTGGATCCTTCTCTCAATTCCCTGATGTCTCCTCTACCTATTGTACCCTTAATTCTCTTGTATTTTACTGTCTGTCATCACTTGACTGGCAGCTATTCAGGCAGGGACTGTCTCCCTATGTGTTTGTACAGTGCTGCCTATACCTTGTAGCACTCTATGAGCGATGTATAGTAACAGTAGCAGTATTATCATCTGGCAGGTGATGGTTCTGAGTGGGTATTTTGCCACTGATGTACCCTGTTCTCCTATTGCATAGTATTCCTTCTGTAGCATCATTTTCCCTCCCACATGCACATATCCACTCACTATGTGCAGGTGGGGGGCATTCTGATCCAAGGCCCAAGTGATCCATATGGTTAACTAGACCAGTGCCATGGGACAATGGTCATTGTGGGCATCCTGCTGGCCACTCCATCCCTCCCTACCATTGTGGCAGACCCACTGGTTCAGTGTTGCAGGCAGCCTCCCTGATTTTGCATCAGTGCAACTGTATACACCTTGCTGATCCTGCCCCCCTCTACCGTGGGATATGGGCACATGTCCTACTATGTTTGACCTCAGTGGGGAGCAAACAGCATGTGCTCCAATGTCCATTCCACTAAAATGTTCAACATTTATTTATTTATTTATTGAACGGTTTTATATACCGCCTTTCAGAAAAATCAAAGCGGTTTACATAGAACAAAACTTGAACATTACATTGAAACTTATTCAAACAATTGAAATTACAGTGAACATTAAATTGTATATAATAAAAATGGTAATTTGAGGGTTACTATAAGACATACTTTGGCAAATGTTGCGTTGCACCAGACACAAAGAGCCGGGACAGTGCTGTTGTCTGGTGCAGGCAGGTGACATTGTAGTATTGTGGCAGTGGGGGTGGTGTGCAGTGCCAGCCCATCCACTGTGCGGTTTAGGCAGGCACTTAGGCTGGCAGGTCTAGATGGGTGCCGCAGCGACACACATACCCGGACATGCTGCCTCCCCACCCAACTGCTGCCACTACCCCCTCCCTGGCTGCCGCCGATTCTGTCTCAGGAGGGGGAGGCAGACAGTCATACCAGCAGTATTTTAGAGGGCAGCCTATCCCTCCAAAGGTGTCTTTGGCAGCAGCAGGGAGGGGGGATAGCCAGGACTATGCCTCGGGCATCAGGGACCCTAGGTCACATCAAGGTTGCGTGTCACCTTTTCCGCAGCAGCATCATGTCTGTGTGTTGTCACTGTCACTGTGGGGTCATGACGGACATCATAGATGTGCCCCCTGGACAGCTGTCTGGTCAGCCTTGCGCACCAGCAAACCCCCCCCCACTGTATCACCCATATGGTACCTCCTTTGGCCCATTTGCAGTATCAACATCATACTTGGCCACTATGCTGTTCCTGCTAATGGAGCACTACTTTCACTGTCCTGGGTTCCCTTGTGTGTGGATCACATTGCAGACATTTGAATAGGCTCTCTCCCTCAAAATAGCCCCTTTCTGTGAAGTTCACCCAGGGTGCCTCATATCCTTGCACCAATCCTGCATATATATCACAGTTTGAGTGAAGCTGTTCTGTTTTTGCAAATGGCTGACCCCACTGTACACGCCCACAAAGACATATGCTCCTGCATGTGTGTATGTATCCCTTCAGGACTCTAACCATTCCAGCATGCTTGTGTGCAGGATCTTTTCATTTCTAGCCTTAGCAGTAGATGCATGCCATCTTACTGTAACATCCCCCTTGTAGGATGGCTATTTTGATGCTGCCTTCCCCATTTAGTCCCAGTGACCAGGATGTGAGACATAGTTCTGATTTGGTTTTGCTCATTGTGGATGGAGTCTTGTCTGTTGGGGGTCCTGTGTGCCAGGCCTACTCTGTGGCTTAACTTGTATTTATTTTGTGTCCAGTATGGAATTGTCTCTTATTTCTTGAATTGTCTACTTGTGAAGATTATAGAGCCTGTCAGAAGTTTTACTCATCCCTCCTGTTAAGTGTTTGAAGGTGTTGGCTTCTTCCCCAAGCCTAAAAGAGAAGTCTGCAGTACTGAAGCAGACTTTTTCTGCCGGAAAAGGTATGGTGGGAAGATGCTACCAGATGTGGAATAGAGAGAATTAAGATTACATGGAAGGAAGGAGGAAGGAGAAAGGACAATGTCTTTCTTCTAACCTAAACTAACAAAACAACCTACACTCTATACAAAAATCTATATATAGCTTCGAGAGGTTGTCTCAACTTCATGGCTAATCTTCCGACATAAATGCATTTCATAACATACGCTAGCTCACACATTTTTTCACTCTATTTTTGTTTATGGGCTTCTTCTAACCTAGACATCGTTATGTTTAATGGGGCTTCACATGTCGTCTGAACCCAATGGCAATTTATTCCTTTCTTGAAATTTTGCTTAAAGAAGTCTCAGGATCATTCTGATTATTGATTGAAGTTATTTAATCAGTTGTTGTTGTTGTTAAGTGCCGTCGAGTATAACACTGTAAAATGTACATACAGATTCCTTGAAGCTGAAATGTGGGTTACCAACCTTTATATGTAATCTATGAATGAGTAGTGCTGTTATTACTTTTATCAAATTATATTATACCAAAGCATGGCAAGATAAAGTGACTTGCTCAAAGTCAGACAGAGTCAGTGAAGGAGTAGTATTTTAGCTTATGAGGCTCACATGAGTTCACTACAATAACCAGTAGACTAGGGATCCGCACACTACAACCTGGGGCCACATGTGACACTCAGAGCAAGATTTTATCGTCTTTTAGCCTGTATGTTTTATCTGCTCTTTTATGATGGTTTTGTAATTACCTCACCCTGTTCCTATTTGTATCTGAGTCTATCTTTGTGCTGCCCTTGTATTTTATATCTTTGCTCCTGCCATTTATTTATGTACAGTATACAGCTTTGATATGTGAATGAATAGTGGTATAGCAAATTAATATACTAAACTTGCTCTGGCCATCCATGCTTTTTCTTATCCCCAGATTAGTCTGTGGAACAAGTTTTGTTCTTTTCTTTTTCTTTGTTTAATGTGTCCATGCACTTCATCCTGCCTCTCTTCTTTCCTTCCTCCCCCTACAGTTTGGGAATTTCAGCTAGCAGATTCAGAGACACTCAGGGTGAGCCATGCCAAAGAGTAAGATTTACTACTCCAAAAAGTGAGATTTCAAATGCTCTATATAACCCTTCACTTGAAAAGTTTCGAGATCCCTGCAACATATCCTACCTTCTCTTAATTTCTCAGCTCTGTGGTTTAAATATTTTTTAATGCTTTTCTGTTTTGGAACAGTTTCCAACTAAATGGCCAATATTCAGCTATAGCAGCTGGCTTGTTTATGTTTTAATGCTGGCCATGGTGATTAAAGAGAATTTGGATATTCAGCCCTGATATCCAGATCATGGCCAGCACTAAAACTCCAGGTGATGTAGAGACCAGTGGCATTGGCTGGATAGTGACAATATTCAGTCTGCTAGCTGGATAAAGTTTGGACAGCCTCTATATTGCCACTATCTGGATAATTTGCCACTCATCCCTCATTCCACCCATGGATTGCTCCAGCACTCTGCAGATAGTGCTGCTGAATCACCTCGGCCCCATCTGAATAGTACTGAGGGCACTATCCAGAATATTTCTGGATGGTTCCAGCCAATTTTTGATATCCAAATAAGTGCTTCTGAATATTGATCCCCTAAATTAGACTTTGAAAGCTTCATTAGAAAGAATATTCTGGAACAAGCTACTGTAAGTCTTTCCCATGACAACTAGTATTATTCATTTACTCAGGGCTGGCATTAGGAGAGGCAAATAGGGCAGCTGCCCTAGGTTTCACAGTTACAAGAACCCTCCTACAGCAGGGATGTAGCCACAAGAGGGGCCTAGGCCCTTCCAATGCCCTGAGAGAGTGAGAGAAAACACCGTTGCTAATGGGGATCCCCAAGTTTTGCCAGTTCTAGGTACCTTTTTTCTGCACAGCTTCATGCTGCTTGTAAGCACGCTGCACTAAAACCTCTGAAGTGATATGTCCTGTTGATGATCAAAGAACGTGTCGCTTGCAAGGTTTCAACGTCAACATAATTATAAGCAGCACAGAGCCGCATGAGCCATGTATCGGGCCACTGTCACCACCTTCAGACTGCTGCTGCCACAAAAGCCCAGGGGGAGGGAACTGTTCCGTGTGTCCCAAGGTTGGTGCAGCTGCACTGGGCAGGAATGTTTCAGATGGCCTGCAGCACTTGGATGAGTGGAGTGGTGTGAATTGCTGCTTCTGGTGCAGGCTGTGGGCAGGAAGACAGGGAGGGGCATGTTGATGGTGACAGTGGTTGGTGGGGGCACCAGAGGGGAGAGTTTTGGTGGAGAGAGGACAGGAAAGGGGTTTGCTTGTGCTGGTCATGGGGCTGGCATACATTGGCAGCAAAAAGCTGAGAGGGCATGGTCTGCCTGGCTCTACAGGATGAAGGGATGAGGGGAAGATGTTGGACTCAGCAACGAGGGGTATAGGGAATGGAAGGAGTGATGCTGGACAGCAGAGAGAAGGGTGGTGGTGGTGGTAACAGCCTCTAGCAGAAAGCAGTAGGCACAAAGCCCACAAAGTAACGATGAAAGTGTTTAGTAGGGTAAGGATAACCACCATAGAATTTGCTGTCTGCTTGATTAGTTATGGAATATTTTTATCAGATTTTCTTGAAAAAAAATAAGGCTATTATATGTTCCTTTATCAAGCTAGCACACCATAAATAATGACGATCACATTATACAATATAAATCGTCCTCAAGATATATCTTTTAAATGCTTGAATCAGCTGCTGTAAAAAAATGAAAATATGTCTAGGTTAAACCATGCTGTGATAAATTTCCAAAATCAAAGAACTACACTGCTCTTCTGCCTTATGAAAAGATGATTTATTGCATGTAGCTTTAAAAAGATTAATACAGAAATGATTTCTGATGACCTTTGTTTAGAATTAATGGTCATTTTTATATTTGTGTGCTCCATCTGCAAAAAAAATATTTGGCAGAAAAGAGTTCAAAGTCAGCTTTTCAAAAAAGATCACAAATCTGAGACCAGAATGGAAATGGAAATCACAGCTACCACCAGCACCAAACCCTAACTGTTAACTACATCTTAGCAACGTCACATATACACTTGTGCCAGAATAGTCTCTTTAGCTGTTTCTCTTAGATTGCACATGAAAATCATTTCATTATGTCTTGAAAACATAGGGGTATGTTTACTGAAGGGCATTAAAAGAGCAAGTGTGCCGTTAATGCCCATTATCAGCACACTTGTGCCCTTAACGCTGTGAAAAGGCTGCATTAAGGCGCGTTAAAGGCTCCTGCAGCGTTAAGGGAAACAGTAGGCGGAGAGTGGGCATTGACAGCAGGTGATCCCTTAATGCCTATTGTGTAAGTGTGTGTTAGAGCCCTTTAACACTGGGAACCCTAATGGCAAGTAAGACCTCGTGGAAAGGGTGTATTTTGAGGGGAGAGAACCTATTTAAATGTGTGCAATGTGATGTGCAGACAGGGGAACCCAAGAGGGCTGGTAGTAGTGTTCCATTAGCAGCAACAGCATAGTGCCCAAGTATGAAAGGGCACCATGCTGATGGTATAGATGGTACAAATGGGACAAAGGAGGTGGCATGTTCGTCAGGCAGTGGGGGTTGCTGGTGTGCAAGGGCAACCAGGCAGCTGTCCAGATTGCACATCTGTGATATCTGTCATGATCCAAAGTCAACAGAGGCAGCATACAGACATTCTGCCATTCTGCTGCTATGGAAAGGTGATGCGCCACATGGGGGCAGTCCAAGGGTTCCACAATGCTTGTATTGGGTCCAGCAGTGGATAGCCCAGGTCCCCTTTAATAATGGTTTATGGACCTTTCCTCCAGGAACTTGTCCAAACCTTTTTTAAACCTGGCTACACTAATAACTTTTACTACATCCTCCGGTAACAAATTCCAGAGTTTTATTACATTGAGTGAAAAAAATATTTTCTCTTATTAGTCTTAAATAGGTTACCATGTAGCTTCATTGCATGTC
The DNA here is from genome assembly GCA_033557465.1 of Ichthyophis bannanicus. Classification (NCBI taxonomy): domain Eukaryota; kingdom Metazoa; phylum Chordata; class Amphibia; order Gymnophiona; family Ichthyophiidae; genus Ichthyophis; species Ichthyophis bannanicus. Next base: position 1,494,210,130 of record CM066031.1, read on the forward strand.
CCCTGGTCTTTCTATATTTTGATGGCATAAACAATCGATATACGTTAACCCGTTCCAATCCATTCATATCATCCATATCATCAAATGATACAGAGGCATTATAATATCCTTTGTTTAAATCTCCATTCCTTTCCTTATGATACCTAGCATTCATGAGGATTGAAGAAAATTGCAAGAGGATCTTGATAAATTGGAAGACGGCATCCAAATGGTTGATGAAATTTAATGTGGATAAGTGAAAAGTTGTGCACCTAGGAAAGAACAACCCAAACTATGGTTACATGATGCTAGGTTCCACATTAGGGACCACCAACCAGGAAAAAGATTTAGGTGTCATCGTGGATAACATGTTAAAACCCTCCGCCCAGTGTGCAGCAGTGGCCAAGAGAGAAAATAGAATGCTAGGTATCATAAGGAAAGGAATGGAAAATAAAACAAAGGATATTATAATGCCTCTATATCGTTCCATGGTGAGACCGCACCTTGAATATTGTGTGCAATTCTGGTCGCCGTATCTTAAAAAAGATACAGCGTTATTAGAAAAGGTTCAGAGAAGAGCCACCAAAATGGTAAAGGGGATGGAAGGATACCCCTATGAGGAGAGGCTAAAAAGGTTAGAGCTCTTCAACCTGGAAAAGAGACGGCTGAGGGGAGATATGATAGAGGTCTATAATTAATGAATGGAATGGAATGGGTAAACATAGATCGACTGTTTACATCATCAGAATATAGAAAGACTAGGGGACATGCAATAAAGCTACAGGGTAACCTATTACATCATCAGAATATAGAAAGACTAGGGGGTATGTTTACTAAGCCGTCTTAATGTTACCGGCACTAGTTTTAGCGCTAACGTGAAGAATCCCATATAAGGAAGTGGGCGTTCCGGTGTTAAGCCGTGTATCGCGCGATAGAGGGCACCTTGCCGTTTTCGTGTGATAGTGTGCGGCACTGCACATTTGCGTGCCATAAGTCTAAATATGTAGAAGCACTGCAGTAATAGCTACAGAGGTGTAGTACACTGGTTAATACAATGCTTGCCGAGACAGCGGTCATGAGTTCGATCCCTCTTGGTGCATACAATATGGCAGTCCGAGACAATTTATTTTAATGCGTGTAATGGACACATCTGAACAGTGTGTGCTGCTAATCGAAAAACCCATGCTGCTGTGCAGTAACCAGATGGGCATATTAGGGTGCCCACCCCAAGGCACCCTATGATGCGCCGTAGTTTGCCACCCTCCACGGCACCATATAAGGCGCCCCATGATCTGGCACATACTAAACTGCATCAAAAGATGCCCAAAGGAGGGCAAGGTGATGCCTAAAAAGGTGGCCAGTGGCAGTAAGGATCCCGAAGTTGAATAGCACAAAATGCATGGCCCAAACACAGATGTAACCCTACCACTGCACAGAGTACTAAGGAAAGCCAAACAACAACGTCTGGAGGGTATCACATGGCAGAGCTGATGGACCTGTCAAATCTGCGTGCAGCTCATGTGGCAGCTGGAAAAGTGAAGAAACATATCGGAGGCAGCTGGACCGATGCATAGGGTGATGGTGATGTAAAGTGCCAACATGAGAGTGTGTGGCAGAGGATGTGAAAACGTGTCCACCAGAGCAGGTAGAGGTGGCAGCATAACAGGAGGACAGAGGAGTAGCAGTGCCATGCTGAGCATACACACGAGAGGCAATCATGAAGAGCCGCAATGCAAAAAAGGGTCACAGCGCAGGACATAGGGCGGTAGTCCGCACATTAGGGCATGACGCCACACAGGTATGCATTACAGCAATGGCTGGCCACACAACAACTGCAGGCCACCACACCAACAATCTGCTGTGCATACTGGGGCAGGGTAAAAGCACAGGCAAGGTACTGTATAGGGCACCATAGGTCACACAAATGAGGTGAGGGTGGTCTGTGTGCTAAACACTGATCTCCAATATATCTCTGCCTGACATAGTCACAAAAGGGAGTTGTGCTGCACATTCTGACTAAAGGAGGCCCTCTGTGGGATTGAACCCATGACCACTAGCACATAATTTAATGCAAAAACCGGTATACCTATCCCACCAATGTGAGTCAAACAGCAAAGGCTGCATACAACAACACTGCATGGCCCCACAACAAAAGCCTGCTGCGTGCCAGGAAAAGGCAACCCCAGCAGTAACCATGACGTAATGCACATGTAGAAGAGCTGTGTACAGCACATATCACAGTCTGCAATTGGGACGAGAGCCACATATACACAAATGCACACACACAATAAAGTGTTAGGCAGTCCAAACAGCATGCAAAAGAGCAAGGGAAAGGAACCCAAAGGGCGGCAGGGGATGCTGTATGTAGCAGGGCAAAATGGGAAATAGTACTGAAAAAGAGCATGTGAGAATTGAACCTGCAAACAGAAGCTTGGACAGATCAGCTCAACAACAGCAATAACAGTCATCCCAAGTATACCCGCCACATGGACAATACAAAGGAACAAGAAGAAGAATAGTTAATATGCGACACATAGGCTGCAGAAAGGGCCCACTGTGCTGTACAAAGAAGCAATGGAAGGGTGTAAAGGAGAGCTGATGAAGCTGCAGCCAGCTCAAGGTCAGGTTAGCACAGCACAAGGTAAAAGGAAAAGCATGTGGGGATCAAACCTGCAACCTACGGTGCTCCAATGCACGTCTGTAACCACTATCACAAACCACCACTACAGGGACAATGCAAATATATTCCATAAAGGGAATGTGTGTATGGGAACCCATAACACCCTGACGTGGCAGACAGCTCGTACACCAGTCATGAAGGTATAATCAAAACATATCTGCCCTCAAAAAAACAGGAGGCACAAACCTGACAAAGCATACGTATAAAAATCTCTGCAACTGCACATACATATATTCAGATGTCACAGATGTTGCATAATGCATAATATAGCAAATAATGTGCCACATACATCCAAAACAACACTGTGCAAATGCCAAACCCAGATATGGTAACAGGTACAAGAGGAACATGATGCCAGATAATACAGAAAACGCAAACTGTCACACATACAGAGATAACACTATGCAGAAGGTCTGCTGCAATGGGTATTGTGAAGACAGTATGGGTATACATATGACACGGCACATGGAATGCACCCATGAAGGATGAACACGCACACCCACACTGCAAAATTACCGGTGCAATGTGAGTCCCGGAATGTCATGAGATAAAGAAGACTGTGCAGACATGCATTGCTATGTCTGTAAATCAATGCAGAGCGGCACATCAGTACAATAACCAAACACACTAATCTGTACATAGAGGTTGAAAGAAAGGTCAAACATGGCCCAGTAACTGGCACAGAAGCCACACTGCCACATGCCCTGGTGCACCAACATATTCAGCCACATGCACCTGGAACATGTACGGTAAACAATGACACAGTGATGCCTCACATGCACTGTAGCAAACGTGATGATGCAAATAGTGACCGAAGATGTTGGCGCACATCAAAGTGGTGTGGTGGTAAATACCGTGTCATGTTCAACTGCAGGGTAGCCCCAAAAATACCAGAGGACCTATACTATGTCACCCCTGTGCCACATTCATGGCTGTATGCTCTTGGTGAACTAAACAGATGAGGATATCCTGTGGTGCAGGTCACACACATAGGCAACATACAGTAACACAATGTCAAATGGATGTACAACATGCAGCAAGTAGGTCAGTCCCTGCTGCACACGTAGGGGCCTATACACAGTGTCCATAGCGCAAATAGCTCTGCAAACCAAAATGTCCCGTGAAGACTGTCCGTGAATCCCTGGGCCTGTATATGCAAGTGGTACATCCCAATATGCCACAGCACACAAAAGGTCATGTATGTCCCCTGTGATGAACTCCACACTCAGCTAGAGCACGGCAGCAACGTTGTGTAGGACAGGCCGCCTAAGCCCAATGTAGCAGTCCAACATCAATGTCCATCATAGGCATGTGGGCCACACGCAGAGGTCAGCCATCCTATGCCACCATATATTTATTTATTTACATTCTCTTATATACCGCGCTATTCTGCATCAGTGTGGTTTACATTGAACAAACTGAAATTACATTGAACAGGGCATTATAACTTGGAGATAACTATTTTACAGGGAACATGGGCTATGGAGGGTTAAGTGGCTTGCCCAAGACCACAAGGAGCACCTGTGGGACTAGAAACCCCAGTCCTTCCAGCCCAAGGTTGCTGTCCTCTAGTGGGATTTGAACCCCCGACCTTCTGGCCTGAAGTACCTTGCCCCAACCACTAGGCCACTCCTCCACTCCACATGCCATATGCCAGGGATAGCTGCATGGTCTTGTTGTGGTTTGCAGACACTTGGGTGATGGTGCCTGCGGATGCAGTATAGTTGATGTGCAGTGTGTGTGCTCTGACCTGTATCAGAAGAAGGAGAAGCACTGCCATGGTATGTTGCACAGAACACCAGGGAACATTGCAGGTAGGCAGACAGCAATATGTATAGAATGCAACGCCAGACATGCAAACATGAAATTAGCACAACACATAACACAGTGCATGTTGTGGAAATGTGGCCATTGAACCATACATGAGGGTGTCCTATGAATATGGTCATGTCCATGCACATGTCACACAGGCGCCTCACTGCTCCACCCCAGGTCCATCAGCGTTGGTGCATAGTGACCCCACAGGATAACTCCTTGAAAAACACAACAAAACACAAGCACAGAACGGATGATGTCATTTCCAAAAGAAAGTGCAGAAAGTGTCTGCTAGGGACTGTCTGAGGCAGGAAAAAACAACACCAGGTCACAGTGAATATAGAAGATGCCAGTGAATATAGAAGATGCCAGAGGAATGTATAGAATCACCATATCCCCATCTCCAGCTGCCGTTGGCGCATGTCCAAATTAAAGCGTCATCTGTGATACTGAAATGCTGATGGATAGTGTTCTAAGGGCACACAAGAGATAGGTCAGGTCACAACATAAAACAGATGCGCACAATGTATATATGGTCAACAGCAGTAGGTTACAGATAGCAGAGTCCACAAACCTCCACAGGTGTCAAAACACCATCCACCACATGATAATACAAACTATATGCACACTATACCCTTACACACACACACGCTAGAAAAACACACACACACACAGTATCTTAAGGTGAGCATGCCACCAGTAGCAAACGGCCTGTCTGTGGACAACTTGAGATCAGTGGAGATAGCTCTTGGCCAAAGCAATGCTACACAGCATTTGGCTGATGTTACAATGTCATGGAGGGTTGTACGTGTGGCACACCACCAGAACACCTAGGACGTGTGGACACACGCAGCTCTCTGGGATGTGTTCCAGAAACAGTGCTGGAGCAGATGTGCTGTGCAGGAACACATGTGCCTGTGTGTGACAACAATAACATATGGGGTATTGGGGTGCAAAACAAAAAGGTGAACCACAACATATGTGCATTGGACAGATGACCCCAGACATGATCTGTGGCTGACTGTCCCCACACACCATGTACCTGTATGTCCATACTACCCATTCTCCTGCACGTTGAGTGGGGTAAAGACAGCTGCCAGTGAACCACAGCACCAGGGATGTCAAACATATCCTGTCGAGGGATAAACACACCAGAAACATACATGTCATGTTTGAGCTGTGTAACACACACACAGCACCATCACGTCATCACCCCTCCGGCCCCCCAAAGCTGTTTCAGTCTGGCTTTTGTCCGTTACACTGTACAGAATTGCCCCTGCCAAATTCCCCAATGATGTGTTAATGCTAAAAATAAAGGGCCTGTACCCCAAAAGCTCCAATTCATCACCTCTCTGCTTCCCCAGACACAGCTGACCACACCCGTCACCCTGATATACTGTCCTCGCATGTCCACGCTGCCTCCGTACCAACCCCCTGCACCCCATATCTCACCCGTCACACCTTCAGTATGTGTTGTGATGGTTCCACCTCCCCTGCGTGCCTGCACCCATATGCTGGAACACAGGGATATGTCCTGTGTCTGCATGTTCCAGAGCTCCATACCAAATGCCGTGTTTATTTATTTATTTAATACTCTTATATACCGCGCTATTCGAAATCAGTGCGGTTTATATGGAACATCAGTGAGATTTTACGGTGGGGGCTACACCATAATTACAGATAACAGGGAGCTCAACTTGGATAACATGTTAACTATATTACACAAGAATACCAGACAATATATACATATATACATCACATTGCGGTATGGTTACTAGGTAGTCATGGATCTGTGATTGTGTGCGGGGCACTTTGGTGAAACTACTTCCGGGTAGCACTTGATGAAGAGGTGGTGCTTAAGTGCCTTCCTGAATTTCGTTATCTCTGTGATTGCTCGTATGTGGGGTGGCAGGGCGTTCCAGCATCTAGGTGCACAAAGACTGAAAGCCCTGTTTGCGGATGACTGTGTACACTGGGTTATTGTTTTGGGGATTACCATAGTGTTTATTGCTGTAAGTCGTCTGGTCCTGGTGGGGGGAGTCAAGAAGGTGATGCTCGCAAGCGATGAGGGGGAGAGCCCATTGATGGCCTTGAATGTTAGTAGCAGGGTCTTGAAGGCGATCCTACAGTGGACTGGGAGCCAGTGGAGACTTTTGAGGATAGGTGTTATATGTTCTCGCCTTGAGACCCCAATTAAGACTCTGGCTGCAAAGTTCATGGCAAGTTGGAGTGGACTTAGGGTTGATTGTGGTAACCCTTGCAGTATTGCGTTGGCGTAGTCGAGATGTGGAATAGTTAGTGCCTGAAAGATTGTTCTGAAATCATCAGGTTGTAGCAGAGGGCGTAGATGTCTGAGTGTCCTGATTTTATGATATATTGATTTCACCATGTTGCCAATATGTGTCTTCATGTCCAGTTTTTGGTCTAGTGTTATGCCCAGGTAACGGATTGTGGACTTGGTTTGCAGTTCTACATCTCTGACTTTTAGGTTGGCTGGAGGACAGAAGTTAGGGTTTCTGGTAATGAACAACACTTCCGCCTTTTTGTGCTGTATCCGGAGATTCTGATTTTGGAGCCAATTTTCCACTGCATTGAAACAGTTTGTTAGTGATGAGAGGTCGATCTGGTCAGTCTTGAAAGGTGTGTAGAGCAAGACATCATCGGCATATATCATGCACTCAATGTTGAATGAGCATATGAGGTCGCAGATGGGCTGCATGTAGATGTTAAACATTAGGGCTGATAGGGAGGATTCCTGCGGAACACCCTGTTTCTGATGGAACGGTTCAGATGTTGATGTCTCTGTTCGCACATGCTGCCATCTATCGGATAGGTATGATTTACACCAGGTTAGGGCTAAATCACAGATGCCTTTTTCCTCAAGCCGTCTCAGGAGGGTCGTGTGGCATACTGAGTCGAATGCTGCGGCAATATCCAGGAATATAAGGGCCATACCGCAGTGAATGTTATCTTTTGTGTTGAGAATATTGTTGAATAGAGTGGTGAGTAGCGTCTCCACACCATGGGCTTCTCTGAAACCATGTTGGCAGTGGTCTAGGGGTGCAGCATTGTTGACATGATGTTGTATCTGGCATTGGACCTCCTTATTTATTTATTTTATTTATTTAGCTGTATTTATATCCCGCTTTTCACCGGGTCAAAGCGGTCAATTGGGGGATACATTTAACACGAGGGGATATGAGACACATACGCTAATACTTACAGGGAACATGGACAATGGAGGGTTAAGTGGCTTGCCCAAGACCACAAGGAGTGCCTATAGGACTAGAAATCCCAGTCCCTCCGGCCTGAGATTGCTGTCCCCAGGTGGGACTTGAACCCCCGGCCCTCCGGCCTGAAGTACCTTGTCCTAACCACTAGACCACTCCTCCTTTTCTATTATTTTGGCCAGGAGTGGAATACTGGCAATTGATTTATATGATTCCACTTTCTGGGGGTCAAGCTTGCTGTTTTTCAGCAGAGGTCTGATAGATGTGTGTTTGAGATTTAGAGGGAAAAATCCTGAGGTGAATGATGAGTCGAAGAGTCTGGCTAAGAATAGGCTAAACTCTGTTTTTAGTTCCTTTATCCAAAAGGTGGGACAGGGATCGGTTTGCGCAGTAGAGGTATTAATTGTGGAGATGGTGTCGGCAATTTGTTTAGGTGAGGGCGTGGAGAATGTTGTTAGTTTCCCTGCATTGGTTTGCACTTTGCTGGAGGCGGATGCGTCAGACTTGCTGGTTTGGCATACTTTGGATTGAAGGAAGTCAGCATAGTCTTGGGCGTGGATCTCGGTTTTTTGCACTGGTCCTGGTTCTCTCGTTAGGTTCTTGACTAGGTTGAATAAGTCGTGTGGTTTCCTTAGCGATCATCGTAGCGTGTCTGTTTGTGCTTGTCTTATTTTCTCAGCTATCGCCTTGCGGTGCGTTGCTAGTTGGAGGTTATATGCTTCCTGATCTTCCGTGGATCGTGAACACCTCCATCGCCTTTCGAGTTTTCTGAGTTTGAGGAGGGAATCATGTAGTTCTTTTGAGTACCAGGGCGCAGCAGCCCTATTCCTTGGGGCTTTATTGTACCCCGTGCGTAATGCAATGGAACTAAGGCTGTCGTTCCAGCTGGAGACTAGATTATCAAGGTTTGTTGTTGTCATGTTGAGAAGTGGTTGTGTGCGATTCATGATGGTTTCCTTGTTGAAAGGGTGGAAACTTCGTGGGGGTATTCTTGTAGGGTTTGTCTTGTTTTCAGGACGCTTCCTGAGCTGGTTTTCCATGGGAATTTGGAACAAGATTAGCTTACGGTCAGACCATGGTACTTCGGTGTAGGTTGGTGAGGTGGAGAGGGCCGCGTCACGGACAGTTAGTGGAGAGAAGATCAAATCCAGTGTATTCCCCTTTGTGTGGGTTGGTTTGTTGATTAGCTGCTGATATCCTAGGTCTAACAGTGCATCAAGGAAAGCTGCTGCTTGAGAGTCCTGTAGGGACGGCAGATTGAAGTCTCCTAGTATCCAGTTTGGAGTATGCAAGTTTGGGGTATTGCAGGCCAGCTCAATTATCGTGGCTAGGTCATCAGGTGATGGAGTCGGGGCTCTGTACAGCAAATTGATGGAGCAGTGATTGTTTGCTATTACTACTATGTCAAGGTTGGATGTGTTGGTGCTGTTGGAGAGGTAGAAATTGAGGTCAGTTTTAGCGAGTATGAGTACTCCCCCACCCCTTTTGTCGCCTCTGTGACAACCGTGTATTGTGAAGTTGGGGGGTAGCAGGTGGTAGATGAGGACCATGTCAGAGTTTGTTAGCCAAGTCTCTGTGATCAGGAGTATGTCTAGGTTGTGAAGGGCTATAAGGTCGGTGATGATCGGCCATTTGTTGCAGACTGAACGTGCATTTATGAGGGCGGCCTTTAAGTCTTGTGGAGGTAGGTTATCTTTTTTTACATTCAGGGTGTGTTGAATTGCGATGTAGAGTAGGTGTTGGTAGGTTGGCTGTGTATCGTCTACTGACTTGTGGAGGGGGTCTCTTGACCATTTTCTCCCATGTCCCTGTAGCACAGGTATGTGTTTGTGAGTGCTTGTTAGGGCTAAAGTGCTACTGATCAGCCCTAAGAGGAGGTAGCCATAGATTAATGTTGTTAAGAGGTGATCCAATCCTTATGTTTGAGCTATCATGAGTTTATAGGGCCTTAATGTGTGAGTGGGTCGTAGAGTTGTACTGCTTCAGGAGATTGTGCAGGTGTTAGAGGGCAGATGACGTCTTATGGCATTAGGTGGGTTAGATGTAATACTACAGTCAAGCACAGAAATATAGAAGTAGGTAACTGATGGTTACAGGCTGCCTCGCAAAGAGGCGGGTCACTGGTAGTTACAGGTTGCTATTAGCAGAATATGGACAGGTTGATCCAGGCTACTGGCAACAGTAAAAGTAGATGAGGCTATCGTCAACAGTGTAGGTGGTCAAGTAGAAACAGGGTACTGGCAACAGAAAAGTTAAGTGCAGGTTACTGGCAATAGAACAAGAGGTCAAGTAGAAGCAGGTTACTGAAAACGGTATAGTTAATACAGACTACAGGCAACTGTAAGAATGAAGGCTACTGGCAACAGTACAAGTGATCAAGTAGAAGCAGTTACTGACCACAGTATAGTTAATACAGGCTACAGGTGACTGTAAGGATGCAGGCTACTGGCAACAGTACACGTGATCAAGTAGAAACAATTACTGGCCACAGTATAGTTAATACAGGCTACAGGTGACTGTAAGGATGTGGGGTTATCTGATCCCCTGCCGCTCAGTGCCAAATATATCCCAGCATCCCTGAACAGCTCCTGCCAATCCAGACCCAGAGCTATGTTTGTGTGCCTGACAATGCTGGCCTGATGTATCCACGCTGCCTGAAACAGAACCTGGCCACGACCCAACATCTAAGCTCCCTCTGTAAACCCCGCCCCCATATTAGGTGTCTGTGTATAGGTTGAAACACTTTGCTGCACATTGATATGCAATGTACGGGTTGTCTGTGATCCCTCCCTCTCCTCCCCCACACATACGCATCATGTAGCTAAGACATGCTGTGTCATTCCAGATAACATGAGCGATATCCCCCATCCTCCCTTAACACACAACTAAAACGTGAATGCACCCCTCAGTCACCCCCCCTCCGATCTTCTAACTGTAACCTACACCTTGCTGTTATCCCCTTGAATCAGCTGTGTCTGCCCCAAACCAAGCAACACGCCGCTGCATGGCTCATCATCTGCCAGCCGCACCATGACCATAATACTGCTTCTGTCAAATCACCTCACTGGCTCACAATCCATGTATGCATTCAGGTGTAGGTTACCCGGCTGAGCAAATGATGCAGTACCTGTGTGTGTATGCTGTACCTCCCCTCCAGAATATTAACTCCTGCCAAAACTACTACCACTGAGCATGTACATATTAGTGCCAGTTGTACACAGCGCTGTACACAAACATGTAATGCACAGTCTGTTCCAATCAGTGTAAGTTATGTGACCAATGCGCCAATATCTGTCATCGTGGCATCCACACGTCTAGGCAAATGGTGCCACCTACCTCCCGCATTCCTACTGCTGACCATACACCACACTCCGTTTACCATGCTGCACTCACAGCTGAAACCAACAACCTGTGTGTGATCGCCAGCCACTGTCCCCAATCCCCGACCAAGTTCCTGTGTATGGTAACATACCCACCTAGGGCAGGTAATCCAGTCTCATTTGACCCCCGTGCATCCACAGTTATCCCCTAAACACCTGTGTTCCCCCTGGACCCCCGTGCATCCACAGTTATCCCCTAAACACCTGTGTTCCCCCTGGACTATCCTGAATGCTCTGATGGGCAGGGAATGTCCCCCAGATGTCTGTGTAGTGTTGCGTATGACTGGCATGGCTATACAAATGTTCAACAGTAGTAGTAGTGCATATGTCTAGATACCAATGTAATATCCAACATATGCAGTACTTACATGAGTACTTACATGAGAAGACCGCCGCAATCAGCTGGCGCCTGGCTGCCATGCCCTCACATGTGTTACCACGGCCACTTACAGGATGGCACTTAGGAACATCTTCCAGATCCTCATTAATTTGGACTGGGAGATCGTGCCTCAGAGCAATATTGTGCAGTATGCAACAGGCCAGAATAATCTTTGCCAAAGTCATGGGTTTGTATTGTAAGGCCCCACCGGTTCTATCCAGACACCTGAAGCAACTTTTCAAAACGCCAAAGGTGCGCACGATGACTGAGCGGCTGGAGGCATGGGCCTCATTGTACCTCCTCTCTGCACATGTCCCTGGCAGATGCACAAGGGTCAGCAACCAGGGATGACACCCATATCCTGCATCACCTGTAGAGAAATAGTAGAAAGGTAAAGCAGAGGCTGAGCCTCAAACACACATGCACACAAGCATGTACATGCAAACCAACAGCACAGACAGGTCTCCCATGAACATGTTACAGCACATGCTGACACACAACATGTATGTGGCAGTATCTGGAGATGTGAAACAGGGTCCATGGGGTGGGGGTAAGATGTGCAAACCACCTCAGCTCTAACCCACAATAACACATGCCCAAACACTCGTAGCTGAAAGGTAGTAGTGCCGGCTGCAAAATCATCAGCCACACACATGGCAATGCACCCTTGACAAGGTTAGTGATGCACACATTTGCAAGCATGTGATAGCCATGAGACTGCCCACACACATGGGTTGAAACAGGAAAAGGTCCCTGAGTTGCCCCGAGAGGATGTCCGACACAACAATATCCTGTTGAATATATGTGGAATATACATGTGTCCTGTACTATGCCCACACAAAGCACACAATGTGAAATGGTCAGATATGTCAGAGATGAAGGTGCCCCCAACACAAAACACCGTACCAAAAGACGACTGTGAAGGGAAGTGCCCCCCCCTGGACACACGCACAAACGACACACATACACAACTGGGGACACCTTGCAAACACAGACATGTGCGCCTACGTGTACCCAGAGGAACACCATGTGCACATCTGAGCAGAGAAATACCAACCCAGCAGTATACAGTCCTCATATTGCCCAGCCTCAAACTGTCCGAATAGTGCTGAGTGATGCAGGATAAAGGAGTCATGGGTGGACCCTGAAAACCTAGGGACCACATTCAGAATATGCATATTTGCATCATATACAACCTGAACATTCAGGGAATGGTAGTGTTTGCGGTTGCGGAACACTGCCTCCCTGTCTCCGGGCGGGACCAGGGCAACATGTGTGCAATCAATTGCTCCCATCATTTGTGGTATCCCCACAACCTCTTCAAAGGCCTGGTTCAGGGTCCCCCACTGTTGCCTAGTGTTGGGAATTGCAATGTAATTCCCCACCCGGCTGATCATGGCACGCAGTACCTGGTGGAGACAGCGTGAGAAGGTGGGGCTGCTCATGCCACCCACTGCGGCCACAGATGACTGGAAACAGCAAGAGGCAAAGAAATGTAGGGCAGCCAGGAGCTTGACCAAACCCAGTATGGCATGTGACCGACTGGTCAAGGGCTCAAGGTCAGGTCTGAGATCCTCAAAGATCTCCCTAATAGCCACTGTGTCCAGACGGTACAGGGAGATGATCTGGTCCTCACGCATGTCCTGGAGCTGGGCCCTGGGCCTGTAGAGGCAAGCCTGGTGAGGGCACAGCTCAGCACGCCTCCTGCACCGTGCCGGCTCAGCCCTAGCTTGCATGACCTCTACAGATCCCATGACCTGTGCCGCAGCACCGTGGACACCATCACCCACATCAGGCAACCGGGGGTCATGAGCACCCCCCAACGCACCTGCAGCCACCACAAAGGCAGCCATCAGCAAAACAGAGATACCACAGACAGAGGGTTTCACTCGCCTCTCCCTCGCCCCACCAACAACGCCCTCTACCTGTCCCTCACCTCACCCCCTGTACCCTATGCCTGCTTACCACCTCACCTGCCCCCCACCACCCCAACACCACCTCTCGCCTGCTGCTCACCTCACCCCACCCCACCTGCTGTACACTTGACAAATACCTCACCTCGCCTGCTCTACACCTCACTTACACAAAGCCCTTTGCATGTACCTTTCATCCGGTGTGCGTCTGTGCACATGTTGTGCATGCGCAGCACCGCAAACGCTGTATCTGTGCATGTTGCGCATGCACGTAAGATCTGACCATGACCTGCGCGCATGTGTTGCATGGTCTTGAAGGACTAGAAAAAGGGACTGCTACTTCTGGAGAGAGATCCTCAATTGTGAGTATATACTTCTGAGAATTTTCTGAAAGGACCTCTTTGTATTAAAGCTAATTAATCTGTGAACCCAGTGTTTATTGTTAAATCAGTCAGGGCCTAGTATCAGCAAAGTACTTTTAGTTTAAATTTAAAACACAGAAGAGAGCTTTCTGGTTAAATTTGGAACCCAGCAGAGAGCTTGTAGTTTAAATTTCATAATAAGTCAGAGCCTAGCAGCAGCAAAGAGCTGTAATTTATATTCTGATTTGATTTAACTTAGCATAAAAGGCAAAACAGGGTAAGTACTCTGTGAACAACAAATAAAGTCTTCTAGAGACCTTTACAAAGAGGCCTTCTACCTAGTGGGCAAGAGACCTGTGAAAATGTTTCAATAGGTGTTAACACCAGATGGCAGGTCAAAAGGCTATTTTGAAAGACTCCTTCTATCCAAGCAAGGACTGTTAATCACCCAGGAAGTTGGTCACAGCTTACCTCAAAAGCACAGGACAGGGTACTGTGTAACAGCCCTCTTTTAATAAGTGTTATTTCCCTCCCTCCCTCCCCCCCAAACACCCACCCCTGGGATAATCGTAGCATTATAGGTGCTTACACATCTTAATGGAAAGGAGGTGCTCTCAGGTGAAGCTCATTATCCAAATCAGTCATACACTAAGGACCTGAGATTAATTAAGCTTCAGGTGAACAAGGTATATTAAGTGTATTGCAAATGCAATGTGTGCCTTCGAGTCAGTCCTGACTCCTGGCGACCCAGAAGCTCCTGGGTTTTCTTGGCAGTGTCACCGGAAGTAGATTGCCAGGTCTTTCTTCCGAGGCAATGGAGGGTTAAGTGACTTGCCCATGGCCACAAGGAGTGCTAGTGGGAATCGAACCCTGGTTGCTTGGTTACCAAGCCAGTGTTCTAACCACTAGGCTACTCCTCCACTCCTTATATGTATTAGGTACAGTTTTATTATTTATTTGTATTTATTTATTTAAAGGCTTTTCTATACTGCGCTCTTTATTATTAGTACGGTTTACAGTTAACAGTTTGACACAAGGGCAGCATAATTAGTATAAATATTAGTATTTATACTAATTATGCTGCCCTTGTTATCTTTAAGTTCTTTACTTACTAAGGGTTGCTATGGATATTTATACCTATTAGTATAAATATCCATAGCAACCCTTAGTAAGTAAAGAACTTAAAGCTCTAAACACAAGCTTAAAACTAAGATACAGACAGCAGTCCAGCAGTGAGATGGGGGCTTTCTAGTCTTTTGCATTGAGTGTCACATGTATGATTTTCTCCCAGTTGGTGAGAGGTCTTACGTGTGCACTAGGTGCAAGGAACTCTTTGCTCTCAGGGAACGAGTCCATTCTCTAGAGGCTAGAGGAGCAGACTTGGAAAACATAAGAAAGATAGAGAGGTACATAGACGAGACCTACAGGGATATAGTCCTGAAGTCCCACCTCCAGTCTGGCAGCATCCCTGTTGCCATGGAGGAGAGAGGCCATGTGACAGGACAGCATCACCCTGGTGTGGCAGGAAGTGATCCTGTAATTAGGACCTGTCCTCTAGGTGATGTAAAACCCTCTCGCACCGAGGAAGTTTCTCCAGGGCCATGCGCCCATGAGGGAAGGATAAGGACAGCCGTTATAGTTGGTGATTTGATCATTAGGCATGTAGATAGCTGGGTGGCTGGTGCACGTGAGGATCGCCTGGCAATATGCTTGCCTGGTGCGAAGGTAGCGGACCTCACGCGCCACCTAGATAAGTTCTTAGATAGTGCTAGGGAGGAGTCTGCTGTCTTGGTACATATCGGTACCAATGACATAGGAAAATGTGGTAGGGAGGTTCTGGAGGCTAAATGTAGGCTTTTAGGTAGGAAGTTGAAATCCAGAACTTCCAGGGTAGTGTTCTCCGAAATGCTTCCCGTTCCACACGCAGGATCCAAAAGGCAGGCAGAGCTCCGGAGTCTCAATGCTTGGATGAGACAATGGTGCAGAGATGAGGGTTTTGGATTTGTTAGGAACTGGGGAACATTCTGGGGAAAGGAGGGGCTCTTCCGAAGGGATGGGCTTCACCTTTACTGGGATGGAACCAGGCTGCTGGCATTAACCTTTAAAAAGGAGATAGAGCAGCTTTTAAACTGGATAATAGGGGAAAGCCGACAGTCGCCTAAGAGCGCATGGTTCAGAAGAATGCATCCTTGAAGGATACATACTACCAAAAGCAGAGAGGTTCCAAAAAAGAGTAAAAGTAGCCCAAATGCCCTCGAGTATGGAGCAGACAGAGCTTAAAGATCCCAAATTACCCATGCCTACCAATAGCCAGATTAATATTAATAAAATACAGTCTCTAAAATGCTTGTATGCAAATCCTAGAAGTCTAAAAAATAAGATGGGAGAGTTAGAATATATAGCACTAAATGAGAGGTTAGATATGATTGGAATATCAGAGACATGGTGGAAGGAGGAAAACCAGTGGGACACTGTGATACCTGGGTACAAACTATATCGTAATGATAGAGCTGATCAAATTGGTGGAGGGGTTGTGCGCTATGTTAGAGAGGGCATTGAGTCAGAAAGGATTAAAGTTTTGCAGGAAACAAAATTTGCTGTAGAATCTCTATGGATTGAAATTCCATGTAAAAAGGGGAAGGCGATGGCAGTGGGGGGTGTACTATCGACCGCCTGGCCAGAATGAACAAATTAATGATGAAATGCTCAAAGAAATCAAGGAAGCTAACAAAAGTTACAGAGCAGTCATAATAATGGGTGATTTCAATTACCCCGGTATCGACTGGGTCAGTGTCACGGCAGGACATGCTAGGGAGATAAAGTTCCTAGATGAAATAAATAACTGCTTCTTGGAGCAGCTGGTTCATGAACCGACCAGAGGGGAAGCCATATTGGACCTAGTCCTTAGTGGAACACCAGATCTAGTGCAAGAGATAAGGGTGTTGGGGCCACTTGGCAATAGTGATCATAGAATGATCGTGTTTGATTTAACTAGTGGAGGAGGGATAGTAAGGAAATCCACAGTACTACCTTTTAACTTTTGAAAGGGAGACTATGATAAAATGAGGAAAATAGTTAAGAAAAAACTAAAAGGAGCAGTTGCAAAGGTTAAAGACTTACATCAAGCTTGGGTGTTGTTGAAAAATACTCTTTTGGAAGCCCAGACCAGCTGTATTCCGGGCTTTAAGAAAAGTGGAAGGAAGTCCAAATAACTGCCAGCATGGTTTAAAGGTGAGGTCAGAGAGGCTGTTGTTGCCAAAAAAGCATCTTTCAGGAAATGGAAAAAAGAGCCAAACGACGAAACCTGGAAACAGCACAAGCACTGGCAAGTCAAATGCAAGGCATTGATAAGGCAGGCAAAGGGAGAATTTGAGAAGAAGTTTGCTGCGGAAGCAAAACGCGAAATAAAGACTTTTTCAAGTACATTCGTAGCAAAAAACCTGTGAGAGAGTCAGTTGGTCCATTAGATGACATGGTATTTATCACCACACCACTATGATGTGTGCCAACATCTTCGGTCACAATTTGCCATCACCACGTGTGCTACAGTGCATGTGGGGGCATCACTATGTCATTGTTTATGTCATATGTACCCTGTCTGATTGTTCTGTTCCATGTAAACCGCGCTGATGCTGAATAGTGCGGTAAATAAGAAATAGTAAATAAATAAATAGTTAACCGTACACGTTCCAGGTGCATGTGGCTGAATATGTTGGTACACCAGGGCATGTGGCAGTGTGGCTTCTGTGCCGGTTACTGGGCCATGTATGACCTATCTTTCAACCTCTATGTACAGATTAGTGTGTTTGGTTAGTGTACAGATGTGCCGCTCTACATTGATTTACAGACATAGCAATGCATGTCTGCACTGTCTTCTTTATCTCATAACATTCTGGGACTCACATTGCACCGGTAATTTGGCAGTGTGGGTGTGCATGTTCATCCTTCATGGGTGCATTCCATGTGCCGTGTCATATGCATACGCATACTGTCTTCACAATACCCATTGCAGCAGACCTTCTGCCTAGTGTTATCTCTGTATGTGTGATAGTTTGCGTTTTCTGTATTATCTGGCATCATGTTCCTCTTGTACCTGTTTCCATATCCGGGTTTGGAATTTGCACAGTGTTGTTTTGGATGTATGTGGCACTTTATTTGCTATATTACGCATTATGCAACATCTGTGACATGTATATATGTATGTGTGTGTGCAGCTGCAGAGATTTGGATACGTATGCGTTGTCAGGTTTGTGCCACCTGTTTGAGGGTAGATATGTTTTGGTTATACCTTCATGACTGGTGTGCGTTGGGCTGTCATCATACCCTGCCTACTGTCTACATGCACACATATGTGAAAAAGTCATTTTGGGCATGCAGCAGCATGTGGGGTGTGTGGAGATATTGCATAGTACACACCATGCACCTACTGCATATTATCTGTACTGCTTATTATCTCGGGGGGGGGGGGGGCAGTGACTTGTATGCGACATGTGGGTAGCTGGCCTACTCAATGTGGTTTCAGTTTGTGTCATGATATGAAGCTAGTTGTTTTACAGTGACCACAGTATATACGATATATATTTTATTTTGGAAAGTTACCGGACATGTCTTTAACGCACATTTGTCTCTGCTGCTGATTCAACACACTGTCACACGTATTTCTTGATTTACTGATGATGTACATGGCCGACCTGTGCTCACATCCTTGTACAGTGGCAGCTGTCTGCCACATCAGGGTGTTATGGGTTCCCATACACACATTCCCTTTATGGAACATATTTGCATGGTCCCTGTAGTGGTGGTTTGGGATAGTGGTTACAGACGTGCATTGGAGCACCGTAGGTTGCAGGTTTGATTCCCACACATGCTTTTCCTTTTACCTTGTGCTGTGCTAATCTGACCTTGAGCTGGCTGCAGTTTCGTCAGCTCTCCTTTATACCCTTCCATCACTTCTTCGTACAGCACAGTGGGCCCTTTCTGCATCCTATGTGCCGCATATTAGCTATTACATATGGCTGTTCCTTTGTATTGTCCATGTGGCTGGTATGCTTGGGTGACTGTTATTGCTGTTGTTGAGCTGATCTGTCCAAGCTTCTGTTTGCAGGTTCAATTCTCACATGCTCCTTTTCAGTACTATTTCCCATTTTGCCCTGCTACATACAGCATCCCCTGCCACCCTTTGGGTTCCTTTCCCTTGCTCTTTTGCTTGCTGTTTGGACTGCCTAACACTTTATTGTGTGTGTGCATTTGTGTATATGTGGCTCTCATTCTAACTGCAGACTGTGATATGTGCTGTACACAGCTCTTCTACATGTGCATTACATCATGGTTACTGTTGGGGTTGCCTTTTCCTAGCACACAGCAGGCTTTTGGTGTGGGGCCATGCAGTGTTGTTGTATGCAGCCTTTGCTGTTTGACTCACATTGGTGGGGTAGGCATACCGGTTTTTGCATTAACCTATATGCTAGTGGTCATGGGTTCAATCCCACAGAGGGCCTCCTTTAGTCAGAATGTGCAGCACAATTCCCTTTTGTGGCTGTGTCAGGCAGACATATATCGGAGATCAGTGTTTAGCACACAGACCATCCTCGCCTCATTTGTGTGACCTATGGTGCCCTATACAGTACCTTGCCTGTGCTTTTACCCTGCCCCAGTATGCACAGCAGATTGTTGGTGCGGTGGCTGCAGTTGTTGTGTGGCCAGCCATTGCTATGATGGATACTATAGAGGCATAGCACAGTGGTTAGTACACTGACTTCGCAGCCAGTGGTCATGGATTTGATTCCTATGTGTTCTTGGTTTTTCTGCCTGTCCTACACATCTATTTTTCCTTCCTCTAACAGTCATATCTGTGCAGATGTGTGTGGCGGCACATTATAGCCTCATCACAGTTGCCAAGCAAACTTCTGTCCATCTACGTGTCTCTGCCAGCTGTGTGTTGTCATGCCCTAATGTGCGGACTACCGCCCCATGTCCTGCGCTGTTACCCTTTTCTGCATTGCGGCTCTTCATGATTGCCTCTCGTGTGTATGCTCAGCATGGCACTGCTACTCCTCTGTCCTCCTGTTATGCTGCCACCTCTACCTGCTCTGGTGGACACATTTTTGCATCCTCTGCCAACATGTGTGGCAGAGGATGCGAAAATGTGTCCACCAGAGCAGGTAGAGGTGGTAGCATAACAGGAGGACAGAGGAGTAGCAGTGCCATGCTGAGCATACACACGAGAGGCAATCATGAAGAGCCATCATACATCACCATCACCCTATGCATTGGTCCAGCTGCCTCCGATACATTTCTGCACTTTTCCAGCTGCCACATGAGCTGCACGCAGATTTGACAGGTCCATCAGCTCCTCCATGTGATACCCTCCAGACGTTGTTGTTTGGCTTTCCTTGGTACTCTGTGCAGTGGTAGGGTTACATCTGTGTTTGGGCCATACATTTTGTGCTATTCAACTTGTGGCTCCTTACTGCCACTGGCCACCTTTTCAGGCGTCACCTTGCCCTCCTTTGGGCATCTTTTGATGCACCTTAGTTTGCGCCAGATCATGGGGCGCCTTATATGGTGCCTTGGAGAGTGGCAAACTATGGTGCATTTTAAGGCCCATGCTCAGCTCCACCGTAGTGTACAAGACTAGGGTGAGTGGGTATGCTGACTTTATCGTACACTAGATGTGTTACAGCCATGCAAAAGGGTGTCGCCTCAGACACTCTTCCTGATGTTGTTGCACTGGGGATTCGAACCCATGAAAGCTGGCTGCCTAGTCATTGTACTAACCAGTGTGCTATGCCTCTATAGCCATTGTCATAGCTAGGGCTGGCTACACAACAACTGCACATCAACGCACATTCATTCTGTTGTGCTTACTGGGATAGGGGAGACGCACAGCTAAGGCAGTTTCAAGGCCATATTACCGTAGGCAAATGAGGTGATGGTGTTGTTTTCATTTACACATTAAAACAATATTCCCATTAAAACATGTTTAATGCCATATGTGTGTCTGTTACAGGCCTACAAAGGAGTGGCCTCTGACAGTCTTACTAAGGGCAGCCCACTGAGGGATTGGACCCATGACGTCTAACACTGAATTCATTGACTTAACCATTATTCTACATCAACATGTGTTTATCCCACGAATGGCTGGCTGCAGAAGGAGTGCAGGTCATGCCACAAACCTTATGAGGTGCTGCACGGGATAGGGGAGACCCAAACATACAGGGAGCCCACTGTGGGATTGAAACCATGATGTATGCCACCAAAAACATCCTATTAACCATTGTACTACATCACTATGGGGTTTTTCATACCAATGGCTGGCCACAGATAGTATGCAGGTCACTGGACATACTGTCTGCTGTGGTAACCAGGATAGGATAGAGACAACAGTACCCATAATGCAATTCACATGCAGAACAGCAGTCTACATCTGCTCCCCAGATGGGGTATGGACCTCTACAGCACGTCAGCTTGGTAGGGGGGACTGACCATGCATGTTACTACCACTGACTACCTACAGTCCCTGCCATTGTGCATGTACTGTGATCACCCTGAGGGTGAGGTGGGGTGGCCAGCATCAGGTCCGCAGTACCCGAGTTAGCTGTGCTGGCTTTGCTGCAGGTCTCCATCAGTGCTAGTATGTGAGATGTATTTGCAGAGACGCCTGCAAATGTCCTGTTTCTGTTTGTATTTGACAGTCATGTCTGCCCCTTGTAGACTGTGATGCAACCAAACTGGTGCATAGCCAGTGTGCTTGCCATGTTACTTGTTCTCGGAGCAGGGGTGAGTGTGGACTCACATGATAGAAACATAGAAACATGATGACAGAAAAAGACCACATGGCCTATCTAGTCTGTCCTTCCATATCAACAACTACAACAGTCCACTTTTTACTTTTAGAGATCCTCTGTGTTGGTCCCATGCTTTTTTGAATTCAGTTACTGTCCTCATCTCTACCACCTCCACAGGGAGACTATTCCATGGATCCACTACTCTTTCCGTAAAGAAATATTTCCGCATATCACTCCTGAATCTATCTCCCTTCACCCTCATCCCATGTCCCCTCGTAGCAGAACTTGCTTTCAATTGAAAGAGGCTCTCTCCCTGAACATTTCTGCCACGGAGGTATTTAAACATCTCAATCATATCACCTCTATCCCGCCTTTCCTCTAAGGTGTACATATTAAGATCCTTAAGTCTGTCCTCATATGCTTTATAATGAAGCCCACTAATCATTTTAGTAGCCAACCTCTGCACCGATTCCATCCTAATCACATCCTTTTGAAGGTGCGGTCTCCAGAATTGCACACTATACTCCAAATGAGGTCGCACCAAAGACTTATACAGAGGCATTATCACCTCCTTTTTTCTGCTAGCCATTCCTCTCCGTACACACCCAAGCATCCTTCTAGCTTTTGCCGTCGCCTTTTCTACCTGTTTAGCTACTTTAAGATCATCAGACACAACCACGCCTAGGTCCCGCTCTTCTTTAGTGGGCAAAAGTACTTCACCTCCTATACTGTATTGCTCCCTTGGATTGCTGCAGCCCAAATGCATGACCTTACATTTTTTAACATTAAATCCCAGCTGCCAAATTCTAGACCATTCTTCAAGCTTAGCTAGATCCCTCCTCATGTTATCTACACCTTCCTAGGTGTCTACTCTATTGCAGATTTTGGTATCATCGGCAAAGAGGCAAACCTTACCCGACAGCCCTTCCGCTATATCACTAACAAAGATGTTAAAAAGAATCGGACTAAGGACAGATCCCTGGGGCACACCACTGGTAACATCCTTCTCCTCAGTGTGAGCTCCATTTACTTGTACTCTTTGTCGCCTCCCACCCAACCAATTTCTAACCCAAGCAGTAACTTTAGGGTCCATCCCTAGGGTGCTCAGTTTGTTTATAAGTCACCACATCTAGAGCTCTCCCTCGGTCCAACTCCCTGGTCACCCAGTCAAAGAAATCAATCAGATTTGTCTGACAAGACCTGCCTCTGGTGAATCCATGCTGCCTCGGATCCTGTAATCCGCTGGACTCCAGAAACCTCACTATTTTCTCTTTCAGTAGCGTTTCCAATAATTTACTCACTACCGAAGTTAAACTAACCGGCCTGTAGTTTTCAACCACATCCTTACTTCCGCTTTTGTGTAAAGGCACCACATGAGCCTCTCTCCAGTCCTTTGGCACCACTCCCGACTCCAACGAGGCATTGAAAAGGTCAGTCAGTGGAGTTGCTAGAACGTCACCAAGTTCCCTCAGTATTCTAGGGTGTATCCCATCCGGTCCCATCGCTTTGTCTACTTTAAGTTGAGCTAGTTTCTCACGAACACAGTCTTCTGAAAATTGTTCAAGATGTCCCTCGCTTCTGTTCCTATTTGTGGGTGTTTTCTGAGGTCCTGCTCCTGGTTCTTCATCTGTGAACACAGAACAAAAATATTTGTTAAGCAATTCCGCTTTATCCTTATCAGCTTCTACATGATGATGATGTACATATAAAACCAGCCTCTCTGGGTCAGAGTAGGGGACATGATCTAGCCCCAACATACCCACATTCTGAACATTCCCAGAAGGGGCAGTACTGCAACATGATTACAGGCTGTGGGACCAGCAAACAACTTCCTTTGGGGACCTGACAGTTGATGCAGGTTGATACCTGTACCAGGGTCATAGCCATACAGGTGATAGGCATGATCAACTCAGCTGCCCCCCACCACAATCTGCCATTCACCAGCAGAGGCCACAGTCAGTGTGCACCTGCTGCACCCTGCAAGGTGTTGCAGCCAGACACATGCTGACTGCACACAGTGTGCTAGCCCATATTTAGTGCATGTTCCCAGAGGAGCAATGTGCACCCAGATGTGGGATATTTACACCAACACCAAGCAGGTATGTCAGTGAATGGGCCCCAGGAATGGGAACTCACATATATCACTGTTGAACGCACTATGTGGGAAGGTTGACATGCCATGGTCACTGCTCAATCAGAGTGATAGTGCCCTCACAGCATGACCTGCTGTGGCCATGCAGATGGCATTTGCCCACTACAATATCCCAGTCATTGCCCTATGCAGATGCATCCTGGATAAATGGCCCTGTAGGGGCCATACCCACAATACCTTGCTCATCATTATACACATTGGAGGTGGAACAGTGGAACCAGTGCAAACATTGAGGGCTCAGTGGGGTGTGGGCGGCCACAAAACAATGGACACATATACACAGATTACCACACCTATTTGAGCATTATGCAAAGATAGCAGTGGTTGGCAGCCCTGTCTGCAACACCAGTCATGGGCTTCGTGCAGGCATTGGTAGGATAATCAATACTGTTAGGGACACTCTCCAGGGTGGTAAACACTGTCAGATATGGATGAGGGGCACATACCACATAAATCAGTAAGGTTGCTATGATGGATCTCTTTTAGAGAGTTGTGTTTAAGTTACGATTTGTTATCTGACATTGGTCGTAGCTACCTTTTGATGTATATGGGACGTGTTTCCATGTTTATGATGGCATTGCTAAGGTATGCAAGTGCTAGTAGTGGGGGCTGGCGCTATGTGCAGGACACAAGAGCCTGCCTTTTCATTAGACTTTGGATGGTGGAGCTTGTGGGTGTGTGTGTTTGTGCCCCTGTTGGGCAATGCTCTGGGGCAGACGTTCACAAATCCAGTCCTGGTGGTTCAGACAGGATTCAGGTTGTCCCTACTGAATATGCATGAGGTACATTTGCATACAATGGGGGCAGTTCCTTCAAATGCATCTCTTGCATATTTATTATAGACAGCCTGACAACCTGAATGGTGTTTGCCCTCCGGAACTGGGGTTGGCACCATCTGCTCTGGGGACTGCACATTATTATTGTGTATGTGCTCTGTACAGTAAAATATATGGACATGGTCTGCAGGAGCCACAGCTGGGACTTGAACTTGTGACCTTCTGCCCCTGTACACACTGACTGACTGTGTGTACTGCACCAAACTGTTGCCACAGAGGTAGTTCCTTCCCAGGGGATATTATTACTGTTCGTCTGACAGACCTTGTCTGTTGGACTGCATGCCACCCACCTGGACAGGGCTTGGCCTTGATCTGCTGTGGGCAAATAACACTGCCCCCTCCACCGCCAGCACCCCTACGCCACCATGCTGACATGCTGTTCTGCCAGTTGTGCTGGTGGTGCGCAGTCCCAGCTCATCCAGTGTGCCATTAGGCGGCTGCCTATGGTGTGGTTTCTTGGGTGGGGTGCCTACATGGACATGCATGCTTCCCCACCGCACTGCCTGCCAATGTTCTGTGGTCTTTGGGGTACCTGCTGGTTGATGTCCATTGGGGCAATGTATGACACACACTCGTGGGCATGTTTGCCCTTGGTCAGTTGCTGTCTTGCTGTTTTTCTGTTTCTGTGTTCCTATGTGCCACCTAGTCCACCCTGTGCCCCAGCTGCCCCACTGCATGTCCCGCTTCAGCCCCCTGTGCCACATTTTCAGCTTTACCGTCGTACCCTTTCATACTTGGGCACTATGCTGCTGCTGCACATGTATCAAACTGCCATCAGTATCAAACTCCTTCCTTGATGCTATGGACAACCTACATTATTGGCAAATCGTAAAAAACCCCACTCATAAACAAGGAAATCTCCTCGATCTCATCTTCGCTCCATCCTCATCCGTTTATTCGCTAAACCAACTTGAGCTCTCAACAACCCCCGTCCCCTGGTCCGATCATAATCTTATCACATTCTGCGTACCAGCTGAGGAATCTCCAAGCAAACCATCAGATGTCAATCCACTCTCAAAACCCTCACGATTTAAACCATTTGACAGAGATGCAATCACTTCCCAAATCATCCCAAGACTCTCTCATATACCCGACAACATCAATGAGACTGTACTGAACTGGAACCGTGTCATTGGATTATCCGCCCAGCTTCCCACCACAGACAATCAAACTTCTATCAACTCGCCTATACCCAAGAAACAGAACGCGCCATGGTTCTCTGCTGAGTTACGAGCCTCCTTACATCAACTGAGGAAATTAGAGAGGAAATGGAGACACTCTCTGAATCCTGATGTCCAAGCCACTTACTTATCTCACTTGAAATCCCATCGTCAGCTAACCTGGGACAAGAGAAAAGAATATCATGCAAGACTCCTTAGCTGGTCTCTTAACAAACTGAGAGATCTATTCCAATTAGTAAAATCCCTAACCAGAGAGCCTAGTTCACCACAACATGAATATGTACAACCACAACTATATGCCGACTACATTCAGTCCAAGATGATCAAAATCACAACAGCAAGCTCAAGTGAAACCATACAACCTTCCAATGCCCAGTTCATACTTAATAAATTCTCATCTCCAACTCCGAAAACAATTGAAGAAATTATAACCTCCATCAATGCCACCACCGCCCCTAATGACCCATGCCCAGCCCACTGGATTAAAGCATTGAGAACAGAACTTAGCCCATACATAGCATCCATAGCCGACCAATCACTCAGCACAGGGATATTCCCAACAGCTCTCAAACAGACCTCCATTCGTCCCTTACTGAAAAACAATAAACTGGATCCAAGGAAGGAAGACTCTTACCGTCCAATATCAAGCATTCCCCTATTAGCCAAGATCCTAGAAAAGGTTACACTGAGGCAGATTCAACAACACATTGATTCTGAAGCACCACTAGACCCAAACCAGCATGGGTTCAGAGAATCACACGGAGTCGAAACTCTTCTGACTTCTTTAATGAACACGCTTATTAATACAATAGACAATATTAGAAATGGAGTTGCAATGGTCTTCCTAGACATAGCGGCAGCTTTTGACTCCGTTGACCATGACCAACTGCTAGCCCGGCTCCACGAAAAAGGGATACAAGGAACGGCTTGGAACTGGTGCAAATCTTATCTGGAGGACCGATGGCAACAGGTCCGGATCGGTAACATTACATCCCAGCCTTTCCGACAGAAGCAAGGAGTTCCGCAGGGTTTCTCCCTCTCGGCCTTGCTATTCAATATCTACATGCAGCCAATCTGCAACATCACCCGTTCATTCGGAATTTCATGCCTTATCTATGCTGACGATGTGCTTATATTCACACCAGTTAATGTGATAAAACCCAACTACACACCTTTAACCACCTGCTTCAATGCAATCTCAGATTGGCTACTCACACAAAATCTCCGAATCAATTTAAAAAAAACAGAAGTCTTGATTGTCACAAGGAATAAAGACTTCTCTCTTCCACCAACGTTAAGAACAAGAGATGCTGATTTACCAGTCAAAACCACAATACGTTACCTAGGTGTCATACTGGACCAGCGGCTGGATTTCAAAGAACACATAAAAAGTACAGTAAAATCCATCTATCACAAGATCAGGACTCTACGACCCCTCAGACCCATGCTCGAACCAAATGACTTCTGCACAACCTTCCAGGCATTAGTCACCCCTCACTTCGACTATGCAAACATTGTGCTACATGGCCTTCCCAAGAGCACGCTGAACCCACTACAGTTGGCCATGAATACAGCAGCCAGAGTTCTATATGGGGCTTCAAGGAGTCAACATATTACCCCCATCCTGTTTGAACTTCATTGGCTCCCAATAGCATGTAGGATCTTATACAAAACCCTTTTCTTGACCTTTAAAGCATTCCACCAAATCTCACCATCCTCGCTTTCTGACATCCTTCACCACTCTCAAAACACCAGATCTAGAAGATCTGTAACAGAAAACACACTAATGGTCCCAAAAGACCTAACAAAACTCACACAGATGACTACTATGAGAGCATTCTCTTCCTTCGCCCCTAGATGTTGGAACATGCTACCTCCTAACATCAGATCACAGAAAGACCTGTCCCAATTCAGAAAATCTCTAAAAACACACCTCTTCCTTCAATACTTCTCCCAAAGCATTAGCTCCCTACCTCCTCCCCTTCCAACCCAAAACAATGACTATGGTTAGTCAAGTAAGTCCTATAAACTCCATTGCTTGCCCTAGATTAAAACATCGCAATCCCTAACCTACAAAGCTCAAAACTTATTTTAATTTGATGTAAATAGTTGTGAATATTTGTTATTACCTTATCTTATCGTTAACCCCATTATCCCTGTTTCACTCCCTGTTATCTGTAAACTTGACATATGTTTTATGCTTAAGTACGAGGTTGTTAAAATGTAAACCGCGCTGATGATGAATAGCGCGGTATATAAAAACTGTTAAATAAATAAATAAATCACTGCTATCACTTTTCTTGGTCTCCCTGCCTTTGCTGTACATTGCTGACTGAAATAGTTTCTCTCTCCTGCAAATGTGCCTCTAGCGCGAGGTTTTCACTGGCGCTAATTTTCAGACCTTCATTTCACGGCGTTAGTGTGCATGGAGCCTCTCCCCGCCCATTCTCCACCCATTGACCCCTTATCTCTGCCCTGGGGTGCCTTACTCCACCCTCTGTGCGCCTTAACGCCGGCGGAGATGTTATCACGCGATACGTGACGTTCTCGCATGGTAATGCGCCATTAT
The DNA here is from genome assembly GCA_033557465.1 of Ichthyophis bannanicus. NCBI lineage: Eukaryota > Metazoa > Chordata > Amphibia > Gymnophiona > Ichthyophiidae > Ichthyophis > Ichthyophis bannanicus. The sequence continues at coordinate 1,494,238,393 of CM066031.1, forward strand.
CGCGCAATAATTTCACTTGCCGCTGCGACATTAGCGCTGTTTAGTAAACATACCCCTAGGAGACATGCAATGAAGCTACAGTGTAACCTATTTAAGACTAATAAGAGAAAAAAAATTTCCACTCAACGTGTAATCAAACTCTGGAATTTGTTACCGGAGGATGTAGTAAAAGCTGTTAGTGTAACTGGGTTTAAAAAAGGTTTGGACAAGTTCCTGGAGGAAAGGTCCATAAACCATTATTAAAAGGGACATGGGATATCACTGCTTGACCCTATACAAGCATTTTGAAACCTGTGTCTTTTGAGGAAACTGCTAGGTACGTATGACCTAGATTGGCCACTGTTGGAAACAGGATACTGGGCTCGATGGACCTTGGTCTGACTCAGTATGGCATCTCTTATGTTCTTATCTTCAGCATTTTTATACTTTTTATATGATTATTTTTCCATTATTATTCACCCTCTTTCTGAGCTGGAGTAGGAGTAAGGGAAAAGGGAACTGGATTTAGCTCATGATGAGTTAAATGAAGGTACAAGGGGAATTTTCCTGTCTCCAAAGGGCTTACAATGTTAGGGGCCCTTTTACTAAAATGCACTAGATTTTAGCATCTAACATGCATTTTTTCATTAAAATCTATGTGCATTATGTGCATCTTCTCCTTGGCATGGCCAGCACGCGCCCGACAGTTATCATGCTGGCAGACGTCTTAGAGTACATTAGGGCACCTGTGAATTACCGTAGGTGCACTTAACTCCACTTACTGATGCAGTGTTAGGTGCACCTGTGCTAAATGCAACATTGACACTGTGTGATATGTCCCCCATGCTGCTGTGTGCTCAGCACGCCCATTCTCCACCCCAACTTGTGATTGTCAGCTAGCCTGTGAATTAGCGATATAACGATCATGCCCCATGGTAACCGTTACTGCAGGCGTTTGCACACAGTAAGCACATGAGAAAAGGCATATTATTTGCTTAGCGCACTTTAGTAAAAGGGTCCTTAATTTTGTACCTGAAGCTGTAGAAGGTTACATAAATTGCCTAAGATCACAATGGCTTCACTGATTCAAAGCCCAGTGCTCTAACCATTAGGCTACTTTGAATTACAACAGTGCATTGATATACATATCAATTTTTGCATAATTTTTATAAAATGTTGTTCTCTGTAAAATATGTTTGGCTTCTATAGAGTAGTTTGACTGATTTTGCAATTACAATTACATGAAGTGGAACTCGATGTGAGAACATCACAAAATCTAGCTTCCAGTTTCCTCTAAAGTGAACACAACATTCTATTACAATGGACAGAAAATAATAGTATTAAATAATATTTCATGTATAGCTTTAGAAACAAACATTTTCCCAATAAGTAGGAATAGGGATTTCACTTACACCTTTTCAGCAATAACTCAAGGTGAGTTAAATTCAGGTACTGTACAGTAGGTATTTTTCTGCTCCTGGAGGACTAATCTGCGCACAGATAACACAGTTTAAATGCACAAGTTCTGCAACGCCGAATGCAGAAAAGAGATTGATGCGCATGTAAACAGCAAAGAAAAGGTATGCACACACAGTAACGTCAAGCGTATATAAATAATAAGCAAATGAGCTGCATGTATTAAAATGGCATACTAATACGGTCTGAGCCCAATGTAGAGAAATGCAGAGGATTACATAACTAACAGGAGCGCCAGTATCTCTACATCTGGTCTGAGGTGGCTTAAACATCTTCTGCATGTAGGGAAAGACTGTTTCAGGGTATATACCAATGAACAGTTACCTTCGATGTGAAAAGTTTCTTTGCGTATCTTTTCAGCGTATAAGCGAAAGTTCGGCATTCAAGAATAATTTTTTTTTTTGCTTCTTGTGCATTTTTTGGATTCATTTTATTTCTATTTTAATTATATTTCTCTTTTATTTTAGGTCTCTGTTGTAATTTCATAAAAAATGTTTTTGGGAAAAATAGAATTGATTATGATGGGGTGAGCGCCAAAAGAATCTGCACGTCCTGAGCGTATAACATGAGCATTTGACATTTATGCGCATGCATATATTGCCACTAAGAGCACATCTGTTTGAGCATGCGTTGGCTCCCCTCCTTTCACTTTTATGCCAAAGTTTTGTGCACAGTTCATTTGCATACATGCACTTTGCTGAAGTTTCGTGCTATTTACACGCTATGAAAACATGTACACAGCTAACAGTGCATGACTTCAGCGCCGTCTTTTTGCATCAGCCTTTACATTTGTACTTGAGACAATGGAAGGTTAAGTGACTTGCTCAAGATCACAAAGAGTATCAGTAGGATTTCAGTCCTGGCTTCCCATGATTCCTTCAGAACACGAAAGGTACAATTATCTTTTTTAATACAAGCTGTTCAATGTGGGGTCGTACCATGGGCTCTGTGAGCAGTGCAGCCACACAGGGCATAATTATGGAAGGGGGGCAAATGTCATGACTGGTCTTCCAGTACTCCTGACAAGAGAGAATTCCTGTGCGTGGCTGGGTGGAGGGGTACACCAGGTTCGCAAGTCACACAGGATGCATTTCTAGCTTGGTATGTTCCTGGTTCAATGTATTTAAATCAGGCCTGTAGTTTAAATGCTGGCCTGATCATTTGAAATGTGTCCTTATTCTTTTTTGGGAGAGATGATAGAGTCATCTGATCTGACAGAATTCATTTAGCTTTTAAGGATCCTCTGTTGTGATAGATATCAATTCTACTGTAAGCATATCATACATTTAATTCCTCAGGAAAGCGAAGCGTCAGTCCATAATGTCAGAATGTTCTTAGCAAGAAATAACCCTTCCACAGTACGAGATATGGTTTCTATCTTGTAGACCCTAACTGGGTCTATGTATTCTCCGCATAATATCTTTTATTATATCCTCCTTAGCAATATATTTTCTAAGAGTGCTGTAGTACGTTGATGCTCCCAGTATAATTTCCTTAGGAGTAGGGTATGCACACCAAAAATGTTTGTTTTGGTTGGTATCTGTCCGCAGACCCTATTCAATGAAGACTAATGATGTTAGATGCCAAAATCTAGTGCACTTTAGTAAAAGGGCCCCTTACATTGTAAGCCCTCTGGGGACAGGAAAATTCCCCTTGTACCTTCATTTGAGCATTTATCTCATTAGTCTCCATTGAAGTTTATGGGGCAAACAATTTTAGAATGTAACAGTGGGGCTTTCTATTCATTTTCAATGAAACCTATCTGAAACTTGCCAGCAGGCATCTGTAACAGAGGCAACAGCACTACAAGCCATTAAGGATGCCACAAACACCCTGCTGCACCAGAAGAGGGGCAAAGGACACTCAGTAGGAGAAAGACTACAAGAAACCAACATCAGTAAGCAAAGCAGCACAAAGAGTGGAACGAACATCCCATAGTAGTAGAGGAGGGCATCAAAATTGGCAGGAGAACAGTAAGGCACTTTGAGAGGAGTAAAATGGCACCAACATTGGCAGGAAGATACTACTGTTTGCCAACCCCAAGGCAGTGTGAGTGGGTTAAACAGCAATAAGATTGGTGTTCCTGAGCCTTCCAGCCAAACAAGCACCAACAGAGCACCAAGATAAGGTGGAAGACCATAAAACACCAAAGGGCCAGTGCAGCATCATGTTGGGCCAGATGAGCCCAGGCAGCAGGAGTGGAGTGGGAGTGGATAAAAGGGCAGCAGCACTGACTGCTAGAGTTTAGAACAGTGGAAGCGGACCATCACAGCTGCAAGATAAGTTGGAGAAGTCCATGTTGTAGTAATGGAATGAAGTTAGCTAAGCTGTTTGCCTGCAAGTTAGAGTCATGGCACTAAGGAATTTTGCCCCAGCATAGGAACTTGAAGTACAGAAGACTATCCTTCTGGGCTAGGGGAAGACTTCATGGACTGCTTGGAATGAAATCAGAGAGATTTAGATAGAGAGCAGAGAATGTGCTGACATGCAGCAAGAGAGGATGGAAGGCCCTAAAACATCCAAAGAGATCCAACATATCAGGAAGACAGACTGAAAGCTTCTACCACCAAACAGGAACACCTGAAGGCAATGAGAAGTGGCACTCAAAACAGCCATATACAGTATCTCCTCCTAAGGCATTTTTAAAGGACCAGAATAGCTAATGTTCTGGGAGTGGGGCAATGCTAACAAATATGGTCATGGAAATTTGAAAAGAACTTTGAAGAGAATGTTCAAGGCTCACTGATGGTAGTGTTCCCCTGCCACACTGAGTTCAGTTTTTATTGGAGTCAGATTGTTTGGAGCTACAGAACAAAGTGGGTGGTAAAACATTCAAAGAGGAGCAACACAACACCTAGATTGGCTACAAGGCCCTAAAACACCTGAAAAGCGCCATTACAACAGCAAGATATGTTGGGATATCCTAAAACACCTGGAGAGAGTTAGAACAGTACCTGAGCAGGTTGGAAGGCCCCAAAACACTTGCAGAGTGCCAAAACTGCACCTATAGGCTAGAAGGCCCTACCGCCTGAAAACGAATAACTGAAGGCACTGAGGACTTCTGTTATAGAAAAAAGAAACCCTGGTATCTCTTCATAAGACACTTTTCATGGAAAAGGAAATCCAATGTTCTAGGGGCAGGGAACTGGAGCTAAAGGATTAAAGCAGCAACAATAGTACAATTAAGATTTAAGATATCAAGGACGATGTCAAAACAGGAAAAGGCGGACGACCCCATCAACCTAGTAAGATATTAATCACAGAGCAAAGTTGCAAGAAGATGCAAAGCAGAAGGAGGAGGGAGGATACAGTTCACCGAGTAAGACAGAAAGAAGGGTGACATGAATCACCCAAGGCAGCAGAAGCAGGCTAAAGGGCAGAACAACAATGGCATGAAGACTGCAAGGCATTGAGGAAAGGGAAAAAAGCAGCATTACTAGCAGTGCCATTTTTTTGGTCTTTTTGTATATTAATTCTTTCATATAGCAAAAAGCACCCAACATGTTGAGTACAAATGCAGCTAATGATTGTTTCGAAGCCATGGTGGTACCCGAATATACTTAAAAAAAAAAAAAAAGCACCCCCCCCCAAACCTTGTAAAAAACTATATGATTTTCCAAATTCTGCTTTAAAACTAGTATTTTCCTGCTATCTTCCATGGAATGCACATCTGACATGAGCAATACAAATGGCACTTAAGCACAAGAAAAGGAACTGGATATATTCTTGCTCAAATCGCTGTAACAAATCATCTTTGAATGTAAACAAAGCAGCGGCATTCTAGTTAGCAGCAACAAGAAAACTCAACCGTCAAACAGGTTCTTGATTATTATTATTATTTGGGAACCCAGAGACAGGGTTCAATTCCCACTAGCACTCCTTGTGGCCTTAGGCAAGTCACTTAACCCTCCATTGCCTCAGAAAAATCCAAGTTATCAATGTCCCTGTTTAATGTATATTACCAAGTTTAAGTTTCAATGTAAACTGCTTTGATTGAAATGATAAAGTGGTATATAAAACCTGTTAAATAAATAAATAACCCAGGACCATACCTAGCCCTGTGCGAGCGGTGCGGCCGCACAGGGCGCAAAGGCTTAAGGGGCGCATTTCAGCTGTCTTCCCTTCTATGCTGCTGCCACATTTTCTTGTCTCAGCGGCGGCAGGCAATGGCAGACAGCTGAAATGCGCCCCTTAAGCCTTCTCGCGGCATTCTAAGCCGGTCTGGTCCCTCCCTCCTCTGACATGACGTCAGAGTAGGGAGGGACAGATCTGCTTAGAGTGCCGGTGACTGCACATCGAGCGCGCTTCTTCTCTCCCACCACCATCCAGAAAGTGACTGAATGGGGGGGGAGTGGGGGGGGGAACGCAACCGATGTGCAAGTCACACAGGGCGTGATTCATGCTTGGCACTGCCCTGCTGTAATCCCTGCCTATGTGTGTGTCTCTTAGAATGGCAGACAGGAACCATAACCTCCAAGAGTAGTGTTGTCCTTTGTCACTCTGCAGCAGGCCCTCAGCATCACATCAGCCACTCACTCACAAATTCACTTCTCTGTCAGAATGGCCTGAACAAACATAGGCCAAATAGCCACTGGTCAAGCAAACTTCAGAATCAAAGTAGCTTTTGCAGGAATCAGCTTCAAACAACTGTGATTCACACAGGGGTTTACTCCCTGCTTCCAGCCAGATTGTGCCTCAAGTTCAGCAAACAAAGACCAGGCAGTGTCCTTTCTTCGCACTTTTTTGTGCTCCAGCATCAGTCCTGTGCTTCACCATAGAAACATTAGTTTCTCTTACAGCCACAGACTAACTAACCCTCTACAGCATTCTCTGCTTCTGGCTGCATCAGCTGCAAATGCCACCACTTTATGTAGCTCAGTTTAGTTCGTACAGGTCTTCACATACTCTTATGAATCACAGTCAATTATATTCCTCACATAACTCTGTTCCTGAGAGTGGGGTGGACAGCCCTCCCTTTGGAAGATGAAATGTGCTTTCCAGCTAGTGCTCTGCCTCCCTCCAAATCCTGTCTTACTTTCTCCTGCATTTAGCTCTTCAAGTATGCTTGGAACTCCTGCCACCATTGAACCTCAACACCATTGCTTCAGGCTCTTTTCAAGTGGATACTTCACTTATCTCCAGTTCCATATCCTCTCCATTGCCAGTGTGTGCTGTGTAATCCTGCTCAGCTGTCTGCATCAACTCCTTCCTCTCTGTATCTGACAAGGGAGGATATGAAGGAGGACCTCACCCTCTGGCCCTTCCACTTTCCTCCACAGTTCCACCCTCTCCTGAGTCACCTGGGAAGCTCTCTCAGTGGCAGGGGCCTTCCTCTCACTATCCCAAGGGATTTGGGGATTTGTAGTGCATCTTATGTTACTGACCCTGCCACACCTTCAGTTACTTCTCTCAGGAATAGTGTTCCTGAAACAGGGCCAGTATATACTGGGCACTTTCATTCCACTCACTCTAAATTCCCTTTCTTTCAAGAACAGAGTCCAGGCCAGAATTTCTGTTCTGAGCCAAAGGGTTTCTTTAAAGAAACTTTAGAGCTCCTAAATTCAGTATCAAAAACATTACAAAAAAATAACAAAAAGCAGTTGAACTCCTTTCTCCTTATACTCAAAAGTACATTACAAGCACTTACACTCATTTTCTCTACTCTGCACTACAGAGCTATTCCCAATTGTTTCACTCCTTCCTTTCTGCTTGCTTTCTGAGGTTACCCTGAGGGAGGAACCCTCATTCTGCACTATTTTCTTTCAGTGTACCTTTTGAATTGGTAGCTGCTGTAGAAGCAGGTCTCTGAAACTGCATTTGAGCAGCTCTTGGCTCCAGTGTCACTGGGTTCAGGAATGCACATCTGGATCCTCTCCTTCCTCCACTGGATTAGTGACTCCCAGATGTTATGTTGATTTACTCCTCTTGCACTCAACTGGTATGACTGTGCTTCTTCTGTGAGCTCGAGGTGTGCTGGCAGTGTTTGCAGACGTGAAGGAGAATTTTAGAAAGGACTTGGAATGCCCGCATCCATCTTAGAACATGGAGAATTAGGTCAGTATTTGACAAGAGGCTGTGCTAAACATGGAACCCCTTTGTAAAATAGCTTCAAGACTACATGGGTATACCCCTGCACATCTGGCAGGATCAGAGATTTTAGAAAGCTTCATGTGGGAGAAAAGGTTGTGGAAATACGCCCCCCCCCCCCCCCATTTAGACATGGGTACAGCCTCCTAAAATCACTGCACCAGCAAAGTCAGCATACAGGTCTCCCCTCTCCCCCCCCCCCCCCCCACTCACAGCACCCCAGACTTCAGGACCTCCTCTGGCTGCCCCCAACCACCTTGATGCCCCCTCCTACCCCTACAAAGCATCTCCTTGATTTCCCCCCCTCGGACCCAACCGGAAGCAGAACCATGATCCACCTCCCCGAAGGTTCCCCTATTATTTATTTATTTATTATTTATTACATGCACTTATATACCGTGCTATTTTCCATCAGTGCGGTTTACATAGAACCAGTTAAATACACATCTCAAAACTTTCGATTTGTGTTTACAATTAACAGGCAACAGAACTTGGATAGATAACAAGGGGGTAACTATTTACACCTGTACAGAAAGAGCGGGCTGAATGTCTGTTTGAAGTGGTTAGTTTACTGATGAGGCATTTGAGGTGCTGTCATCCGGGTAATGCTCGAGGAAAAGGTGGTATTTCAGAGCTTTCCTAAACTGCGTTAAATTAGTGATTGTCCGTATACTAGGAGGGAGGTTGTTCCAGCATTTTGGTGACGAGAATTTGAAAGCCCTGTTCACTGTTGTCTGGCAGCACTTGGTTGTTTCTCTTGGGACTATTAGTTTATTGTCCTCAGGGGATCTTCTAGGTCTGTTCAGGGAGGTTATCTGAATGAGGTCTGCTAGGGCTATTGGGGCGAGCTTATTTATGATCTTGAAGGTCAGAATTATGGTTTTGAATGTAATTCTGCCTTTTATGGGAAGCCAGTGGAGTTGTTTAAGGATGGGTGTAATGTGTTCCCACTTGGAAGTGCCATGGAGCACTCTTTCAGCAGAGTTTATTGCAAGCTGTAAAGGGTGTAGCGTGGATTGCGGGAGACCGTGGAGTATGGCGTTTGCATAGTCAATATGCGGTATGATCAAGGCTTGGTATACTGTGCGGAAGTCGCCAGGTTCCAGTAAGGTGCGTTATGTGTCTAAGTGATCGGATTTTATGGTATATCGCTCTTGTTACATTGCCTATATGGGTCTTCATGTCGAGTCGCTGGTCAAGTGTGACTCCTAGATATCTAATAGAGGGTTTGGTAAGTAGTTCTGCATCTAAGACCTTTAAGCACATCGGTGGTGTGATGAATTTCAGATCTCTGGTGACGAAAAGAACTTTGGTTTTCTTATGTTGGATTCCCAGGTTTTGTGATTGGAGCCAACTGGATACTGCGTTGAAACAGTCGTGAGCAGTGAGAGTTCGGGGTTCTCCGTTGCAAAAGGCATATATAGAAGCACGTCGTCTGCGTATAACAGGCATTCCACATTGAAGGACTGGACGATCTCGCAGATCGGTTGCATATAAATATTAAACAATAGGGCGGATAGAGAGGATCCTTGTGGGACCACTTGGCTCTGGTGGAATGGTTCTGATGTTGCTTGTCACAACCCCATCCCTTTAGCCACGTGCTTAAAGGTCAGGGTGGACATTATTGTTGTATTGAAGGTAGAAACTTTTGTTAGCCCAGATGCATGCTGGTACTAGTAGTCCCTTTCTTCAAAATGAATAGTTGTGTAAGCCATGTGAAAGGTAAAGTATAGGGTTTTATTCCCTTAATGCACAAAAGTTCAAACGAAGGCAACAGGATTTTCACCTTGTTCAGGATTTTCACATAAGGTATTTACATAGGTCAAAAACTTAGATATGCTTCACAGTCCTTGTTAGTTATGCAGGTTCTTCTCTATCAGCAGCTGCTGCGGCTCGTGCCACTCCTCTCTCCTCTGGCTTGTCTATGCTTTGCTTATAAAGCTGTTTCTCAGCTAAGGTTTCTGTCCCTCTGACCAGGTGTATCTGATTATGCTTTGAGTTAGTTCTTGCATCATCCCAACCTGGGCGTGTCAGCCTACCTTCTGAATCTCCGTGCATGCTCCCTCTAGCTGCACTTCTCACTAACTGCACTTTATGTATATCATTTCCTTTAAAGAGATCAATGTTTTCTTCTACCTCCATGGGTTTACTGGCGTCTACTTCATTACATATCCCCCCCCCCCCCCCTAAGATATTACGGGCTGGCATTTTCTTGTCTGCACAGCTCGTAATCCTAGACATGGCGTCCGCATTGTGGTGCAATTTTCCCGCTCTGTGCTCTATCTTATAATCGAACGGTTGTAATGCCATATACCAACAGGTCAATCTACTGTTGTTATTTTTCATCTGATTCAGCCATTTCAATGGTGCATGGTCAGTGACTAACAGAAATTTTCTTCTGGTCAGATAGAACTTGAGAGATTCCACTGCCCACTTGATGGCTAGACATTCTCTTTCTATTGTCGAATACTTCTGTTCTGCCGGGGATAGTTTTCTACTCAAGAACATGATGGGATGCTCTGTTCCCTCATGCTTCTGTGAGAGAACAGCTCCTAACCTGTTTCAGAGGCATCTGTTTGAACGATGAACTGTTGCTGAAAGTCCACACCGTGTAATATGGGCACTTTACACAGCTTCCCCTTCAATACTTCGAAAGCTTTCTCAGCCTCCAGTGTCCATTTTAATCGGTTTGGGGCATTTTTCTTTAACATGTCCGTGAACACGGCACTCTCTTCAGCGAAACACGGGATGAATCGCCTGTTGTATCCTATAAGGCCTAGGAAACTCCTTAACTGTTTTTTATTTTGTGGTACTGGAAAATCCCTGACGCTTTCTATTTTATTTAGTAGTGGTCTAACGGTACCTCGTCCGACCAGGTGTCCTAAGTATTTCACTTCGTGTCCTGCGAACATGCATTTTCCTGGATTCAATGTCAGACCAGCTTGTCTCATTGCCTGAAGGACAGCTTCCACTCGGGACAAATGGATAGTAATATCATCCATATAAGCTATGGCATAATCTTGATGTGGACGTAATACCAAGTCCATCAACCGCTGACAGGTTGCAGCCGCACCGTGTAAACCAAAGGGCATCCTTCGGAATTGGAAAAGACCAACTGGTGTACTAAAAGCCGTCTTGGGACGTGACTCTCTTGTCAAGGGAATTTGCCAATATCCCTTAGTCATATCAAGTGTGGTGAGGAATTTGGCCTGCCCTAACCGATCTAGCAATTCCTCAATGCGGGGCATCGGATACACGTCAAACATAGATATGGTGTTTACCTGCCGGAAGTCAATGCAAAATCTCAACGTGCCATCTGGTTTGGGCACTAGGACAATGGGACTACACCAGGGACTTCGGGATTCCTCAATGATCCCCATTCTTAACATTTCATGTACCTGAGCGACCACTTCCTGTTTGTTGGCCTCAGGTAGCCGATAGGGCCTTTGTCTGATCACTTTACCTGGTGGAGTTATTATCTCATGAGCCACTAACTCTGTTTTGCCAGGAACGGGAGTCAAAACATCAAACTTTGAGTACTCTGGCCAACTCTTGCCTTTGAATTAGGGAAAGTTCTTCACTTATCCCTGGCTCGGGCTTGGTTCTGCATTCGGCTAGCTCTGGGCCCAAATCATCCTCTAGTTTTCCTTCACAAGTAGCTGATAGTCCTTTTTTGTCTGTTCAACCCGTGGATCCGAACCCTCCGGATCCTCGACCCGTAGGGGTTACCATGGGTACCTCTTCCAAACCGGGAAATCCAACTCTCTCGCAGATGAGTTGCGCAATGCGGTCTTCTACCTTGACCACGAAGTCTTCTTCCGCAAAGTTGAAGAGCAAGACTTTAACCACCCCTCTATAATCTGGGTCAATCACTCCCGCCCCCACGTCTAAAAAATGTTTTAAGGCCAGCCCAGATCGAGGCGCAATGCGGCCATAACATCCCAGAGGCAATTCTAATTGCAGGCCAGTGTCTACTAAAGCCCTTCCATGCTTAGGAATTAGTTGTTCCACAGCGCTGTATAAAATGTATCAGCGGCCTGGGAAGAGGCTCTTCATGGACTCTGGGCTCTTTTGGACATTTTACAAAATTTTTAATACAAATTTTGGTTTACTCATAGATTCACCCTTCAAAGGCTGTCTCCTTAACTCTTGGTTGGTCTTCAAAGATTTTCCAAAGAGTGGACTGGGAACTACAGCTACTTTGGACTGGGTTGGTTTAGCTACAAGGGCTTCATGGGGATGTAAGCCCTTCTCCAACCATTTTCTAAATTGGGGCCAGTCCCTACCTAGCACCAAGTCATGCAGTAATTTTGGGACTACGGCTACCAATATTTCCTTTTCTATCCCTAATCCTTTCACTAACATCTTATATACAGGATAGAAAGATGAGGCTCCATGAATGCATCTTATTCTCACTTTTCCCTCTGCTCGGTTCGGTACTGACTCAGACTGATCTTCTATGGTGCGCCAGAGTTTCTTGGAGATCATGCTCTGATCTGCACCCGAATCGAGTAGAGCACTCGTGGTTATACCCTGCACTTTAACCTCTAAAAGAAAACCTTCTCTTGTCATTTCTGTATTTTCAGTTATTAGTGCAGTACGCGCTTTACATTCATTTTGCACATGCCCCAGTTTCCCACAATGAAAACACCTTTTTTTTTCAAAGAGACTTCTTAGCATAGGCATACCAGTTTTTAAACCTTCTAGTTTAGACCTTGGCCCCCTTTCTGATGACTGCACACTAGCCCCTGCTGCCACTTTTGAAGCCTCACCATCTTTGTGAGCAGCCAATTCTGCCTCAAAATACCTTTCCGTTAGGAGGATTGCTTCCTCCATGGTACGGCAGTTTTGCATAATCAGGAAGGTCTGCACTTCTCTAGACACAGCAGCCATACACTGTTCTAATACAATAGTATCAACTATGGTATCTATGGCCTTACCCTCGGGCATCAACCATTTCATTGTCAGGCTCTTAACCCTTTGACCTAGAGCTTTCGGTGTCTCCCCAGCTTTAAGTCGGGTAGCTCTTAACATCCGTTTATAAACCAAAGGAGTTAACCCAAGGTGATCTCTAATAGCCTTTGTTACTTCTCTATAATTATTGGCAAGAGCTGCAGGCATAGCCCTATAGGCAGACAACGCCTCTCCGGTGAGCAAGGTTACCAGGCATATGGCCCACTGCTCCTTTGGCCAGCCTATCGTATGAGCTATCCTATCAAAGGATTCAAGAAAATCATCTATGTCATCATTAGGTGATAATTTCCCCAATGTCAATGTCCCAGAAGACCATGGTCCTACCATACAATTGTTAGCTATAGCATCTAGTCCCTGAGGAGACGAAGCTGCATCCAGCGTCATCCTCTGGTTAGCCAACCATGCTTCCATTAGTTCAAGCACGGGCTTTTGCTGCACTTGCATAGCTTGCACCGCCTGTTCCTGTGCATGGAAGGCCATCTCTCTTTGCTTGTCAAACTGCGCGGCCATCCATTGTAGGACCTCCTTCGGCTCCATGGTAGCCACTTTTCCTACAGAGAGAGAAACACAACAAAAAAAACCCCAAGTGCGGTACTGGCAACTCTTTGTCAGTCCCCCTTTTATCTGGTCTCTTAATACTTCTGGCACCTGACTCCACTACAGGTTATGCCTAATCACTCATTACCTGCATCAGGCATTGACTCATGCTTTAGGAAAAGATGTGTCCGCTGGTCCTCCACCATTCCACCAGTGCTGGCAGCGAATCTTCACTTGGGTTTTTTTTTTTTCTTCAAACTTGGCAGCTTTTTCTTCCTGAACCAGTGTAATCTTACTTTGCTTCGCAAGAAGAAATCCTAAAAACTACGCCACTTGTCACAACCCCATCCCTTTAGCCACGTGCTTAAAGGTCAGGGTGGACATTATTGTTGTATTGAAGGTAGAAACTTTTGTTAGCCCAGATGCATGCTGGTACTAGTAGTCCCTTTCTTCAAAATGAATAGTTGTGTAAGCCATGTGAATGGTAAAGTATAGGGTTTTATTCCCTTAATGCACAAAAGTTCAAACAAAGGCAACAGGATTTTCACCTTGTTCAGGATTTTCACATAAGGTATTTACTTACATAGGTCAAAAACTTAGATATGCTTCACAGTCCTTGTTAGTTATGCAGGTTCAAACAAAACAGGTTATACAAACAAAAGCAATGCTTCTTTCAGCTTGTCAAACAAAACTGTGTTTCAAAAGTATGTCCTGCATGCTATATTTCTCTCAAGGATTCTAAACTCCCAGCACAACAAAGCGTACAGTCCATAGAGCATTCAGTTAGCAAAGGGTCAGGTTCAGCAGGGTCTATCTGCATAGCCTCTTGTTCTGCTGAACTATCTGTTGCCCCTGAGCTTTCCCCATATACTCCTGATTTTACTTCAGAACTTCTTTCTAAGGCTCTACAGCCTGGCTGTACCTGGTCTGGCAAATATGCAACAGGACCTTTAGTAAGCACTCTTTTTATAGGTTCCCAAACCTTTCTCCAGCTGTGTTGGCTGCTGCTATGGCTCCCTGGCTTCCAGGTCTTTCTGGGACCTGGCCTCAGTTCCTGGTTCAGATCTGTGTCTTAGACTCCTGGGCTGAGTCTTGTTCACCCACCTCTGAGCTCCTTGTGGCTCACATACAGGGGAAGAAGCATGAAGGTACCTCTGAACTCTTGGGTCTGCGTCTCTGGTATTCTCCCTACCAGGCACTTTCCAGGTACTCCTTCTGTCCCTCCTGAAGCTTTCCTTCTGGAGCTTCCCAGCCTGAAACTGGCTCTCCTGGAACCTGTTCCTTTTCTGTAAGGGCTGCAAGTTCCACTGCCTTTTCTCCTCTCCTTGGAGCCGTCTCCTTTCTCTTTCTTCTCTATTAGCAGCTGCTGCAGCTCGTGCTGCTCCTCTCTCCTCTGGCTTGTCTATGCTTTGCTTATAAAGCTGTTTCTCAGCTAAGGTTTCTGTCCCTCTGACCAGGTGTATCTGATTATGCTTTGAATTAGTTCTTGCATCATCCCAACCTGGGCATGTCAGCCTACCTTCTGAATCTCCGTGCATGCTCCCTCTAGCTGCACTTCTCACTAACTGCACTTTATGTATATCATTTCCTTTAAAGAGATCAATGTTTTCTTCTACCTCCATGGGTTTACTGGCGTCTGCTTCATCACATGCTTCATCTGATCTTACGTGTTGCCATCTATCCGAGAGATATGACTTGCACCATTCGAGTGTTAAGTCACAAATCCCCTTCTCTCTGAGGCGGTTTAAGAGAATGTTATGGGAAACAGAATCAAAGGCCGCCGCTATATCCAAGAATATGAGTACGTATCCTCGGTGTATGCTGTCAGTTCCTGCAATTATGGTACTGAAGAGGATGGCGAGGAGAGTTTCCACCCCATGTGCGGTTCTGAAGCCGTGCTGACACGGATCAAGTGGTGCGGAGGCGTCAATATGATCCTGAATTTGTCTTTGGACGTCTTTCTCGATGATTTTCGCCAACAGTGGTATGCTGGATATCGGTCTAACCAAAAGCAAAATGGTGACCTCTCCTTAGAAAGGCCTTCATTCCCCAAACATCCACTGGCTTTCTAGGATCATTGATGTTCTGTAGGAGCAAGGCCCACTCGCTACTGCTCTGCCAAAGATCCCTCTTCAAAATGGCATCAATGACCCCTAGTGGTAACCTTGTGGTACTAATAAAATTAATTGAGAGGCATTTCATGTGAAGGTAAGAGATTTATTTCAATCATAGGCACCACAACACATGAGCACAGGTACCTTTACCCATCCTCCCCATCACCAACCCTACTACATGCGCACACTGCACATCTGAGCCCCTCACTTACATCTTTTTCTCACTCACAAGTTCCCTATCATACTGAGCACTCTCATCCACCACACTAACCTATAGCCCCCTCCACCCCCTCTCACCACACATCATACATTTCCAGAGTCAGCAATCCTTCTAACCTCCCCATCCCTCATGCTCCCCATCACACTCACCACACTAACTCACAGCCACCCCTCCTACCACATAACAGCACAAATTTCCAAGTAATCAATCACCCTAATCTCCGCCATCTCTCATGGCTCACTATGTCTTACCTCACCTGTGAGCCCATGACAATGTCTTGGGAAAAAAAGGCCATATAGCCATATAGATGGCACCAGAAATGCCATGATGTTGGGATATGCTGCACACCTCACCACCTGCAAAGGTTCCTGTTGGTTTAGAATGCAAGTTGCTCCCTCCTCCTCCCCCTTTCACTTCCCCAGGCGCCTCTACCCCTACCACCTTGCCTTTGGCTAGAATAAATGGACTGCAAAGGAGTGGTGGATGGCGCAGCACTTGAGCTGAATGCATCCTCGTCCTCCTCTTGTCCCTCCCCTTGGTTGGCACTGTGGAAGTCCGGGATGCTTGGGTTGGAACCATGAGGTGGAGTTCCCAGTATGTTGCCTGGTGTAGGGTTGTGCTGCATGGTATGGATGGCTGCTAGGCATCTGCCACCTCTGTTGTTGGATGGAGGTGTAGCAGGCAGATGGTGAGCTGCCTGTGTTGAGATGCCACCCTGTTCACTAGTTGGAGGTTGTACATGGGTAGAGATCAATCTCTGCTGACTCAAAGGCTCCCTCAGGTCCTGGTGGAGACCTCATATTTCCTCTAAGAGGGCTTGCATATTATCCCTTGGTTCCCTCAGCATCTTCAGGGACTGCTTCATGATGACCAGCTGTTCCTGCTTTAGCTTCAGATACTCTGCATTTTGCTGAAGTAGTCTTTCCCTGCAGCACAATAGATGTTGGCTCCTCCAGCTAGTGGCATGGCTACCCTCCTAATGTATTGACTCCACATCCTCAGCAGGAGGGTCCGTATTGCAGAAAGGGGATGTGGTAGTAGGTCCATGATATCCTTACTTATATGAAACACCTGGAATTAGCCGACCACGCAACCCTGGAAACCACAGTCTGTGAGGCCCGCACCGATCCAGCCCTGTCTAAAGGGCCTCTTGCTGCTGTTCCTTCAACTAGTAGCAGTTCTCAGTATCCATGTCAGTTCCTCAATAGTTCAGTTCATTCCACAATTTTAAACCACTGTTGCAAACCTGGGTCAACCCTTATTGTTCAACAGGGCTGTACCAGGGGCTGTGTGAGTGGTGCGGCCGCACAGGGTGCAAGTACAGAAAGGGCGCTGATATCTTCCACAGAGCTTACAGAAAGCTCAAAAAGAGTGCATGTGGTTGGGACGGAGGGGAGCATCAGATTTGTTAGTAGCACAGGGTGCATTTCTGGCTTGGTACAGTCCTGCTGCTCAATAGTGAATCTATTGACTCCTGCTGTAGAGAATTATTCCAATGATATTTCTGTTGCTATGTTCTTGTTCCAGAAATGCTTTGAAACCATGCATAATAAAATATCCAAGACATGTACCAAGCCTAATTCACTTAATTCAGATCCTAACATGGTAAAATAGCCTGGTTGATCATCACAGATTGGACAACTAGAATGTGGAATAGCCGCTGCAGGCTTGCTATGATGACATCAGTGAGCTGCACGCTCTTGCTGACACACGTGCTTCAGGGAAGCTGCACAGATTTTTCAATGCCCAAAGATACCTTGCCAGTACTTGTCTCTCTCCTGCTTCCAAATCTTAACAACTTCTTTTTAATAAACACACTTCTAGCAGCCTCTTGTTTGTCATTTATGGATTTGGATATTTTACTTATTTTTTTCAGGAAGCAGGGACTCTCACTTACATATATGCAGTTAACATTTTAGCAAGTACCACCATATATCAGTGAAAACAAGGGTTAACAAATAAAAATGAAGAATAATATAAGGAGTTCTCTTTTTATTGGACTAACCATACATTTTTTGACTGGGTTTCATGAGCTGATGCTCCCTTCCTTAGGTCAAAACAGGATGAATATTACAATCAATCTAAATTACATTGTGAGATGGCATATAATATGTGGCATGAGGGCAAATGTTAGTTACAGAACAACATGTTTACTTAGAGCCTGCTAAAGACAATTTTGCTCATTTTCAATTGTCAGCTCAGATTGAGGGTTTGACAGTGGCACACTATTTCCTTGACATGATAAACATGTCCTTAGTTTTGATTCTAATATAAATGTGACTCACCTCTTCTTCCTTTCTTCATACTATTTGGCAATTAAATACTTTTAAATGGACGATCATTATCAACTGTCTGCTCTTTCTCCTTAAGCTGCTTTAAGCCTGTCTGGTTTTTCCAAGCAATGACTGTTTTTGAATTGCTGAGAGCAGAACACGAATTCCAGCATTTTCTGAAATCTGGCCCTCTGGCAGCACTTCGTCGATGTAATAAATCAACTTGACAATAAATCACTAAATATTAATTGTTGTGGCCTTGACACATATGCTTACTGATTTTTTTAAAGACTTTGTTGTTTTTGTAAGTTTTGCATCAACTTGGTGCTTTAAGAAGCGATTAACAAATCTTCAATATCTATGAACCAATCTACTAAAACACATGCATTATTTTTTAATATGGAGGAGCTAAATTTCTTGAAATGCATGGATAAAACTACTTTAGCATTTGATTCATTACTTTCAGTAACATGATTCTCTGGATTAGGAAACATGGATAACTCATAAATCATGTGAAAAACCTCATACAGTGTAAATTCTTGGGCATGTTCCTGTAAATTAATACAAAAGTTAGATGTAAGGACCATTTCTCTATGCAACCAGAAGCCTGACAGAAAGTGTATAATGAATAAGAGAGAAAAATAAACACCAAGAGATCGATTTACTAAGCTGCATTATGGCAGTAGCGCACATCGAAGAGCGATTAACTATATAATGCACTGAAAGTGCGTAGAGTCGAGAAAAAGCCTAGTGGTTGGAACAGTAGGCTGAGTTCCTAGAAAGCAGTGTTCAAATCCACTGCTGCTCCTTGTGATCTTGAGCAAGTTGCTTAACCTTCTATTGCCTCAAGTTCAAGCTTAGATTAGAAGACCTTGTACCTGAATGTAACTTGCCTTGAATCCCGGAGAAAGTCATGCACTAAATCCAGTTCCTGTACCAACCTGGCCCTTAGTTGTAGTTCCATGATACTACTATTAGGGACTGGCACTGTCATTTGTGAAGTGATAGTACAGGAGAGAGCAGTGATCACTCCTGCCCAGCAGGGAGCCCTGGTATCTGACAGGTGGAATTGGGAGAGCCTACATTTTTTAACAGGGGTAGGATGCATGAGGGAGAGACTTCCTTGTCTTCAAGGGGATCAGAGATGGAGGCTACAGTAGAAGGCCAATGCAAAGTGCATTTTATTTTTAAAAGGGGCCAGGGATCAGGATCGGAGGTGGAGGTGGATTTGGGGGAATCTGCACATGTTCTAAATGCATTGGGAGGGGGCAATTTTTTTAAACATGCAACTGACCCCTTCCTGAGATACAGTAACAGGCCTGACTTGAGGCTCTCTATTTTTGCATTGTTGTGGTCAAAAACATGATATTTCTGGCTGCAGGAACACAAAACCAAATTTCAAGTTGTAATATATGCAAAATGTATTATTTTATCAGCAGTAAGTGAACAGGTCTCCAAATTTGTTAGAATATTTTTTATATTTTAGAATTTGTTAGAATTGTTAGAATTTGTATTTTCAAAACACACTTTGTTTGTCTTTCAGCTTAAAGTCCTTAAGTGACAAATTCAAAAGTCTCTTAGTTTAACAATAATTATCCAAAGTAGGCAAATTTTCCATCAGAGGAAGGGAAATCTCTTCAAGGTCCCAATGCACAAGTCCAAATAAACTCTTGACTGACTGTGATGCAAATTAAGATGTTCCAATTCACTTTATTAGTTATAAAGTCAGAGTCAAAATAGTAACCAATTACATTCCTTTCGCATAGAAAATATACAGCCCTTGGTAACAGGGATCGTATCACCTGGGGTAATTGTGTCTGTGATCCCAGTCTGCAAAAGAGGATTGCCATTTTGAAATCCTGGTATGATTTGCAAACAATAAAGTCCTTATTCCTCCTCACTTGTATCCTACTTTTCTCTTTGCCTTTCATTCTAGAAGAAGCTATCCCACTATACCTTCTACAGTACTCAAATCCTTCTCCAGTACTTTAATTTCCTCTTTAGGCTCGCATCTCAAGCCTACAACTCCATTCTCTCTTCCATACTTGGGCAGTGGGATGGATAAAACCTCTGTCAAGGCACACACACTTTACATGTAGACAATTTTAAGAATCAAGGGAAATTCTACACTAGACAAATGCAAAATAACCCAAAGCCACTACTCAAAGCCACATCTCACATCCTGTTCCCCAGGATCAGGGGCAGCCCAAGGGTGTTGCAGGGCCATGTGTGGAACCTCATTTGCATACAAATTTGCATATCCACCGGGCCTCATTTGTATCAGTCTTAGAGAGGGGAATTAGCTCAAATGGTAGAGTGCTTGCTTAGCATGCGAGAGGCAGTGGGATGGATACTCACATTCTCCACATAGCTTTTTTTAAAAAAAGGATATAGCATTATTAGAAAAGGTACAGAAAAGAGCGACCAAAATGGTAAAAGGGATAGAAGGATACCCCTATGAAGTGAGGCTAAAAAGGTTAGGGCACTTCAATCTGGAAAAGAGATGGCTGAGGGGATATATGATAGAGGTCTATAAATTAATGAATGGAGTGGAACGGGTAAATGTAGCTTGTTTATGCCATCAAAATATAGAAAGGCTAGGGGGCATGCAATGAAGCTACAGGGTAACCTATTTAAGATTAATAAGAGAAAATATTTTTCACTCAATGTGTAACCAAATTGTAATTTGTTACCAGAGGATGTAGTAAAAGCTGTTAGAGTAGCCAGGTTCAAAAAAGGTTTTGACAAGTTCCTGGAGGAAAGGTCCATAAACCATTATTAAGGTCGACCCAGGATATCCACTGCTTGACCCAATACAAGCATTGTGAAACCTGCTAGGTAGTTGTGACCTAGATTGGCCACTGTTGGAAACAGGATACTGGGCTTGATGGACCTTGGTCTGACCAGGTATGACATATCTTATGTTCTTACTATATTGTATTTTAAAATGTATATGATGTCCATCTAAAATTTTAAGTAACTTTCAAAGGAGCCCTTCACAAGCCTCTTTTTTTGTCTTAACAATGACTTAGGGGCATGTTTACTAAACATTAATGTGTGTTAAGTGTCACTTAACAAAATGTGGACAAAAATGTGTGTTGTTGCACTTAGCACACATTCAAATTTGTGAAAGCTTATTAACCTTTAGTAAACATGCATCTTAATGAGTGTCTGAAAGCCATTTGCATGTACAATGAAGATAAAAAAAGGCTACCATATTTCTGCATTACTATCCTCCAGTGCCAACTGCCAGATGCATTACTACAAAACCTTGCTCATTTAGAAGCCATAGCAAACCTACCATATCATTACTGCATTACCAGGACTCATACAGTACAAAATCCTACTTATCAAAAGGTAGCAATATTAAACAATACATCTCCTACTGGGAAAAGAGAACAAAGTGGGTCTGTTATAGAGAAACTACATGAACAGAATAGAACAGTTTTGTCATACATACAAAACAGACAGACCATCACCAAATACAGACAAGGAATCATGATTTAGAAATATGAAGACAATAATTGAACTGGGAATCCCAAAAGCCAAATTTTGAATGCACCACATCATTGTAAATTAAACTATAAAATTAATTTCCGCTCTTACTGAACAAAGCGCAAAGACATCAGCTCACATTTCTCAGAGCTGACATATTCCAGTTACCGTATTTCCAAGATTTTTAAGTCACCCCTATGTATACGTCTCAGTGACACAATTTGGCATTTTTACATGTAAAATACTAGTACACGATTCCCCTGTGTATAAGTCGCCAGTACAAAAAAATAAAGTGCGAGGCAACATTGCTGTTTCTTAAAACTGGAGTTTTCCACGCTTTCCACATCAGGTTTGTTCTGTATCACTCTCAGGAAAGCCATTCAAGTCCTCATTTTCAGTGTCACTGTGAAATAATTCTCCAATTTCATGTGCCAGTTCATGATCTTTATTGTCTTCTTCATCATCATCTTCATCTTCTTCATCTTCACGGTTATTGGGCTCTTTAGGGTCTCAGCCCTCACAAAACCTGATTTGATTATTTTATCGCTCCCCCTCCCCTCCCCCACCATGCTGTCACAACCCACCATGTAACTTCTGCTTTTTTTTCTATTTTTTGTTGTTTGGGCATTTTATTTTTTAGTCGCAATTGCTTCAGTCTCTTTCTTTTGCGTTCTTCATGTCTTCTGCTAACTCTCCATTCGTCCTTTCTTCTCTCTTCTCCTATTTTTTTTCCATTTTCTGTCTACACCCACCTCTGGCATACTGATCTTTTGCTTTTTGTACTTTTTTCCATTTCTTTCTTTACTCATTCATCCACTCAATTTCAACCCTCTGTCCTCAATCCCCTTTTGACTTTTCACCTAGCAACTTTCCATCTACTCTTCTAACCTCCAGTCTCTGCTCCCCTATTTCTCATCTCACTCCTTTGCTAACCTCTTATTCCCTTGTCTTTCACCCACTCCCCATCACCCACTCCCCCTCTGTAATCATCCTCCTCGTCGCAATCATCTCCTTGCTAGTTTCCCATGACCTCTCTCACACAGTTCCATCATGCCCACCATTTCCCTCTCTCTCTCTCATCACCCCAGTTCAGCATCTCCCAATCTCCTCTTTTTGCTTTACCCCTAAAGTCCAGCATCTCATGCTTTCTCTTCCACCTTCCCAGTCCTTTCTCCATACCATAGACCACCCCTCCCCCCATAGACCATCTATCCCCTTTCCCTTCTCCATCCTCTCCCCCTGCAGTGGTCTGCAATCTCTCATGCTCCTCCTGTTCTTCTCCATTCCAGGCCAATATATCCCTTATCTCTCATAACTTAAAATCCACCTCTTTAGAAATATATATATACACATCCACATCCAGCATAGTCCATCTCTCTTTCTCTCCCTCTCTCTATCCTCCCCCCCCCCCCGGGAAAAATATCATACATCATCCTTTGCATCTTCTTTCTTTTTCTGAGTCAGCGGCAGAAAGATCTCATAGCACCATCTTTCTTTCTCTGAGTCAGCATGCAGCAGCCAGTGCTGCCTGTAGCATTCACTTCCAGTGAATAGCCCTGCACATTGGAAGCAAATGCTATAGCAAATGCTGCTGTTGCTGACTAAAAGAAAGAAAGATGAAGCTGCCTGATGCTGGAGCTGCATGAACAATGAGTTGTACCTTCTCCTGGGCCCATTATCTGAGTCCCCACTTACTCTCCCAATACCCAGTCAATCTTAGATTCTGTCTTCTTTTCTCCCACCCAAATGTAAAGTCTTCACTTAAGTCCCAGTCCCTTCTGTCCCCCATCTCCCTGTCCTCAGTACCACCTCCTACATCCCTTCCGTCACCCAGTTACTTCCTTCTCTGATATTCATTAACTCTGCCTTTCCTCCTTCTTACCCCAGCATTCATTCTTATGTCCCTCTCTTTCAACTCTTCCCTCTTTTTCTTCCCTCCCACACAAAGTATCTGATCTCTTTTCTATCCTCACTCTCCCAGCTTCTTTTTTTCCTCCCTCAGTCCCAGTCCCACCCCCTTCTAGTCTTCCCCCAGCATTTGCTCCCTTCTAGTTCCAGTCTCTCCCAGTATCCCTCCCTTCCAGCCCCAGTCCCCTATCCCCCAGTATCAGCCCACATCCAGTCCTAGCCCCCCCAATATCAGCCCTCCTCCAGTTCTAATCCCTCTCAGCATCAGCTCCCTTCTAGCCCTTCCATCCCCCAGCATCAGCTCTTTTCCATTCCCTAGCTTCAGCCCATTTCCAGGCATAGCTCCCCCCAATATCAAACGTCCTCCAATCCCAATCCCTCCCAACATCATCTCCCTTCCAATTCCAGGCTCCCCAACCCCTAGCATCAGCCCATTTCCAGTTCTTGCTCCCCAGTGTCAGTATTCCTATGGTTCCAGTCCCTCCCAGCATCAGCTTCCTTCTAGTCCCTCCATCCCCCAGCATCAGTTTTTTTTTCAGTTCTAGCCCTCCCCCCCCCCCTAGTATCAGCCCCCCTCCAGTCCCAATTCCTTCCAGCATTGTCTGCCTTTCAATCACCATCTCCCCACCCCCCAACATTAGCCCATTTCTCATTCTAATCCCAGTAGCAGTCCTCTTCCAGTGCCAGTGCCCCCCCCCCACATGCATACACATGGCCTCATACCACAAGGGGCACCAAACGCACCTGACTAGCTTAAGAGGGAGCTGGTGAGGCCTGAAGCCTGGCTTCCTGACTTACCTCTGCACAGCCACGGGAGTAAAGAGCAGCCGTAGCATTTTCCTTTTTTTTCCTTTGGCTGTGCTGAGTTGCAGCCGCTGCGGTGGCTCAATACATAGAGGTTAAACAGGAGCACCTCTTGTCTCTTGCACAAGAGACAGGAAGTGCCCCTGTTTAACATCTATATACTGAGTGGTGCCGGCAGCTAAGACTTAGTACAGCCAAGGGAGAAAAAGGAAAGCACTTCTACATCTATTTACTCCCATGGCTGTACAGAGGTGAGTTGGGGAGCCAGGTTTCTGCTCTCACTGGCTCCCTTTTGAGCATTTATAATTTACAAATTATAATTAACAAAGCAAGGACATGTGCCTAAGACTTTCCACTTAAATCACTGACAAAATAGATAGAAATAAAATGCAACTTCAGCCCACATCAAGGGAAAAAAAGAAGAATCACAAAGAATAAATCAATACCAACAATAATATGGAGATCAAGGAGGGTGACAACAAAATTAACTGAACCCTGCCAACTGCGACTTATTCATCAAACACGTTTCCAAATGAAACACATCAAAAAAGAAATATGAATTCCCATGCAAAGTGACCACACATTTGCATGGGAACCACAAAAAAAGTCACACAGATCTACAACACCTTTGATTTGAGAGCCCAAAATTGCTTCCACCTAAGTTGAGTGTCCCTTGAAACATCTGGGAACACATTCAACTTTTGCTCACAAAACATTTGATCTTTATGTTTAAAAAACATTTTTAAGACTCTCACCTTATCAACAGAAGAAACAAAGGACACCAATAAAGTAGCTCTTTTGTAAATATTATCTGAGGTGTCCTCCAAAAAGTTAGTCAAATTTTGACTAACATTGGGGGAAAGGACATCCAAGTCTTCCACCCCAGGAAGCACTGACCACAGCTTAACAGGTAAATAATAACACTTTTGAATAGCAATGACATCAGTAAGCAATAAAATTTCCTTGAAATATTTTGCAAGAAAAATATCAGATGACAATGGATTGGTGACTGGAAAATTAAGAAAACGTAAATTATTGGCCCTAGAAGAATTTTCCAGGGCCTCTACCTTGTGACGTATTACCAAAGAATGCTAATAGCTGATACATTATCCTGCTGCACTAACTGTAGCTGGCTATCCAACTTAACAGCAGAATCATCTATCATCTGAAGTCTAGAGTCAGATTCCTGGAGCTTTTGTGAGGTCTCCTGAGAAAACCTACAGAGACGCCACAGTATTGGAAAGCTTGGAATCCATCTTAACTATAGCCATCCAAAAATCCTTCAAAGTCCTGTGTAGGTTCAACAAAGCCCTGAACGTCATCTTGTAAAGCAACTGGAACAAGAAACAATCCAGGTTTGAAAGTTGACGTCAGAAGCTCCAGAGACCTGCCTGTCACTTTTGAGGACAGCTGAGGGTGAGGGAAAGATAGAAGGGTCCAATCTGCTGAACTGAGCAATATTCTTTCAGGCAAGGGCTGCTGACTCGCTTGAGAGGGAAAATCTTTGTCCAAAGAGCCCACAGTTTGCACAGTTCGCACAGTCTACCTTACCAGCAGACTTAGTCTTCTACTTCCCCATGACTTTAACCTGAATATGCTACACAGTGCCTGCTTCTGCCAATACACCATCAAGCGAATGTAATCCCCAGGCTCACCAACGCCAACCGATGCCAACTGTGCACCGAAGGGGCACCAAAGGAGTGTAACCTGCCCCTTTGGACACGCCCCTTCGGACCATGGTCCAGAGGACCTCAAAACCCAATGATATAGAGCCCGGGGGCCTCAGGCAGTCATGGGAGGGAAGGGGTTACTGGCACTGTGCCTGAACAGACACACACTCCTGCTGCTGTTTCCCTCTCAGATTCAATGCTCCGCGGCAGCAAAACAGCCCGGTATGATCTCAGTCCTCCCCACTGACTCCCTTTTAAGCCGGTCAGGCAGAAGTGGTGCCCCTCAAAGTGTGAACCAATGTGTGAGTGACATTCCCGCATATGCTTCGGGCTGGCCCTGCCAGGGATTACAAAAGGGTAGGCATAATCAAAACAGCCCTCTTACAAGAGTGCCCTAACCACAAGAGGCATGTACCTACTGCTTAGGCTAAAATGGAATGGTTTTGCTCACAAAGCATGCTGGAACAGTGAGTGAGGAACCTGAAAGGATCCTTACATTTATAACAGTGGACCTAGATTAAAGCAGTTAAAACAGCATGCCTCCCCTACCTGAATTTTCGCTATGGGTTATGTTTACTAAACAGCGGTAGTGGCTTCTGTGTGATATCAGAGCCGCAGCCCCCTATGAATTCAATGGGGCCGCAGCTCTGATATCGCATGGAAGCCGCTACTGTTGGTTAGTAAACATACCCCTATGAATTCAATGGTGCCGCAGCTCCGATATCACACAGAAGCTGCTACTGCTGGTTAGTAAACATACCCCTATGAATTCAATGGGGCCGCAGCTCTGATATCGCATGGAAGCCGCTACTGCTGGTTAGTAAACATACCCCTATGAGTTCTCTGCAATTTGTAGAGTTCTATGTAAACCGCTTTGAATGTATGATAAAACGGTATAAAAAGCTTGTTAAATAAATAAAAACATGCCTATTTTAAACCTATTTTATACAGATAAGTAGGCGCCTCCTTGTCTTTACAAAATACTAGCATAATTGGCAAACACTGTGCCTCGCATTTCTTGGCATTTGAGGATCTTTTCCTTCTCAGGGCAATTCACATAATAGTTGCTTGGAACACACCTCCATAATCAGTACCATTCTGTGTTTTTATCCTTTACCACTATACCCGCTTCCTTGCATCCATGTTTTATCAATCAGAATGGGAGTATCCCAGGTGATCAAAACTACTTCAATCTCCATAATTCTCTTAGGGTCATGATCTCTGTGGTTTTCTGATACAGCAATGTTTCCAGTGGATAAGATGTGCTACTTTATTGTGCTTTTCTGTATAAAAAAAAAATTTCCACCAGAAATTTGCAGCCAGCTATGAGGTGAGTCACTGTTTCAACTCTTTCTTACAAAATCTGCATGTGTCTATTTATCCAGTTATTTCTATTCTTGTTGTAAACCATCATGTCTGTAATCTGCTGTCCTGGGCTGCAGCTGCCAATCTCTCATCCTCTGGTTTCACTTCATCTCTCCTTAACCTTTCATGTTTCTGGTTTTGATCAACAAAGGGTTCCTGTAGTAACACTTTGGGGCTTGTTTACAAAGCCGCGGTAGCGGTTTCCAATCATTTCCCATGGGGCCGCAGCTCCGATAATGATCGGAAACCGCTACCGCGGCTTTGTAAACAAGCCCCTTTGCGTTTTCCACTGTATTTGTGTATATGCCAGTTCTTTTCTTGGTTTGTTGATCTTAATTCTTTGAAGATTTTGATTACGTTACTTTGAAAACTCTGTTGCTTCCTTCCATGTGTGTGCTTGTGGATTCTCACTCATTCCTTCTAATCAGCAGAATGCTTGTCCAAGTTTGATGATAAAGACAGATTCTGGATGTTTACTTTCATATTTCAGCACTTTTTTCATATTTAGATCTGCTGATGCTATTAGTTAGGCCTTGATGCCTATGATAGTAGCTCTGTAAGTATCATTGATTTCTATGAGGACCAGCCCTCTTTCAGCTCTAGGGATGTACAGTCTCAGCATACACTGATGCAGGCCCGTACCTAGCCCTGGGCGAGTGGTGCAGCCGCACAGGGCGCAAAGGCTTAAGGGGCACATTTTAGCTGTCTGCCATTGCCTGCTGCCACCACTTTTTCTTCTCTCAGCGGCGGCAGGCAACGGAAGACAGCTAAAATGCGCCCCTTTAGCCTTCTCGCCAGCATGCTAAGCAGATCTGTCAGGGCGGGACAGATCTGCTTAGCATGCCAGCGACTTTCACATCGGGTGCGCCTCTTCTCTCCCACCATGGGGGAGGTGGTGGGCGCGCACCCGATGTGCAAGTCGCACAGGGCACGATTTACTCTCGGTACGGCCCTGCACTGATGCTTGCAAAGTATTTCACGGGCATGGAGCAGTTTTCTTGTTCATACATCCAGTTTTTCAAGATCTTTAAGAGGCAAGTCTATAATCCCAAAACTGTATAAGAGTATGGGACTTGCCATCTAATTAATGGCTTGTATTTTATTCTGTGATGTTAAAGCACTTTTAAATAATTATTTTCTCAGTGATTTTTGCTTGATTGTCATCCCTTCCTATACTTCTAGATATTTCTATATGCCTTTCTGTTCAAGTTCCTTGATATCACAGTCCTCAATCATGGAAATGTTTTCAGTATTGTCCAGTTTTCCTCTAAGGAAGGTTGCCTTAGCACATTTTTCCCACTAGCACTCCTTGTGGCCTTGGGCAAGTCACTTAACCCACCATTGCCTCAGAAAAATCCAAGTTATCAATATCGCTGTTTAATGTTGTACATCGCCAAGTTTAAGTTACAATGTAAACCTCTTTGACTGAAATAACGCAATATTAAAAATCAATTAAATAAATAACTAAATATGTCAAGGCCAAAAATCATCTTTATATCATCAGAAAAACTTTTTACTACATGGAATTGCACTGCTAATTATTGGTCACTGGAACTGTAGAGCTTCAGGTTATCTACAAACTGTAAATGTGATTTTACGCCTGAGTTGTTACCTTCTTTAAGATTCAGACTAAATCTGTATCCCAAAGAATTGATGAGAGTACTTACTGGATTAAGCGCCATACAAAACAGAAGTGGTGACAGAGTATCCTTGAAATATTCTTTGCTGGAAAAAGGATTGTGGTTTGCCACATTTTCATGGTCAACATAATGTGCCATATCAAGCCAGGGTTTATTTTATATATTTCAAGGCAATGTAATATCCAAGCATGTGGGATGCTATCAAAGGCTTTCTTAATAATCAATCTATGCTATACTGAGATTTTTGCTTTTCTTAGCACTTGCCATGATGGCCTTATTCTAACTGATATTTGGTTCCATATACTTCCCTCTTATTGCTCTTCTGCTCTATTACACAGTGTTATCGAAATTGATATGATCATATATTCTGTCTGCAACTATTGGGATGAACAGTTTATAGACTGTAGGTAGACAAATTATTGATCTATAATTTTTGGGAATGTTACTTGGGTCCCCTTTGAAAGGAGAAATGGTCTTCCTGTTATAAGCTATTGTGATGTTAAGTCTGGCTTATTGATCAATTGTTTTTTACAGTTTGCCAGATCCTGGTGGAGTGATGTTAACTGAGCCAAACGTTGGTCACTCCAGGGCTCTTCCAGTTTGGGGCTCTTTTAAACCTGCTTTCCAGTTCTCTTATTGTTACTGCGGGCTACTCCATAGGTTTAATGTATGCCTTTTCTAAATGCTCCCATATGGGGTACTCATATAGTTTTCTCCAGAAGATTTCTGTTTCAATTTTGGTTAGTGGTGTTTTTACCATACTACTGCTCTTTCCCAATTCCCTGTAGAACTGTTTCAGATTCTCTCTAAAAAATTAACTTTGGTATCTTTCTTTTCAATGTTCTTCATATCTTCACAGTTTTTGCGCTTCTGCTGCTACTTTCAATTTATTGTTAGAGCACATAGATTTAAGCTCATCTGTTAATGCAGCATGTTTCAATTAGATGTTCTGGATCTTCCTCAATATCTTTGATGATCTTAATCCTTTTAGATACCTGTCTATCAGGGATATGTCCACATGCAGTGATTTCATTTTTCCTTTGATATGCCTTTTCTAAGCAGGAGTTGTTGTAGTTCTCTATTTCGTTTGGCCCTGCATTTTTGATGGTAGAATTCTTTCAGTAATAATTTTAGCTGCACAGCATTGTATTTGATTTATATCTGTGATATCCATAAATGATCCCTTTATACAGGCTGTGGATTGTTGATCTTATTTTTCATACTCTTAACTTTTGCATTAAATTTAACTTGGATAATCTTTCCCTCACTTGGAACCGAGCATATTCATCTTTTTCCACATAGACCATTCTAAGTAGATCATGAGGGTCATTTTAAAAGGTTGAGTTGTAATTTGGACATCTGAAGACATGCACATGGATGTCAAAATCATGGACACGTCTCCGTAGCAATTCCACAAATGTATCCGGTGCAGGGACATCCAAGTAGGCATGGGGGTGTGGCAGAGGCATGTCCCGGGATAACAATGGACTTACACATCTCCGTTTGATCTCAGAAACCACGGAGACATCTGCAGACATGTCGATGTTTATACCTTCTCCAGGCACGAATAGGCATCAAGATAGTGCTTGTTTTCACCTTAAAATACCCAGAGAAGCTGGAGAATTAAGTGAGTAGCCTTATAACACAAAGGCCCACACTGGGATTTAAATCCCAGCTACCCTGCTATTAAGTAGCCACTCTAACCATTATGCTATTAGACATCTTGGGTCTGACATGATATCCTGGAGACGTCTATATAGGCATTTGATATACATGTATATCTGGTACGTCCACATTTCTGAAATTGTGCCTGAACTTGCACGTGCCTGCTGGGGTTTTTTTCAGACGTTCTGGCTTTGCTGTCCCTGATTGCACTTGGATGTCCCATTGTGAAATGTGCCTCCATGAGTCTCTAGGCCCCACATTTTTCTAGGCCTCGGCCCCAAAGTTATTTAGATCTTCCATTTGCTCCCAGGGTAAAAATACCACTTCGTTTCAGAATCAAGCTGCCCATATTTTCCAAGGGACCCTAAACCTGAACCTCTTTATCTGCACTGCTCTCTCTTTCTCTTTCCTTCCTTCATGTTTCTTTCTACCTTTAATGTCAGCTGCAAGAGGGACCTATTATTGGAGGATCCCAGATGGGGCTCTACTTCCTCTACTTGGCCCTCTAGTACTTCAGAGCTCTGACTCCCCTGGACACTCTACCCAAGCAACCAGAGTCTCCCTCTGCTGCCCTCCGGAATGAAAACAGCAAAATGCTGCCTTACACCTTCACTCTCATAAGAAGATAGAGCAGCTTTTAAACTAGATAATAGGGGAAAGCCGACAGTCGCCCAAGTGCGGATGGTTCGGAAGAATGTATCCTTGAAGGATACTACCAAAAGCAGAGAGGTTCCAAAAAAGAGTAAAGTAGCCCAAATGCCCTCGAGTATAGAGCAGACAGAGCTTAAAGATCCCAACAGCCAAACTAATATGAATAAAGTACAGTCTCTAAAATGCTTGTATGCAAATGCTAGAAGTCTACAAAATAAGATGGGAGAGTTAGAATATATAGCACTAAATGAGAGGTTAGATATGATTGGAATATCAGAGACATGGTGGAAGGAGGACAACCAGTGGGACACTGATACCTGGATACAAACTATATCGTAATGATAGAACTGATCAAATTGGTGGAGGGGTTGCGCTCTATGTTAGAGAGGGCATTGAGTCAGAAAGGATTAAAGTTTTGCAGGAAACAAAATTTGCTGTAGAATCTCTATGGATTGAAATTCCATGTAAAAAGGGGAAGGCGATGGTAGTGGGGGTGTACTATCAACCGCCTGGCCAGAATGAACAAATGGATGATGAAATGCTCAAAGAAATCAAGGAAGCTAACAAAAGTTATAGCTCAGTAATAATAATGGGTGATTTCAATTACCCCGGTATCGACTGGGTCAGTGTCACGGCAGGACATGCTAGGAAGATAAAGTTCCTAGATGACATAAATGACTGCTTCTTGGAACATCTGGTTCATGAACCGACCAGAGGGGAAGCCATATTAGACCTAGTCCTTAGTGGAACACCAGATCTAGTGCAAGAGATAAGGGTGTTGGGGCCACTTGGCAATAGTGATCATAGCATGATCACCTTTGATTTAATTAGTGGAGGAGGGATAGTAAGGAAATCCACAGTACTACCTTTTAACTTTCGAAAGGGAGACTATGATAAAATGAGGAAAATAGTTAAGAAAAGACTAAAAGGAGCAGTTGCAAAGGTTAAAGACTTACATCAACCTTGGGTGTTGTTGAAAAATACCATCTTGGAGGCCCAGACCAGCTGTATTCCACGCTTTAAGAAAAGTGGAAGGAAGTCCAAAAAACTGCCAGCATGGTTTAAAGGGGAGGTCAAAGAGGCTGTTGTTGCCAAAAAAGCATCTTTCAGGAAATGGAAAAAAAGGGCCAAACGACAAAACCTGGAAACAGCACAAGCACTGGCAAGTCAAATGCAAGGCATTGATAAAGCAGGCAAAGGGAGAATTTGAGAAGAAGCTTGCTGCGGAAGCAAAAACGCGAAATAAAGATTTTTTTCAAGTACATTCGTAGCAAAAAACCTGTGAGAGAGTCAGTTGGTCCATTAGATGATAGAGGAGTTAAAGGGGCACTAAGAGGTGACAAGGCGATAGCGGAGAGACTGAATGAATTCTTTGCTTCGGTCTTTACTGAGGAAGATGTAGGGATGTTACCCATGACTGAAGTGGTATTTAAAGGTGTCGAAGAATTGAAGAAAATATCGATACATCTGGAAGATGTATTACAACTATTAGATAAACTGAAGAGTAGCAAATCACCTGGGCCAGATGGTATACATCCAAGGGTGTTGAAAGAACTGAAATATGAGATTGCAGACCTGCTATTAGTAATCTGTGAATTTTCATTAAAATCATCTGTAATACCTGAAGATTGGAGGATCGCCAATATAACGCCAATTTTTAAAAAGGGTTCCAGGGGTGATCCGGTAAACTACAGACCAGTGAGCCTCACGTCAGTACCGGGAAAAATGGTAGAAATCATAAAGAATAAAATTATTCAGCATGTAGATAGTCATGGCTTAATGGGAGACAGCCAACATGGTTTTAGACAAGGAAGATCTTGTCTTACTAATCTATTTTGTTTTTTTGAAAGTGTGAATATACAGGTGGACAAAGGTGAGTCGGTTGAGATAGTGTATCTGGACTTTCAGAAAGCCTTTGACAAGGTCCCTCATCAGAGACTTTTGGCAAAACTAAAGAGTCATGGGATAGGAGGCAGTGTACTACTGTGGATCAAGAACTGGTTAAAAGATAGAAAGCAGAGGGTTGGGCTAAATGGCTAATTTTCCCAATGGAGAAAAGTGAATAGTGGTGTACCCCAGGGATCTGTGCTGGGTCCGCTTCTTTTTGACATATTCATAAATGACCTGGAAAGTGGAATAACGAGTGAGGTCATCAAATTTGCAGATGACACAAAACTATTTAAAGTTGTTAAAACCCAAGAGCATTGTGGAAAATTGCAAGAGGATCTTGATAAATTGGAAGACTGGACATCAAGATGGCAGATGAAATTTAATGTGGACAAGTGCAAAGTTATGCAACTAGGGAAGAACAACCCAAACTATGGTTACACGATGCAATGTTCCACATTAGGAACCACCACCCAGGAAAAAGATTTAGGCGTCATTGTGGATAGCATGTTAAAACCCTCGGCCCAGTGTGCAGCGGCAGCCAAGAGAGCAAATAGAATGCTAGGTATCATAAGGAAAGGAATGGAAAATAAAACAAAAGATATTATAATGCCTCTATATCGTTCCATGGTGAGACCACACCTTGAATATTGTGTGCAATTCTGGTCGCCATATCTTAAAAAGGATATAGCGTTATTAGAAAAGGTTCAGAGAAGAGCCACCAAAATGGTAAAGGGGATGGAAGGCTACTCCTATGAAGAGATGCTACAAAGGTTAGGGCTCTTCAACCTGGAAAAGAGACAGCTGAGGGGAGATATGATAGAGGTCTATAAATTAATGAATGGAGTGGAACGGGTAAACGTAGATCGATTGTTTACGCTATCAGAATATAGAAAGACTAGGGGACATGTAATGAAGCTACAGGGTAAACTATTTAAGACAAATAAGAGAAAATATTTTTTCACTCAACGTGTAATCAAACTCTGGAATTTGTTACCGGAGGATGTAGTAAGAGCTGTTAGTGTAGCTGGGCTTAAAAAAGGTTTGGACAAGTTCCTGGAGGAAAGGTCCATAAACCATTATTAAAAAGGGACCCAGGATAATCAATGCTTGACCCAGTACAAGCATTGTGGAACCTGTGTCTTTGGGGATACTGCTAGGTATGTATGACCTAGATTGGCCACTGTTGGAAACAGGATACTGGGCTTGATGGACCTCGGTCTGACCCAGTATGGCATATCTTATGTTCTTATGTTCTCCTCTCAACCCTTCTGAGCTGTGTTTTTAGTTTCCGTAATCGTGCCGCTGCTGCTATGGCGGTGTTCCAGTTATTTATCAATGTTTCAAGATCTGTGTGTCCTGATTGCATGCTTGGTAGGACTTGATTGAGGAAGTTCTCTTTATTAAATTGTTTGAACCTTCTTGTTATGTGTCTTTCATGGTGGAGATGGGTTGATAGGAGCAGTCAAAGGTAATGAGAAAGTGGTCGGACCATGGTACGGCTGTAATTTTTTGATTCTTGTTTGTGGTGTGGTATTTGGAATCGAGGAATATGAGATCCAGGACGTTGCCTTTCTCATGTGTTGGTGCGCAGAAGATTTGTGTTAGTTCCATTACCTCCATTGCCTCAATGAATGCCTCAGCATGTTTCTCTTGTACAGATGATAGGTTAAAATCCCCAATTATTATCTGTTCTTTTGCATCACTGGTATTCTCCGACACTTGTATGATAATGTCTGATAGGTCTGAAATTGCTGTATATTAGGCAGATCAGTAAGCATTTGTTGGTGATTGTGAGTGTGTCTGCTTCTTATGAGCTTTCTGTTGCAAGGCAGCAGAGGTGGTGGTTAGTTTTTGCTAATATGGCCACTCCTCCTCCTCTGGAATGAGTACGGGAGCAATTATAGAGGTTGTATCCTTGGGGTGTAATATGGTTCATGAGTACTGTGTCTGATTCTGAGGTCTCTGTTATACAGAGGATATCAATTTTTTGAGATGTGATGAGATCTTGGAATATGGAGAGTTTGTTCCTCACTGAGCATGCGTTTATGAGTGCAATTTGGAGTGGTTGTGTGGGCACAGGTGTTGTGTGGTGTCCTGATATGAGTGGGATGGGTGTGAGCCTTCGTGTGGGAGTGTTTTGTTGGGGGTGTATGATATCTGTTGTTTCTGAGATGCATTATGGAGGAGGAATATTGGTTTGTGTATTGCATTTGTATGGGTGAATGTGTAGGATTGTGCAGGGAGAAATGTTGGGAGTAGATATGGTGGTGCTAGAAATGGAAGCATGAGCTTTGCTGTACCTTGTCTTGCTGGTTGCTGTCAGTTGGAGTTGCTTGTATGTCTGTTTGATGCTTGTCCTTTTTTCGTTTGCTGTTTTGGTCTTATGTTGCCAATACCATTGGATGCAAAGTATGTCTAGGGTTGCCAACTTTTTGAAAGAGAAAAATCTGCCACCTGTGGATAGCCATGCTCCGCCCATGCCCACCTCCATCCCTATCCTGCCCTTGCCCCGCCCTCTGTCCCACCCTCGCCCCACCCTCTGTGCTGCCCCTGCCCCCAAAACCTAATTGCAGAGAGGGCAATGTGCAAGCTGAACAAGCAAATACATTCTCAAACAGAAATTCCATACTAACAGAATACACAGCATTGGTTGTACACATACGCACTCAATACAGATAGGCCTTCATCAATAAAGGAGCCCAAAATGAAAAGAGAAATATATAGACAAAAAATAAACTAAAACCTCAGAAAGCCAAATGCTGCATGCAGTGAAACACAAGAGAAATAGAAATGCCTTTCCCCCGTATTGTACAAAATAAAAGACAGTAGATGTCAGGATTGGCATTAAGAGGGATGCAACCTGGCAATTGCCCTGGACTCACAAGTCAGAGAGGGCTTCAGATCTGTTTGAGACTGAGAAAGGCACAGCTTGCTAGTGGGCTTTAGGCAATGCAATTTGTGACTTTGAGTTAATGCCCACTCCTGGAAACCCATCAGCTCCTGGGTTTTCTTGGCAGTGTGACCTGAAGTAGATTATGAGGTTTTGTTTTGCGATAAAGGAGAGTTAAGTGACTTGCCTAAAGCTACAAGGAGCTCTAGGTTATCAAGTCAGTGCTCTAACCACTAGGCTACTCCTCTAGTTCCAGCCCCCTCCCAGCATCAGCTCCCTTCCACTCCCAGCACCAACTTGCATACTCTCCCTTCTAGTCCCCTGTCCATCCCAGCATCATCACTTCTACTTCAAGCCACCCCCTTCAGCATCAGTCCTCTTCCAGTATCATCTCCCTTCCAGTCCTCCCATCCTCCAGCATCAACCCATTTCCAGCCCTATTCAAGTGCTAATATAACCCAAGATGTAAAAAAAAACATTAAAGAAGTATTTACCAGGGTTCCATTGCATCAGCAGAAGAGGTAGAAGAGGCAGCATCTGGACCGCATTGTAGAGCTGCGGCAGGGAAGATTTTTTTTCCAAAAAAAATGCAGCTGTGGTTTTTTGCAGACATTGAAGAAGGGCAGCAGGACAGCTTCAGGCTGCCATCAGGGCTGTCAGCGGCCGTGGTGAGCCCGAGTCAGCCCTGGGCAGCAGCAGCAGAATTTAAAAAGATAAGTGAAGCCACAGGGCTGAGCTCAGGCAGCATATGGGGACTTGCAGGCATCAGGGAGAACCATGATCACCATGGTTGCTCTCATTTAAGACTCACAATGCTTGTGGCTACTCCAGAGTGTGGGACTGCTGTGAGGATTGTGGTGGCAACGCCTGGGAGTAGCCACAAGCACTGTGTGCCTTAAACGGTAGCAGCCACGTTGATCGCAGCTTTCCCAGACACCTACCATGACCCCCATATGCTACCTGAGCCCAGCCCCGTGGCTTCACTTTTCTTTTTAAATTCTGCTGCCACTACCCAGGGCTGAATTGGGCTCACTATGGCCGCTGATAGTCCCGATCACAGCCCGAAGTTGTCCTGCTGAATGTGTATGGCCAAGCTATGGTTTCTGGCATTCACTTGCAACCTGTAAATCGGCGCCCCTCCCTCATTATGATTAGTGTTAGCTGCACCCTATTTTCACGTAATGCTAGTATTTCTCCTTCAAATCCAATGTTGTAAGAAAATTGCAGTGAAAGGGCAAATGTATAACCAGAATAAAAATTACTACTTAGCAGTAAATACTTATCATTCAAACAGGCTGTGATAGTTAAAAAAAACATGTGATTCTGGTCATCTTACTAACTACAACATAAAAATTCTTAAGTGCCAGGCATATTGTAAACTAATATAAAACCCCATAAAATTTCCAAAGATCTACAAGGCCAAATCTACCATACCATGCCAGCTTAAACTTCCAAAACTCAAACAATAAGGGGTCTACCCAGAAAAAAACAGCGCTATAAATGCTGCAGCAAGCCCTAGAACATCCATACATGCTGAACAAGTCAAGTTACTACAGTACAGTATAGATCCCTATGTACAAACTCCATGTTAACAGAATTTCTGGCCTCGGTCACACACTCAGAACACAGACGCTCACCAAATATAGAATAAGTGACTACAACCTAAAGTATAAATTAAAAATATGTAGACAAAAATTAAACTGTAATCCCAAGAAGCCAGACTCTGCATGCAGTGCAATACCAAATAAATAAGAGATTCAGTTCCCCGTACTGAGTAAAATATAAAGACAGCGCAAAGTCCAATCACTAAATTGAAAATAAAAAAATTCTACCTTTGTTGTCTGACCATTTTATTCTCCTATCATGCTGGTCCCGATCTGAGGCTTTTGCTTCCCTGTCTTCTCTTAGCTGTCTTTCTATGGTCTATAGTCCATCTGCCATTTCTTGTCTCTCCTTTTGTTTTCTTCACTTCCTTCCATCAGCCTATTTCTAGCCCTAGTAACCCTCCCTAGTATCAGCCCCCTTTCCAGTCCTCCCCTCCCAGTACCTTCCAATATCAACCCACTTGCATTCCCAGGACTTCCACTGGTGTCTATTCCCTTCCAGTCATAAGAACATAAGATATGCCATACTGGGTCAGACCAAGGTCCATCAAGCCCAGTATTCTGTTTTCAACAGTGGCCAATCTAGGTCATATGTACCTAGCAGTTTCCCCAAGGGACACAGGTTCCACAATGCTTGTATTGGTTCAAGCATTGATATCCTGGGTCCCTTCTTAATAATGGTTTATGGACCTTTCCTCCAGGAACTTGTCCAAACCTTTTTTAAACCCAGCTACACTAACAGCCTTTACTACATCCTCCGGTAACAAATTCCAGAATTTGATTACACATTGAGTGAAAAAATATTTTCTTTTATTAGTCTTAAATAGTTGACCCTGTAGCTTCATTGCATGTCCCCTAGTCTTTCTATATTCTGATAAGGTAAACAATCGATCTACATTTACCCGTTCCACTCCATTCATTAATTTATAGACTTCTATCATATCTCCCCTCAGCCGTCTCTTTTCCAGTTTAAAGAGCTCTAACCTTTTTAGCCTTTCTTCATAGGAGTATCCTTCCATCCCCTTTACCATTTTGGTGGCTCTTCTCTGAACCTTTTCTAAAATCGCTATATCCTTTTTAAGATACGGCGACCAGAATTGCACACAATATTCAAGGTGCGGTCTCACCATGGAATGATACAGAGGCATTATAATATCTTTTGTTTTATTTTCCATTCCTTTCCCACTGTCCAGCCCCTTCTAGTCCAAATACCATAACAGGTATCAGCTCACTTCCAGTCCCAGTGCCCCCTCCCTCTATCCATCCCCCTTCCAGTGCCATCCAGAGGTGTCAGCTCCCTTCCAGTCCTGCTGCCCCTCCCTTCCAGTCCCCCAATTACCCAGATACCTTCCAGTCCCATCCCCAAGTGTCAGCTCCCTTCCAGTCCCCATCCAGTACTATCCCCAGATATCAAATTCCCTTCCATCCCTTTCCTTCCCCCCTCTGTCAGTCCCTTTCAGTCCCCACCTTCCCCCCCCCCCATCAGCTCCCTTCCAGTACCCCTCCATTACCATCCCCAATATCAGCTCCCTTCCAGCCTCCTCCTTCCCCTTTTCTCAGCTTCTTCCCAGGCCCCATGTTAGCTCCCTCCTGTTCCTGCTGCCATGCTTCCTACCCCTTTCCCTCTCACTGATTTGCCATGCTTACCCAGCTTACTGGGTAGCACCGACCCTGGGCCCTGACAGTTGCAGTTCCTGCTTCTTATAGAGCTGCAGCTGTGATAGTGCTAATAATTTAAAATAAAACCAAAACCGGTACGGAGCCTTCAGCCCTATGGAACCCCTGTTGCTGCATTCCACTTCCTCTAGTGTAACTTCCTTTTGAGGGCAGAACACAGCAACAGGGGTTCCATAGGGGCGGAATGCTCCATACCGGTTTTGGTTTTATCTTATTAGTGCTATTGTAGCCACAGCTCTGTAAGATGCAGGAGTCGCAGATGGATCACAGGAGATGGCAAGGCTGCGGGGAGTGCAAGGAGAGATTAATGAAAAGCTGTTTTTTGCTCTGGCCATTGAACTGGGGGGGAAGCCCAAGCAAAAAAAATGACTTTTCAACATTCAGTTTTAGATCTCTGCCGGCAGCCGACCTGGCCATTTAAAATCTGGCCAGGCCAGCTAAATGCCAGCCAGTTGGGAATCCTAGGTATGTTCTGACATACATGTTCATATTTACATTCTCTTATACCATATTAGAGTGCACTGTGATTACTTAGCACATTTCAGGGCATGAAGAGGACTGGTATATAGAAACATAGCAACATGACGACAGAAAAAGACCACATGGCCTATCTAGTTTGTCCTTCCATATCAACCACTACAACATTCCCCTTTTTTCCTTTAGAGATCCTCTGTGTTTGTCCCATACTTTTTTGAATTCAGATACTGTCCTCATCTCTACCACCTCCACTGGGAGACTATTCCACGGATCCACCACTCTTTCCGTAAAGAAATATTTCCACATATCACTCCTGAATCTATCCCCTTTCACCCTCATCCCATGTCCCCTCATAGCAGAGCTTGCTTTCAATCGAAAGAGGCTCTCCTCCTGTGCATTTATGCCACGGAGGTATTTAAACGTCTCAATCATAATAGAAACATGACAACAGAAAAAGACCATATGGCCTAGGTTGCAGCAGCAGTTATTTCTCATTGGTATTTATGTCTAGTGTGCATAATGTGACAACGCACCGCCTAGCCTGTGGCGTAAGCAGGCCAAGGGGATGTGAGCCACACAGTGGGGGTGAGTTTAAAAGAGTCCTTGTTAGTGCTGAAGCCTTCCTACTGTAGTTGTGGAGTGAGTGACGACAGCCAAGGTTGGGTTTCCAAAGTAAGTAATGCTTTATTCATGCATAAGGTATTTGCACAAAGTATAGCAAAGGACACCGTACAGGACTTACTCCCCCGCCACAGAAGTATAATGGTAACCTTCTGTACCAAATAAAAGTTCAAGTGTTTATATAGCTTCTCCTGATACTTCTCAGGGACACATAAAATATTTACAAGCTTTCATCATTCTTCCAGCTTCATTACTACAACAGGGCTTCAATCTTCTAGTATTGCTTTCTCAGTATCTACTGGTAATAAAGAATCTTTCTCCTGTTGTACTTCTTTCTAGTGTCAAACAGCTTCCCATAGAAATGGCAATCTCCACAACTCTGGCTTATTAATGACTGCCTTCTTGTGTAGGAGCAGTTTCTCTATATTGCCTTCTATTCACAGCTGTACCACATGAAGCTTTGATTCATTCCATTCACTAGAACGCTGCTGTCTCTCATGCAAGTTCTAGAACATTGGCTTAAGGCTTCTCAGCACTCAATCATCAATTAGGAATACTTATAGTTCTTCACTCTATCATACAAATCCTTAGGTAGCTGCTTTGTAAGATCCCTCAGCTCTGCCTGGTCTTCAAAGGCTCCTCTTAGCTCTCTGCACGGTTGCTGCCAATTAGCTTCTTGCTGGCAAGCAGGTGTGTGCTCTTCTGAACTAGAGCTTAGCTCACGCTGTCTATCATAGGGAATTGTTTGCAGCTTTCTAACAGGGATTTTTCTATAGCCCCTCTTCCCTCTATTAACTTCAGGTTTATATTCAGTGCCTGATTTATCCCTGCCTCCTTTAGGAAGCAGTCTATTGTCAGTTCCTATAGACTGACTTCTTTCAACGCTATTTACTTTACAAGACTTAGAAGAGTTTGCTCTGACCTGGTTTTTGCAGCGTCTGCCTCTGGGGAACTCCCCTGACTCCAAGTCAGTATTCCAGGCTTCTGAATCCAGTTCTGGGTCACCTCCAAGGTTTTCTATCTCATGGAGCTGAGGTCTGCCTGTGTCTCTTCCTGGACTATTTGCAGGAACTCTCCCTTCCCTGGTTCTCTCCTTAATTCCTCTGGGCTCAGCCTTTCTGCATGCACTGCTCTGTAACCAGTTCCTCTTCTCCAAGTCTTGCTCCTCGAGGGCTTGCTGCTTCAGTGCTTGCTCCTCGAGCCCCTTCTCCCTACTAACTGCTGCTTCCTGGTTATGAGTGCAGAGTGGCCCAATCCGGTCTGACTCCGCCCACCTCCCTGATTGGCTATGTCTCTGGGTTAGCCTAGAGCTAGGGTGTGGTTCTTTCCCTGCTCTTCTCTGCAGAGAATGTTTGTGAGCAGGAAACTTAACCCCTTCCTGTCCTGCCTCTCTAAGCATCTGAGGTGACAGAAAGTGATTTAAACCCATTTTCTCCTGTTTCTGGGGCTCTGCCTTGTCACAATAAGCAAACTACTGTCATTGTGAAGAGCAGCTTAGGAGATGCACGTTTTTACAGAGATGGTGTGACATCTGTGGGCAACTCGTGGAGATGTGCAGTATCTGACACGTGCAACTCTTCAGAATACGGTGGGCACAGGAACATCCAAAATGTTTACCTATGTCCCATAATATCGATGGGGGACGTGTTTCTCTATTATATCGCAAGGCCCGTACCTGCACTTGTGCATGGGCTGCGCACCAGATGCATGTACGGGCCGGCTGAATAGTGCTTTGCCCACGCCACGCCAGATACGTCTACCTCCCCAATTCCAGACCCACGGGCACATCTAGATCCATGGATTAGGTTCAAATAGGGCCTGTTTGCAATTTAAACGTGTTC
Source organism: Ichthyophis bannanicus (assembly GCA_033557465.1). NCBI lineage: Eukaryota > Metazoa > Chordata > Amphibia > Gymnophiona > Ichthyophiidae > Ichthyophis > Ichthyophis bannanicus. The sequence continues at coordinate 1,494,280,251 of CM066031.1, forward strand.
GCAGGCTGGACGTGCATATTATCAAATCTGCCTCTTAGAGAATATAATGCTATTTATTACACACTAAAATGGTTTCGCAAGCATGTTACTTGTTAGCCTTAGTGATTTGGAGGGGTGTGGAGTTAGTAGATTACAGGTGTGATGAGTTTTCATCGATGGGGCAGAAGCAGGTTAACCAATTTTTGCAAAGAGCGTCAAGCTCATTTTGTGTGTTTGACCCTTCTCCTCTTTGGACTGTTAAAGCTGTGAAGGATGTGCTGCTAAATGGGTTGATGAATATTATTAATGCCTTGCTAAAGGAGGGGCATTTTCCATAGTGATTTAAACAGCTCAGTATCAGAGTATTTCTTTGAGTCTGGATGAGGTTAGAAACTATTGGCCTATTTTTAGACTTCCATTAGTAGCAAAGCTGTTTGAACAAGCTGCTTTTCGGCAACTGCATGCATATTTTGATTTTAATGGAATTATTCATCATTATCAAGTTAGTGTCAGTGATAGATGAATAGCTGCTTGTGCTGGATGCTAATCGGGTGACTGTGGCAGTGTTTCAGCTGTCTTTGATAGTGTGGCGCATACTGCATTGTTGCAACAGCTAAAGGTAACTGGTATTGCTGGGTATGTATGGAAATGGTCAGGACCAGTCCAGCTAATAGACAAGACTAAGTAGTCACCTCAGGCAACAGCTTCTGAGGGGCAGCAAAGAGAAGCAGCAGTCAAAGCAAAATAATAGATCCTGACCGCTGCACAAACTCAGAGCCATCAGCCCATTCTTTTACCTGTGGAGAGAGTGGTCATACACATGTATATAAAGCAAAGTTTAATATTAAAACGTTATCATGTCCAATCAGTAGCGTAAATTCTGCCCAAGCAGGCCCTGCAATGTAGGAGGGGGTCCAGGCTGTGCTGCCTCCCACTCCTCTTTTCTCTTTCGCTGAAGTTTTGAGGCCTGACAGCCATCACCTCCATTTCCAAGTCAAAGTCTCACAAAAACAGGAGGTGACAGCTGCTGGGCCTCAAAATTTCAGTGAAAGAGGAGAAAAGTGAAAGCTTACTCACAGACGGGGCTCTGCCACCACCACCAGGGCAGTGGGGGGCCCTCAGGAAACTTTTACACTACTATGTCCAATTATACAATTTTAAATGATTGTTGTGGAAGGGGTGATTTTCAATTATTATCATTGGATTTAATTCAAAATCTTGACAGAGGGGCATAAGGTAAAGGTTTGCCTAGGCTGCCCAATACCTTGCACCAGCCCTAGAAATGGCTCAGTTCATATTTATTTAATAGTATGAACAAGTGAATTTTGGATATGAAAAATCTGCATGGTATGGGATAAACAGAGGGGGTCCCTTAGAAGGTCATACTGTCAGCTGCCTTTTTCAACCTACAGTTATGGTCAACATTTTTGGCACCCTTGCATTTTAGATATGTTGTGTACAATATCTTGAGAAATAATTGCAAATATTCGAACTATATGTGATCATAATATTTTTATTCTATGTTCAAAGATATACAACAACAACAACAAAAGAAAAAGATGTCTGTTCAACTTAAACATAGTAATTTCTGAGAAAAAAACCCAAAAAAATAAAATATGACCTTACATTTGTCTGCTGGTACTTTCTTGCACTCTTCAGCTGCGATTTGTTCCAGCTCATGAATGTTTCCAGGATTCTTTTACCAATGGCAGATTTCAGCTCTTTCCAAAAGTTCCCGATTGGATTGAGATCAGGATTCATTGCTGGCCAGTTTAAAACACAGGACCCATCACCTTTGGCCCAGACCTAACTTTCTGACACTAGGTAGTACATTTCACTCCAAAATACCTTAGTAGTCCTCCAACTTCATGATTCCTTTAATACGTTCCAGGGCTCCAGTTCCTAAGTCAGCAAAACAGCCCCAAACATTATGGAACCTCCACCAAATTTAACTGTAGGAAGGGTGCTTTTTTATCTTATAAGCTCTTCATTACTTCACCTGTAAATGTATTGCTGGTCTGCATTGACAAAAAGCTTGAGTTTGGTTTCATTTGTCCACAGAACATGTTCCCAGAAGGATTGTGGTTTCTCAAGGTGGGTTTGGGTAAAGATCAGGCATGCCTATTTATGTCTCTCTTTGAGCAATGTGGGGTCCACCTTGGCCTTTGCCCATGAAGTCCTTCTTTGTTTAGTGTGTGGTGTGGATTGAAACCACCACTCCATATTTACTCATTTAACTGTTTTTATAGCACTTTATTATTCTAGTCAAAACAATTTACATTGTAATGTACATTAAAGAGGGACATTTGATAACCTGAATTTTTCTGAGGCAATGGAGGATTAAGTGATTTTCTCAAGCCATGCTAGTGGGAATTCAACCTTGGTCTCTTGGTTTCCAAGCCAGTTCTCTAACCAGTAGGCTACTACTCCACTCTAGGTGGATTACTCCTGGTCAACCATAAGCTCTTTGGATGTTGTATGTGAGGTTTTTCCAACAGTCTGCACTAACCTTAGAAGGCTTCTTGGATTAATTTTCCTCCTCCTACCATTTCCTGGGAGGTTTCTTGACAGTTCCATGAGCAGAAAACATCTTAATAACATTGCAAACTGTAGACACAGGAATCCCAAGGTCTTTAGAGTTGGCCTTGTACTCCTTTGAAGTTTTATGTTTCATGATAGTGGGTTTTCTGAGCTCAGGCAGTTCTCTTGTCTCCACCATTGTGAAAATGGAACAGGGAGTGGTCATTTTAAACAATGGAGCCATCATTCATTGGTTGATTCAAGTAATGTGAATACTGACAATAAATCACAGGTGCATCTAATTTTATTCATTGGGAATGTGGTTCTTCTGTTCAAACTGTTTTGAATTGTTTATAAGGATGCCAATAATCATGTCCTGGCAATGTCCCGGTTTTTATACCATTTCCTACTATTTCCTTTTTTAATTGGTCTTGTTTTATTTGGTTCTTTTATGTGTCAAATATATGTGCATATATAGTCCAAAGCCATTTCTCTGGCCACTTTTTTTGGAGATATTGGACATTAAGGATCTGAAATGCAAGGGTGCCAATAATGTTGACCACAGCTGCATATCTTTGTATCTTGTATGATGTGATCAAAGATTTAGCTTTGAGGTTATGCTGTCAACATAATGTTGTTCCTCCATAGCTGGTTAGACATCCATGAGGTGGTTAGAGACAAGGTACGGAGGAGCAGTCAATTATTTCATGGTTGTTGAGCCACAGGTTGGCATTAAAGTTAGGAAAGAAACACAGTTTTAGGTCATTCATGGTCAGAGAACCTTTGTGCTCTGAGTGGAGAGTTAGCGGCTAATGTTGAACCTCCAAGTATCTTGATATGTGATTAAAAATTCTCTCTAAAGCAATATATTCACTATGTGAGTAAAAGTTATTTTTTTAAATTGCAGTTATTGTGGAGATTGTGAGGTTAGCAATTTGTTGTTGGTTTTAGGATGGTCCTCCAATGGTACCAGCACCAATGAACTATTGTAACATGATTTTGATAGGGTTCCTGGTAACTTCTGTAAATGCTTTCCAGGGGATTCAGAACGTATCTGCAAGTTAGTCAATGGGAGTGAAATATCATGAGCATATCCCCTTCACTTTGATGATGTTGCATTAGCTTCAAGTAATTTGGAAGGTGATGTTTAAGTTGTTGGTACGGTATTCTTGTTTAAATTAGATTAGTGTCTTACAGTCATGCTGCTTTTGTCAATGGCTCCTTTTTTCTATGAAACTAGCAGGGTTCTGCGACACCAAAATCATCATAGTCTGCTTGATGCTCCTTCATGGAGGCTTGTGCACACAGCTAGGGTTCGAGGATGGATCTGCCCATTAGTCAGTCCACAGCTGTGGAATCAGTTGCCTTCAAATATAAGACTGGAAATGAATTTATTGAAATTTGGGAAACAGTTGAAGGTATGTTTTTTCCAGGAAGTCTTTGAGGATGAGATAGATGACTTACAAGTTGTATTAGTATCTCTTGCTGCAAAAGAGAAGGTGGTTAGAATATTGTGGGGTAGGATAGGGGATTTGTTTTTAAATCTAGGGATGTAGGGTGGGTTTTATGCTTGTTGAATGAGCTGTTTATTTAATGACCAGTACTGACTATAATCTGCTCAGAATGTTTTGATGGATGGAATATATATTGACTGAAATGGGGAGTGTTGCCTGCAATATTGTTCTCCCGCGGAGGGGTGAGTGCAGCTGGCCTTGCAATCTGCCGGCCCGTGTGGGGCAGCCACAGCGACGTCATCAAACAGCCCCGATAATAGCCGTGCTGGTTACCTTACGGCACCTGCCATCGGCGCCTGTTCTGGGCATCTCCTAAGGAGCATATCCAAAGGGGAATTTCAGGCCCCTTGTGAACCCCTTAGGAGTCCACTGGGAGTAGGAGTTTGGTGTTTTCCTCTCTGCAGTACCCGGTGGTAAGAGGAAAAAGAAACCCACATTAACGGAGACTGTTGGAGGCCCCATGGGTAAACACGTGATCTTGACGCCGGTTGCTTCCAAGCCAGGTACTGTGCTCTCTGTTCCTTCTGCTGAGGGAACCAGCCTTAGCTCTCTGGAGCGTACTCCTCCACTTCCACCTGGTTTTTTAGAACTCTCGGATGTGCCTTACTCCTCCTCGAGTCCTTGTTGGGAAGGCGAGTTCCCCAAAGTGGTAGCTTGGAAGGAGCCTATCGTTTCTCCTGATAAATCTCAAGTATCTTCAATTTCATTCTAAGACATTTTGCAGGTGGTTAACCGAACTGAGCGGATTTTGACTAATACTTTCCCTTCATTGTGTCAGTTTACCAAGGATATGATTGTTAAATTTCAAAGCTTGGACTCTCAGGTTACCTCTTTGAATTCAAGTTTTATGAATATTGATAACCAAGTTAAAGCTTTTTCATTGTTTCAAGCTAGTTCTATGAAAGATAGTGTGTTTATACAACAGAAACTTGAAAATTTGGAGAATCTATCTCGTAGTAATAATCTAAGGATACTTAATTTCCCCTGTACAACTCTTCTTTCCCCTTCTATTTTATTAAGGAAGTACTTAAAGGACGTCCTTCTCTTATCTAATGCGGATACTTTGATGTTTATTAAATGTTATTATGTTCCTTCTAAAGTTGTTGTATCTAGAATAGATGAGGAAGTAGAGGTCCTTAAGGAAAGAAATAATTTCAAGTTGACAGCATTTCTTGAGGATACTCAAGACACAATCTCTACTAGGGCTACTTTATTAGTTTCCTTGTCCTCAGATGATGTTAAAGTAGCTATTCTTAAAGCATATTTTCATAAAAAAGATTCTTTGTTTGGTGGAGATAAAGTATCCATTTTTCCAGATGTGTCTCACTCCACACAAATTCGTAGGAAATTGTTTCTGGCTTATAAAGTTAGAGTTCTTGCTTTGGGTGCTACTTTTTTTCTGAGATACCCCTGCAAATGTTTGGCGTCTTTGGGATATGATAAATATGCTTTCTTGTCCGCTTCTGATTTAGAAAAATGGATTCTGGATAAAGAAAAGGCACTATGATGGCTTTTTGTATTTGTTTTGTTTTGTTTTTTTCTATTTCCTAAGTGTAAGTGGGAAGGAATAATTGGCTAGATTATTTATGTTAACTGGGGATGCCTTTAGTTTAGGGTTTTTTTCCAGTTTTGTTTTCTTTACTTATTTCCTGCGGTCTGTTCCCTGAAACGTGGGCTAACATAATTATGTTTGCTTTATGCTCGTGTTTGTAGTATTATGGTGGATGATTTTGTATTTCTGCATTTGCTTTTTATTAATCTGATAAGTATTGTCAGTAAAAATCTCAATAAATAAACATTATAAGGAAAAAAAAATAAAATAAAATAAATTGACTGAAACAAAGGGCTATGTTTACTAAACAGCGCTAACATCACAGTGGCGATGTTATCGCGCGATAATGACACATTACCGTGCGATAACGTCACATATCGCGCGATAATGTCTCTGGTGGCGTTAAGGTGCACAGAGGGTGGAGTAAGGCTCCCCAAAGGGTGGAGATAAGGGGTCAATGGGCGGAGAGTGGGCGGGGAGAGGCCCCAGGCACACTAACGCTGTGAAATCGGGGTCTGAAAATTAACGCCAGTGAAAACCATGAGTTAGAGGCACATTTGCAGGAGAGAGAAACCAGTTCAGTCAGCAATGTACAGCATAGGCAGGGAGACCCAGATAAGTGATAGTAGTGATAAATGTGCAGTAACAAAACATGCAAAGACCAGAGAGATAATGACCAGAACCAAAATAGAAATACGAAACACCAAGCTGGCCAATAGAAAAAACAATGATAAATGGTAATCAACACTACCCATAAAGAATAAAAAGGAAGATGTCACTTTTGGAAGGGTCAATTCTGATTACCCCTACAAAGTGAATGTTCCAACATTGAAAGTGTTGATGAGGGTTTGCTGTGGTGTATACTGGACAACTTGCTTATATGGCTTTCACATGTGCAGCAACAGTAGAGTGGCCACGTAGGAAAGGGCACTATGGTGATGGTGTAAATGGGGTACAGGGGGCTGCAGCCGGCACATGCAGTGGGACAGCTGGGGTACAGTGTGGACTAGGCAGATGCCTACCTGGCACATAGGAATGTAGAAACTGAAAAGAAGCAAGACAGCAACTGACCAGGGTCCAACATGGCCATGAGTGTGCGTCCCACAGTGTCCCAGGGGACAGTACCCAGCAGGTACCCCCAAAGGCACAGAACATTGGCAGGCGGTGCCAGGGGGAAGTGCTGATGTCCATGTCAGCACCCCTACCCCATATCATGCACCATAGGCAGCCGCTTACCAGCACACTGGATGGCCTGGGACTGCCAGCAGAAACACCCTCACAGTGCCGTAGCCTAAGGTGCCTCATAAGGCGCCCTATAAAGCGCCCTATAGGGCACATCATAAGGTGCTTTGGCGGACAGGGCACTTTATAATGCGCCCTATGGAGTGCCTTATAGGGCGCCTTATGCGGCACCTTAGGTTACAGCACTGTGAGGGTGTTTTTGCTGGCAGCACTGATTTAAATTAAAATGAAATGCCTTAGACAGCCTTCTTACATAACACCACTGCAGGATTGAACCCATCACCTCTGCCTCCACAGTCATTGCAGTAACCAGTGTGCTACATCTTTATAGCTTCTAACACTGCGCTGGCATGAACTTAGGGTTAATGCGCATTAACGTGCCACAGCCCCCACTAACGCACAATGCCGATTCCTTGTAACCTTCCCTCCAGACCACCCACTATCTTATATGGCATTCTTCACATTAACGCTACAACTAGCGCCGGTAAAATTAAGATGGTTTAGTAAACATACCCCAAAGATTAACTAAATGCACACGTCCACATACCTTTCACAAAGGGGGAGGAGTGGCCTAGTGGTTGGGGCAAGTTGCCTCTAGGCCAAAAAGTCAGCAGTTCAAATCCCACTAGAGGACAGCAACCTTGGGCAGGAAGCACTGGGGTTTCTAGTCCCACAGGTGCTCCCTGTGGTCTTGGGCAAGCCACTCAACCCCCCATTGCCCATGTTCCCTGTAAAATAGCCATCTCCAAGCTATAATGCCCTGTTCAATGTAATTTCAGTTTGTTCAATGTAAACCACCTTGATATCATGAAAGGCAGTATATAAGAAATGTTAAATAAACATGGAAGCTGCCATGATCTTATTGCTTATTTTTCCCACTCATACCTTTGTAAAATGGCTCCTTCCACTCTGTGTGGCAGAAAATACATACGCACTCCTCCATATTCTTATGCATATTTTACAGAAGGCTCTGGGTTTGCAGAGCCTCTTGTAAAATAAAAGAGGATTTGAACCTGGACATCTCAATTTCAGTCTCACTGTTCTGTATAAAATGAGCCTTTAACCTAGTGGCCAACTAGTAATAGTTATCATTAATGCCTATAGTAAGTAGCACACCCATCTTGTTTCCTTATCATAGGAGGTCTACAAACAGGTTTGGTTTTCAGGACTTCATAATGAATATTCATGGTATCTAAAAACATTTAAACAGAGTTGTTGTTGTTAAGTGCCGTCGAGTTGGAGTTGACTCATGGCGACCCTCTGGATAGCTGTCCTAAATTGTCTTTGGTCTTGAGTCAGGCGGCTCATTGTTGATAGACTGGTATCCATAGCTGCTGTTATTGTCTCCATCCATCTCATTGCTGGCCTTCCTCTTTTGCGTTGACCTTCTATCTTGCCAAGCATGATGTCTTTCTCTAATGATCTCTCTCTTCGCATGATGTGTCCAAAGTATGAAAGGCGAAGTCTTGTCATCTGAGCTTCTAAAGAAAGCTTAGGTTTGATCTCCTCTAGTACTGACTGGTTTGTTCTTCGGGCAGTCCATGGTATACACAGTATTCGCCGCCAGCACCATAATTCAAAGGCATCAATTTTCTTCCTGTCTATCTTTTTCACTGTCCAGCTTTCACATCCATATGATGTTATTGAAAATACCATGGCTTGAACAAGTCGAATCTTTGTATGGAGAGAGACATCTCTGCTCTTGAGAATCTTATCTAGGTCTTTCATAGCCATTCTGCCAAGAGCAATGCGTCGTCTGATTTCTTGACTGCTTGTTGCTTCTTTATTAGTTGATCCAAGTAGGTTAAAGTTGTTCACGATTTCAATTTCTTCTCCTTCAACGATGAACCTGTTGATTATGCCAGTTGTCATGATCTTTGTCTTCTTTACATTAAGGTGCAGGCCCATTTTGAGACTATGTTCTTTGATTGTGAGAAGCAAATGTTTCAGATCATCTTCACTTTCATCCAGTAATGTGGTATCATCAGCATAGCGAAGATTGTTGATGAGCTTTCCACCAATCTTCACACCTCTGTTGTCTTCATACAATCCTGCTTCTCTGATGATTTGTTCTGCATAAAAATTAAACAGGTAGGGGGAAAGTATACAGCCTTGTCTTACACTTTTGCTTATTTTAAACCATTCTGTTTCTCCTTGTTCCGTTCGAACTGTTGCTTCTTGATCAATGTACAGATTGTGCTAGAGTACGATCAGGTGTTCTGGTATACCCATGCTTCTTAATGTGGCCCAGAGTTTCTCATGGTTTACACAGTCAAAAGCCTTGCTATAGTCGAAAAAGCACAAATAGATATCCTTTTGGTATTCTTTAGTCTTTTCAAGGATCCATCTCACATCCGCAATGATGTCTCTCGTTCCTCGCCCTTTCCTGAACCCTGCTTGCACTTCAGGTAGCTCTTGTTCCAGGTATGGTTGTAGTCTCTTTTGAATAATCTTCAGTAGAATCTTGCTGGCATGTGGGATCAGAGCGATTGTGTGATAATTTCCACAGTCAGTTGGATCACCTTTCTTTAGTATTGGTATGAACACAGATCTTTTCCAGTCAGTTGGCCATGATGTTGTCTTCCATATTTCTTGGCAGAGCCTTGTAAGTACGGTAACAGCTGCATCAGATTGCTGTAATACTTCTATGGGAATGCTATCAATGCCTGGTGCTTTGTTCTTTGATAAGGCTTTCAATGCTGCTTCAACTTCTTCTTTCATCACCAATGGTTCCCGATCATAAGGTACAGGTTGAAACGGCTGTTGGTCCACTTGATCTTTATCATATAAAAACTCTGTATATTCCTTCCACCTTTTCTTGATCTTCTCAGCATCATTCAACATAGAACCTTGAGCATCCTTGTAACATTCCAATTCGAGGCTGGAACTTTTTCTTTAACTCTCGTAGCTTTAGGAAAGCCGATCTTGTTCTTCCTCTAATAGTTTCTGCTTCTATTTCCTTGCATGTGTCGTTGTAGTACTTTTCCTTGTCCTGTCTTGCTGCACATTGGAAATCTCTGTTGAGTTCTGTTATTGTCTTTCTTTCTCCTCTGGCTTTAGCTTCTCTGCGTTTCTGGGCAATTTTCAGAGTTTCTTCCGTCATCCATTTTGGCTGTTTTTGCTTTTTCACCTTTTGTAGAGACTTCTCGCTTTCTTCCAACACAATCTTCTTGATGTCATTCCATAACTCTTCTGGAGCTCTGTCATTTGAATCTAAAACAGCAAATTGATTTTGCAGGCAGTCCTTAAATTCCAGTGGTATATTCTCAAGGTCATATTTTGCTGCATTCATGAGTGGTTTGCTCTTTTTCAACTTTAGCTTGAGTTTGCATACTAGTAGTTGATGATCTGTACCACAGTCAGCTCCATGTTTTGTCTCTGTTGATGTTATAGAACTTTTCCATCGTTGACTTCCACAGATGTAGTCAATTTGATTTTTATACAATCCATTGGGTGAAGTCCATGTGTAGAGTCGCCGCTTGTGTTGATGGAAGAAGGTGCTTGAGATGAATAGGTCGTTGGTCTGGCAGAATTCTATCAGTCTTTCTCCAGCTTCATTTCTGTTGCCAAGTCCATATTTTCCAACTACTTTGCCTTCTTCTTTGTTGCCAACTTTTGCGTTCCAGTCACCCATGACTATCAGGATATCCTGTTTGCATGTTCTGTCAATTTCAGCTTGTACTTGTTCATAGAACTCTTCAATTTCATTCTCTTCTGCAGCTGTTGTTGGGGCATATACTTGAATTATAGTTGTGTTGATAGGCATTCCTCATAGACGAATAGAGATTAAGCGAAACAGAGAACAGTGCATAATTTTGCCATCCTGAAAATCAGATGTTGGTAGTAATCGAAGGCCAAGATTTGTTATCCCTGGCGTAAAGTATAAAGGCCTGACTGAAATTCTAGCAGGACTGGGGTAGCTTTGTTATCAGTGGGAAATATATGCCAGTTTTACAAAACCTTACATCTTCCTTTAATGAGGGAAATACAGGTGTATGCTATCAGAGAATGACCTGGTCTCTGAACCAACAAATAAATCATCATTATTTCAAACAGAAAAATGCTGATCATACTGTATTTGATATGGTTTAAAATTCTGCTTCTTATCAGTATGCATTGCAGAATACAGATTCAAAAGGGCCACATAAAGCATGGGAATACTCCCTATTTGCTAACTGGATCTCTAGGAGTTCTGCCATAATGGCCCACACCAATGATACCTAAATCAGTCCTATCTGTTGAACCCCTAGCTGGTCAGATTTTCAGGATATCCATAACGGATAGCTTAAATTCCTATAACATGGACATAGTGATGTTTCCCTTATCAATTAACACTAGAAGCCCCAAAAGGAATTTTACCTAGAAACCCCAAAGTGCGTCAATTGACGCATTATCACGACGACTGTGTTTAGCGTGAAATGCAGATGTGAATTAATATGAAGTTACTTATTTGTTAAATACGTGCAGTATGTGACATCATTATATGATGTCATCGTGTGTTTATTGTTTGTAATGTCGGAGTAAAACTGTAAACAGTGATTGAGATGTGCCACCTAGTGGGAACATTAATTTATACCTAGAAGCCCCAAAGTACGTAAATTGATACATCCAAGACAATTGAGTGCGTCAATTGACTACTTTGGGGCTTCTAGCTATAAATTCATTTTCCAGCTCGGTGGTGCATTTGTCATTAATTTTCGATGCACATATTTGAACATCTTGACCTTGCTAACAAAGTCATGGAACATGACTGACATGGTTCTAGCAGTGGCGCTGGTATACAACTTCGAAAATGCATTTGCGTCAATTGACGCACTTTGGGGCTTCTAGTGTTAAGGTGTGCTGAAACAAAACAGGGTCATAGAAAAGTCTTCTGCAGTGCTCTCTTCACTATCATTATTGCACACTCATCTAAGTCCAAAAGAGAGTTTGCAAATATTTTCTCTACAAGTACTTTTAAAGGGTGAAGTGTTTCCTAAGTGTCCTTCTTGATGCAAACAATAAAGTCTCATAGTTCAAAGTTCAAAAGCATTCATGTATTATTTGACTTTTCATAATAATCAGTTTCCCAACAACTTAACGTTATGCAATGCTGGAACTCCATTTCTCTTTTCTCTACCAGCTATGTGCAAGGTGATTGCCTACAGCATTTCTGTGGGTACCTAAACCCCAAACTAACATGGATTCACAGCAGCATACTGTAGGCTGCTGGCCTTGTGATTTCACAGGACTTATAACTAGCCAAGTGCCTCTATGTGGACACTGAAAGGAGCTCCATACCTAGTTCTGTGAGAGTGGTGCAGCCACACAGGGTGCAAAGGCTTAGGGGGCGAATTTTGGCTACCTGCTGTTGCCCTGCCACTGCCGCCACTTTTTGTTCTCTCTGCAGTGGCGGCACTGGCAGCAGCTGAGCAGACCTAAAATAAAAAACCCTAAACCACGCAGGTCTTTCTGTGGGTCTGGTCCCTCCCTTCTCTGACACGACGTCAGAGCAGGGAGGGATCAGATCTGTTTAAAGTGCGGAGTGGAAAGACCCGTATATTTTTTGGGGGGGTTACATATTTTAAAGTTAGGTCTGCTCTGCTGCTGCTGCTACAGAGAAAACAGAGGGTGGCAGCAGCAGAGCAAGAGCAAGCAGTGTCTGGACAGAGCACGGAGATATGAGGGGAGGGCACGCCCAATGTGCAAGTCCCACAGGGCGCAATTCTGACTCTGAGCGCAATTCTGGCCCTGACTGAAAGATCCATTGTTCTTTGTTGCACATATGTACTTTGAAGCAGATGCCCTGGAATTCTCAGCTACTGTGTGTGCCTAGCTTTGATGACATTGGAAGATGCAACACTGTATGGAACCAGTCTGAACCAGTACTGGGACATAGACCATCTTCACCTGCATTCTTTCTCTTATTATGAGCAATACTGTGCATGGACTACCTCATGATAGCTGCTTTCTGACTTGCTCAATCAGCCTGGTGAACCCTCATCCAACCAATCAGATGGATGTGCATGTGCCTTGCCAGGAGCTCAGCCAGTAATAAAAATTCATAAGAGTACACTTCTACCACCTAAGACAAATGTTTGCATTTTGCTTTACTTTTTGCACCTTTGCTTTACCAAAGACACTGCCTTGTCACCCAAGGCTAGTTCACATTATTGAGGGACATCTCACAATCTGTACAGGTATCTCAGTTACTCTACACCCTTTCTTGCAACTCCTGCATGCCAAAGAAGCCTAATTCCAAGGTTTGCATGCAGTTCACCTGACAAGGGCATCAGCCAGCACAGAGAATAAATCCTGCCTCACTTATGGAATAATGCCATGCCTAGGACCCCTGCGTTGAAGCTGGCTGCCCTTCTCTAAAGGTATAAGACACTGGTTTTACTATTTCCCTTATGTCTGAGATTAGAGAGAGACAGAAAGATTTCCTTTGTTTTCATAAGTGCAAGGTAGAAGATGTGGTATTTTGGTAATTAGTTGCTCGGAAAATTATAATTACATAAGTTTACCATGATTTTCTGCTAAGAAATATACTCCTAGTTTGTTTCTATTTGTTAGTGTTAGTTTGTATTATTGTTATTTTTCAATATCATAATAAATCATAACATGTACATTAGGGTGGTCCAAAAAACAGATTTCAGTTCTCCACAAGGCTGTTTTTGTTCTTTATCATATTTATAACAAACACACACAACAGCAGACAACTGGAATGTCTGGTAATGATGGCCACTGAAGGTTCTGTACCATCTTTTTCTTGGTTTCTGCTGAGACTGTCATCAGAGAGGGCTAAGTCTGTCATATGTTCAGACAAAAAGCAGAGGTGCTTTGAAAATGCAAGAGCCTGATTTGGGTAAGTTTTAAGATCTGATAAAAATTTGATGTCATTGAGAGGAGCTCGGATTGCAAATGATGCTTCATTACATTGTTTGATATAAACAAGACTGACAGAGTCAAATCTGTGATATTCTTGGACTCACGTGCAGTCATCCCTGACCTGAGCCTTAAAAAGGAACTTTTTCAATACATAAATGCCTTTTCCCATCCATAAAATGTTCAGAAAGGAGCGACCTCTAAATGTTTTGCAGTCAGGCTGAAATTTTGTAGGTAAGCAAGCTATCCCTAATGGACAAAAATAAGCATTGTGGAAAAATGATTCTACAAACAGCCTTTTGCATTGGTTTGTGGACCACCCTAGTGTATATAGAACTCATTTCTCTGCCAATTTCTTACCAGATAATCATAAGAACCAAATCTTGTCCAAACCTCTCTTAAACCCAGCTACAGTAATTGTTTTTACTACATTCTCCAGTAACGAATTATGCATTCAGTAAAAAAATATTTTCTCCCATTGGTCTTAAATGTGCTACACTATAGATTCATTGCGTGTCACCTAGTCTTTCTACTTTTTAAGGAGTAAAAAAACAATCTGCATTTACCAGTTCCACTCCATTCATTATTTAATAGACTTCTATCATATCTCCCCTCAGCCATCTCTTTTCCAGGTTGAAGAGTCCTAATCTTTTAAGCTGTTCTTCGTAGGGATATCCTTCCATCTCCTTTATCATTTTGGTCGCTCTTCTCTGTACCTTTTCTAATTTCGCTAAATCCTTTTTAAGAAATGGTGACCAGAACTGCACACAATATTCAAAGTCATGGCACACTGAGAAAGGATTTCAATGTATTATCCACGATGATGCCCATATCCTTTTCTGGGATGGTGATTCCTAATGTTGAATCTTGTATCGTATAACCATTATTTGGGTTGTTCTTCTCTACGTGCATAATTTGCACTTGTCCACATTAAATTTCATCTGCCATTTGGATGCCTAGTCTTCCAACTTATCAAGGTCCTCTTGCAATTTTTCACAATCACCTCATGTTTTAAGAACTTTGAATAATTTTGTGTCATCTGAAAATGTGATAACCTCACTTATTGTTCCATTTTCCATGTCATTTATGAATATGTTAAAAAGCAGAGGGCTCAGCACAGATCCATGGGTTACTCCACTATTTACTTTTCTCCATTGAGAAAATTGGCCATTTAGCCCTACTCTCTGGTTTCTATCTTTTAACTAGTTCCCAATCCACAATAGTACACTGCCTCCTATCCCATGACTTTTTAATTACTCCAAAAGTCTCACATGAGGGATCTTGTCAAAGACTTTCTGAAAATCCAGATAGACTATGGGGTATGTTTACTAAAGTGCAGTAAAGTTACCAGTGTTAAGTGCAGCGTTAACGTGAGCAATACCATATAAGGAAGTGGGCATACCAGCCTTAAGATAGCAATGGCCGTTTAACGCGCGTTAAAGGGCGCCTTGGCACGTTAAAGCAGAGAAACAAAGCATATTACAAGGCTGACAAGGTGCTTTATAAGGTGCCTTATAGGGCGCTTTATAAAGCGCCTTAACCTAAGGCACCCTATAAGGTGCCTTAGCCTAAGGTGCCGTATAAGGTGCCCTAAGGATGTTAAGGTGACCCAAGATATGGTGCCCAAGGGCAGTAAGGTGCCCCAAGTTGACAAGCATGAAATGTAAGGCCAAAAACTGATGTAACCCTAACACTGCACAGAGCACCAAGGAAAGGCAATGGACAAGTGATGGAAGGAAGTAGAGGTGGGAGCTGATGGACCTGCCAAATCTGCATGCAGCCGATGTGGCAGCCGGTAAAATGGACAAACATATTGGAGGCAGCTTTACCGATGCACAGGCTGTTGGCAATGTAAAGTGCTACAATGACAATGGGTGGAAGAGGATGGGAATACGGGTCCGCCAGTGGAGGTAGAGGTGGCAAGATATTTGCAATGATAGGAGGACAGAGAAGTAGTAGTGCCATGCATAGCAGACACAGAAGAGGAAAGCAAGAAGAGCCGCAATGCACAAAAGGGTACCAGTGCAGGACATGGGGTAGCAGCCTGCACATGAAGACGGGATGCTTCATAGCTGACAGATACAGATAGACGGACAGAAGGATGTCTGGCAACTGTGATGAGGGTACTATGTGCTGGCTGCAAAGATCTGCAGAGATATGACTGTCACAGGAATGAAAAGGAGTTGCCTCAGACAGGCCTAATAAAATGAGACCACTGAGGGATTGAACCCATGACCTTTGCCTAGGATGACATTGTATTAACCAGTGGGCTATACCTCTATGGCTTCTATTTCAGCAATGGCTGGCTACAGAAAGACTGCAGGTCACCGCACAAACTGTCTGATGTGTCTACCAGGATAGGGTAAACCCACCAGTACCCATGATGCAATGCACATGCAGAACAGCAGTCTACATCTGATCACCAGATGGGATATGCAGCTCTCCAGCACCTTAACTTGGTAGGAGGAACTGACCGTGTGTGATACTGGCACAGAGTAGCTACACACCATGCCATTGTGCTGGTTCTGTGTTCACCCTGAGGGTGAGATGGGGCGGTCAGCACCAGGTCCGAAGTACCCGAGTTGCTTGAGATAGACTTTGCTGCAGGGCCCTATCATTGCCAGTGTGTGATAGGTATTCTTTGCAGCTGCACCTAAGATAATCCTGTGTCTATCTGTATTCCCCAGTCACATCTAGCCCTTAGAGACCAGGAGCCACCCAAGTTAAGCACATCCAGTGTGGTTGCCATGATCAATTGTTATGAGGGGAGGGGAAGGGAAGGGAGAGGAGGGGAGGGGAGGGGAAGGGAAGGGAGAGGAGGGGAAGGGGAGGGAAGGGAGAAGAAGAGGGGAGGGGAAGGGGAGGGGAGGGGAGGTGGGGAAGGGGAGGGGAGGGGAGGTGGGGAAGGGGAGGGGAGGGGAGGTGGGGAAGGGGAAGGGAAGGGGAGGGGGGAGGGGAAGGGGGGGAGGGGAAGGGGAGGGGGGAAGGGGAGGGGAGGGGAAGGGGAGGGGGGAGGGGGGGAAGGGAAGGGGAGGGGGGAGGGGAAGGGGGGGAGGGGGGGAGGGGAAGGGGGGGAGGAGGGGAGGGGAAGGGGGAGGGGGGAGGGGGGAGGGGAAGGGGGGAGGGGGGAGGGGGGGGAGGGGGGGGAGGGGAGGGGGGAGGGGGAGGGGAGAGGGGAAGGGAGGGGGAGGGGGGAGGGGGAGGGAGGGGAGGGGATGTCTAGACCCACATGCAGATTATGTAGCACCACCTACCAACCCACTCTGTCTGGGTCAAGGTGGTGGAAAGGATCTTCCCCAAACAGACCAAACACTCTACATCTTTGCAATGGAGGCAGTAGAGGGGCATGATGAAGGGCTGTGGGACCGTCAACCCCAGTCCTGCTGGCGAAAGGGCGCTGTCCAGGGCAGTTGATGCAGATCTGTACTTATCCCACAGGCACTGGCAGACAGGTCTGGAAAAGCTCAGCTGTCCCCCCACCACAATCTGACATTCACCAGCAGAGAGCACAGTCAGTCCGCAGCTGCTGCATACTTCAAGGCGTTCCAGCCATATACATGCTGATTGCAGAAGGTCTGCTAGCCAGTCCATAGTGCATGTCCCCAGAGAAACTACACACACCCATAAGTGGGATGTAAGCACAGACACCAAGCAGATAGCTCAGTAATTAGGCCCCAGAACAGGGAACACACACATATCACTTGAGAGAGAAAACTGTAGAGTACTCTGTGGGAACCTAGACATGCCATGGTCACTGCTTAGTCAGGGTGAGAGTGACCTCCCAGCATGACATGCTGTGGCTACCCTGTCCATGCAGGTGGTGGTCGGCCACTACAATGTCCCAGCCATTGCCCCACACCCTGTGCAGATGCATCCTGTCCAGACCATACCCACAATACCTTGCTCCTCATTATGCACATTGGCAGGCTAATGCTTGAAACAGTGAAAGCATTGTGGGCCCAGTGAGGGGTAGGCAGCCACAAAACAATGGATAGACATACACACACTCCCACTCCTATTTCAGCATTGTGCAAAGATAGGGGTGGTTGGCAGCCCTGCCCGCCACACTAGTCCTGAGCACAGTGCAGGCATTGCTAATGTATGCAGATGCTAGTAGTAGTGCTTTGGTGGTAAGTGCTGCTCTGTGCCGGGCCCAACAGCCTGACTCTCCATGAGGCTTTGGATAGCTGAGCCTGTGGGTATGGGTGTTTGTGCCCCTGTTGCCCGATGTTCCAGGAAGTGCACATGTTTATGTTGTGTGTGCAATGTGGGGTAAAATGTAGGGACATGGTTTACAGGAGCCATAGCTGGGACTTGAACCTGTGATTTTCTGCCCCAGGACACACTGGCTGTGTGTACTGTACCATACTGTTGCCACAGAGGCAAGTCAGCCCCTGGGGATACTATGACTGTTCATCAGACAGACCTTTGTTGCACTGCACGCCACCCACCTGAACAGGGCTTGGCCTTGGTCTGCTGTGGGCAGATGCCACTGCCCCCTCCACCACCAGCACACCTCCCCCACCATGCTGACATGCCCATATGCTGGTGGTGCTGGTGGCATGCAGTCCCAGGCCATCCAGTGTGCAGATAGGCAGCTGCCTAGGGTGTGCAGTTTGGGGTAGGGGTGCCTACATAGACATCCATACTTCCCCCCCCCCCCGGCACCACCTGCAAATGTTATGTGCCCTTTGGGGTACCTGCTGGGTAATGTCCCCTGATGGGACACTGTGGGACACAGACTCCTGGGCATGTTTGACCTTGGTCAGTTGCTGTCTTTCTGAGTTCCAGTTTCTGCGTTCCTATGTGCCACCTAGGCATCTGCCTAGCCCACCCTGTACCCCAGCTTCCCCACTGTATGTCCCGCCTTCAGCCCCCTATGCCCCATTTGCAGCATCGCCATAGTGCTCTTTCATACCTGAGCACTATGCTGTTGCTGCACATGTAGCACTACTATCACTTATTTTGGGCTCCCTGCCTATGCTGTACGTTGCTGACACAAAAAAGGTTTCTCTCTCCTTCAAATGTGCATCTAACGACAGGTTTTCACTCGTGGTAATGTTCAGCCCTTCAGTTCCCCACGTTAGTGTAGCAGGAGCCTCTCTCCGCCCACTCCCCACCCATTGACCCCTTCTCTCCACCCTCTCTCCACCCTCTGCGGGACTTAACGCTGCCGGGGACGTTAACACGTGCTAACGTTGCATCTGGTAACGTTAGCGCGCATTAACGTTACCATGGTTTAGTAAACATACCCCTATATCAATCAGCACCTTGATCTACCTGTTTATTCACACACTCCGAAAAACATAAAATATAATAGATTAGTGAGACAAAGACTTTCCTTGGCTAAATCCATACTAGCTTTCACCCATTAAAACCTGCCTATATGTGGAAGTCATTTTGGAAGCCCTCTTCATGCTTTGGATGTCCAAAAATGAGCATAGAGATGTCCAAAGCACAGAGATGTTTCCAGGGCCATTTTAGAAGCCGCCGCCAGGGACATCCCCAGCGTGAGGATGTTCAAATCTAAACAGGGGCATCCCAGTAATCTGGATGTTCCCACCTGATTTCAGAAATATTATGGACATCCAGCATCATGTCTAAGTTTAAACCTGCTCCAGGGACCTGAAAAGTGTTATTTTTGGCTGAAAAACATCCAGAGCAGAGGCACTCAAATCCAGTCCTGGAGGGCCGCAAACCAGTCAGGTTTTCGGGATATCCCTAATGAATATGCAGGAGATAGATTCAAATACAATGGAGGCAGTGCATGAAAATATATCTCATGGATTTGAGTACCTCTGATCCAGAGGGTCCAGAGAAGAAAATACACCATCATCCCCAGTAATCAAACCAAATGTTGGTAGTAGCAGCAGTGGGATTTGAACCCTGGTTGCTTTGTTACAGGTCTAGTGCTCGAAGCATTAGGCCATTCTAGATATCTATGTTGTGCAGTATGGTCCTGAGGATGTTTATGTAGATGTCACTGTAGAAGCCCATATCAGGCATGATCACGTTTGTGAAATCATGTCTGCACCTGGACTTGCCTGCTTTGCCTTCAGATGTTCTGGCTTAGACATCTCAGATTGTACTTGAATGTCCCTTCTAAAATTCTATTCCACATGCTCAGTAATTTTGTTGTTTACAATGGTTTCTACCATTTTGTCCGCTACTGATGTCAGGCTCATGGGTCTGTAGTTTCCCTGATCACCCCAGGAACCCTTTTGAAAAGTTGGCGTTGCGCTGGCCATTTTCCATATCTTCAGGTATTACAGATGATTTTAATGATAGGTCACAGAACACTAATAATAGTAGTTAATATAGTAATGGTAGTTAAAATGATCCCTTTTTTGGACTATTATTTATCTTCCTTTTTTGTTTTTCTTTTTATTTAACACAGCTAAATTGTGTAGTGACAGCAATGGTGGAAGCAAGGCACCTCGTCAGCATTGGTGGCCATCCATCTTCTCTGCTATCTTCTGAGAGCAATGATGAGAAGAACATGGAAGTATGTCTTCTTTTCTAATCATTCAGCTTCAGTGTTGTGATAAAGATTTCCTTATTTCCTGTATAAAACAGTTCTTCATAAAGAAACAAAATAATTTTGGCAGAACAATAGAGGTTTTAAGAGGGATCCTTTGCTCAGCGGTCTGAGGGATAAGAGTGCATATGGAATGCTTCCGTTCTGGAACAGTGAATGTAAAATTAAAATATTGAAAGAGAGCTATTCAAAATCAGTGTCCCCCTGCTGAGACAGAAACAAAAGTGAGGCGGCACGTTGGCAAGTCACATGACCTGTATCCCACAATCTCTTGAGTTTGTTTTGTCTATTTCTGTCTCCGCTTGCTGGTTAAGAAATTAAACCATGGTGGAGGTTGTTATAAATAAGTATTGTGTGGCATGTCTGAGAAATCCAGATTTATTTACATGAAACATCTGAGGCTGGGATATTTGCAGCATATGTCAGCACTTATATCAAATGGATCTGCTTTTCTTATTCTGGGACTGTTTCTCTAATAATAACAATCTTTAAAAAAATTTGTATCCTCCAGTGTTATCTTGAAATAAAGCCTTAGTTACGCAGACCCTTAAGAATGTCCTTTGCCTTAATCTCCAGAAGCAATATTATTCCTGGGTAGTTATCACTAAGGCAAGTGCATTAGATGCCAGATGGCATTATCTATTGCCTCTTGCGGCCACTGTTAATAGCCTGATTAGAAGCTATTACACTATTGCTGTGATAGCTTGCTTATTGCTTTTTCTAGTCATCAAAAATTGATGGTGGAAATTTATTGCCTTTGATTTATATCACGGTGATTTCGCTCTGCGCAGCAGTGAACAAATACTTATGTATATTGAGGTGAATTCAAAATACCATAAAGAACCACAGTGCATGAGTCTAGTAGTACAATAGAAAAAATTGGTGGTGCTAGTAGTACTCTTCAATCTTTAACCAAGATATGCGGATTGCAATATATCCTTAGCCTCTATCAAAGGGTTTCTTTCAATTCTAGTTTGAGAAATAGTCCTTAGTAAAGATGTACTTCTAGGCCGCACAGCAAGGCTTAATTTTGTAAAGTCATTTTCATGTGTATGTAGGCCACATATATATGTTAATGGCCCCTTATAAAATACCAACTGGTTAAAAATTATGAGTGTTGATATGAAGGTGCGTACTTTGCTGGGGGCGTAGTCTAAGCACAGCATAGGTAGCGTTTACAAGTACATCTGGTTGATTATAAAATTCTTTAATTTATGCACATAACTGTGAACTTTATAGCTGTTCATTTACAACTGCTATAAATCCTACTTGCCTTTATAAAATAGGCTTATACTAGGTGCGCTTTGACTGCTTTAAACTAGGTTTCCTGTTATAAAATTACCCACCGAAAGGGTAATGTACCTACCAATGTACATGGGTAAAAAGAGTTCTATTTATGTTAATGGTGATTTCTGTCCCTCACTGGGATGAATGTTCACATGTTGCTGTACAATGCACACACTTTTCATGGAATTCAGAGGAGCTATTTTTGAGGGCATGTTTGGGTTGGAGATTAAAAATGCATGTTTGAATGGAATTTTTGAAATTTTCCTGATATTTGTCCAGTAAAATTCTAATTGTTGGGAAAGCAGGTCCAATTGACAGCACAAACTCTTCAAAGTGAAGTTACTGGCATATTTTTGCTTTGAAAATGGGTGCAAAATTTGTGGGTAAGAAATACAGTATCTAGAGGATGACTTGCATCTCAATCTGGCCAGTTTTTAAATTTCTCCCTAAATACTACTAATTTCAGCTGTAAAAGAGGACTTTGTAACCTCATGTACAAAGAATGTTTCTAATTTCTCACTATGTGAACTCTTTAAGACACTCACACAAAGTTATTTAGACAAGGCTATCGAAGGGACAAAAATACTCTTTGTTAAAGCTTTTCCTTATTTGGCAGCTTCACCCCTAGTGAGAGTACTGCAAGATTACTACTAGAGGTCAGAAACATCATTTTGAATCCAGAATCCTCCTGCCCTCCTAGGATCACTCCTACCTGCTAATAACCCACCAGGGATACCTCCAGTAAGTACCAGTGGGAACAGAGGGTGCAGGGTGGGTTGCAATGCTGATAGGAGTGTGGTAGGCACTTGGTTTGCAGCTTGTCATGCTATGAGGGCTTGTGTGCATCAGTGATGCTGAGGGCTAAGCTATAGGTAGCTTATCTACTGGCAGGGTCTCCCAAGATGGACAGGTCTCAGCTGAGGTGCCAGATCAAGACAAACCACCCATCTGGGCAGCAACAGAATGGGACGGTGTTGGTGGCAGAGGATCACATTTCTGTGACAAAGGCAACAACACGAAACTTAAACTGTGCAGAAGAAAGGCCTGGCAATCTACTTCCCTATCTTGCCACAAAAAACCCGATGGATAGTCACAACAAAACAAATTGCACTATAGTGCTGGAAGATGAGACCCCAGTTATTGGGGAGGAGTTGAAGACTTTTCAGAGTAAAGTCAGCATTTATGATGTGGTTGGATCAAAGCCCTCGGTAAGTCTGACTGCTGATGTAGCTGTGCATTAAATGAGAGTCATAAGCTGCAAAGATGTCATACATATTGGGACATGGAGCATACGAAGCATGAACTAAGGGAAGTTGGAGGTGGTCAAGAATGAAGTGGATCGTGTACAACTTGATCTGTTGGGTGTCAGCGAACTGTAATCAACTGTCATTGGACACTTTGCATCTGAAGATCACATGTCTACTATGCTGGAAATGAAAGACAAAGAAGAAATGGTGCTTCATTTATAATTAAGAAGAAACTTGCAAGAAATGTAATGAAATACGATGCAGTCAGTGAACGCTTAATTTCTATTTGTCTACGAGGAATGCCTATCAGCACAGCTACAATTCAAGTATATGCCCCAACAACAGCTGCCAAAGAGGATGATGAGTTCTATGAACAAGTACAAGCTGAAATTGACAGAACATGCAAACAGGATATCCTGATAGTCATGGGTGACTGGAACGCAAAGGTTGGCAACAAAGAAGAAGGCAAAATAGTTGGAAAATTCAGACTTGGCAACAGAAATGAAGCTGGAGAAAGACTGATAGAATTCTGCAAGGCCAACGATCTATTCATCTCAAATACTTTCTTCGAGCAACACAAGTGGCGACTGTACACATGTACTTCACCCATTGGATTGTACAAAAATCAAATTGACTACATCTGTAGAAGGTAACAATGGAAAAGCTCTATAACATCAACAAAGACAAAACCTGGAGCTGAGTGTGATACAGATCACCAACTACTAGTATGCAAACTCAAGAAAGTTGAAAAAGAGCAAGCCACTCATGAATGTAGCAAAATATGACCTTGAGAATATACCACCCGAATTTAAAGATTGCCTGCAGAATCGATTTGCTGCTTTAGATACAAATGACAAGAGTTCCAGAAGAATTATGGGATGACATCAAGAAGGTTATGTTGGAAGAAAGTGAGAAATCTCTACAAAAGGTGAAAAAACAAAAATGGCCAAAATAGATAACTGAACAAAGACTGAAAATTGCCCAGAAATACACAGAAGCTAAAGTCAGAGAAGAAAGAGAGGCAATCGCAGAACTCAACAGACATTTCCATCGTGCAGCAAGACAAGACAAGAACTACTACAATGATGCAGGCAATGAAATAGAAACAGAAACTATTAGAGAAAGAACAAGATTAGCTTTCCTAAAGCTACGAGAGTTAAAGAAAAAATTCCAGCCTCAAATTGAAATGTTACAAGATGCTCAAGGTTCTATGTTGAATGATGCTGAGAAAATGAAGAAAAGGTGGAAAGAATAAACCAACTGACTCTGGAAATTATCGCACAATTGCTCTGATCCCACATGCCAGCGATATTCTACTCAAGATCATTCAGCAGAGACTACAACCATACCTGGAAGGAGAACTGCCTGAAGTGCAAGAAAGGTTCAGGAAAGGGCGAGGAACAAGAGACATCATCGCCGATGTGAGATGGATCCTTGAAAAGACAAAAGAATACCAAAAGGATATCCATATGTGTTTAATTGATTACAGCAAGGCTTTTATTGTGTAAACCATGAGAAACTCTGGGCCACATTAAGAAGCATGGGTATGCCAGAATACCAGATCGTTCTCTTGCACAACCTTTACACTGATCAAGAAGCAACAGTTCGAAAGGAACAGAATGGTTTAAAATCAGCAAAGGCGTACTTTTCTCTTGCCTGTTTAATGTATATGCAGAACAAATAATCAGAGAAGCAGGACTGTATGAAAACAACCGAGGTGTGAAGATTGGTGGGAGACTCATGAACAACCTTCGCTATGCTGATGATACCACATTACTGGCTGAAAG
This sequence comes from Ichthyophis bannanicus, assembly GCA_033557465.1. Lineage (NCBI taxonomy): Eukaryota > Metazoa > Chordata > Amphibia > Gymnophiona > Ichthyophiidae > Ichthyophis > Ichthyophis bannanicus. Next base: position 1,494,304,784 of record CM066031.1, read on the forward strand.
TGAAGATGATATGAAACATTTGAAGGACTACAAAAAGGGGACTGCTACTTCTGGAGAGAGATCTGCAATTGTAAATATTTACTTCTGGGAATTTTTCTAAATCTTGGGAAAAAGGAATTCTTTAGATTAAATCTAATTAATCTGTGTAAATTAGAATCCAGTGTATTTGTTAAATCAGTCAGTGCCTAGTTTCAGCAAAAACTAAAACTAAAAACTCAACAGGCAGCTTTCAATTTAAGTTTAAAAAGCAGCAGAGGGCTTTCAATTTAAATTTAAAACACAGCAGAGAGCTTTCTGGTTAAATTTAAAATGCAGCAGAAAGCTTCTAGTTTAAATTTCATACTCAGTCAGGGCCTAGTATCAGCAAAGAGCTTTAATTTAAATCAAATCAGAGTATAACTTAGCATAAAAGGAAAAACAGGGTCAGTATTCTTTGAGCAATAAATTGTTCTAGAAAGCATTACAAAGAGGCCTTCTAGATAGGGGGCAAGAGACCTGTGAAATTGTTTTAAATAGGTGGTAAAGCCAAGTGTCAGATCAAAGGGGCAGTTTGAAAGACTCCCTCTATCTAAGCAAGGGCTGTGTGAATCACAGGGCAGGGCACTGTGCAGCAGTCAACTTTTATTAAGTTTTCTTTCCCTCTCTCCCTCTCTGACTCCCACCCACCCCTGGGATAATCAAAGCTTTATAGGTGCTTAACCCTTTTAAAGGGAAGGAGGTAACATATTAATTCCCGTGTGCAGTTGTTTATCTTCATCAGGCATACATTAAGGACCTGAGATTAATTAAGCTTGAGGTGAACAAAGTCCATTAAACATATTAGGTATAGTATTATTAATATAAGTATACTCAGCAAATCTTAGTAAGGAAACAACTTAAATACCTAAACACAACCTTAAAACTAAGATGCAGACAGCAGTCCAACAGCGAGAAGGGGGCTTTCCAGTCTTTTGCATTGCGTGTCACATGTATGATTTTCTCCCAGTTGATGAGGGGGTCTTATGTGTGCACTAGGTGCAAGGAGTTCTTTGCTCTCAGGGAATGAGTCTGATCTCTGGAGGCTAGAGAAGCAAACTTGGAGGTCATAAGGAAGACAGAGAGGTACATAGACGAGACCTACAGAGATATAGCCCTGATGTCCCACCTCCTGTCTGGCAGCATCCCTGTTGCCATGGAGGAGAGAGGTCACGTGACAGGAGAGCATCACCCTGGTTTGGCAGGAAGTGATCCTGTAGCTAGGACCTGTTCTCCAGGTGATGCAAAACCCTCTCATACCGAGGAGGTTTCTCCAGAGCCATGTGCCCACAAGGGAAGGGCTAGGACAGCCGTTATAGTTGGTGATTCGATCATTAGGCATGTAGATAGCTGGATGGCTGGTGGACATGAGGATCACCTGGTAACATTCCTGCCTGGTGCGAAGGCAGCGGACCTCATGCTCCACCTAGACAAAGTTTTAGACAGTGTTGGGGAGGAGGCTGCTGTCTTGGTACATGTCGGTACCAATGACATAGGAAAGTGTGGTAGGGAGGTTCTAGAGGCTAAATTTAGGATTTTAGGTACGAAGTTTAAATCCAGAACTTCCAGGGTAGCATTCTCCGAAATGCTTCCCATTCCACATGCAGGACCCAAAAGGTATGCAGAGCTCTGGTGTCTCAATGCGTGGATGAGACGATGCTGCAAGGAAGATGGTTTGGGATTTGTTAGGAACTGGGGAACATTCTGGGGAAAGGAGGGACTCTTCTGAAGGGATGGGCTTCATCTTAACCGTGATGGAACTAGGCTGCTAGCATTAACCTTTAAAAAGGAGACAGAGCAGCTTTTAAACTAGATAATAGGGGCGCGCCGACAGTCGACCAAGAGCACTTGGTTCGGAACAATGTATCCTTGAAGGATACTAGCAAAAGACTGAAGTTAAGGCATATCAGCAGAGAGGTTCCAGTAAAGACAAAAGTAGCCCAAATGCCCTTGAGTACAGAGCAGACAGAGCTTAAAGATTCCAAATTACCACTGCCTACCTATAGCCAGATTAATATATAAAAAATACAGCCTTTAAAATGGTTGTATGCAAATGCTAGAAGTCTAAAAAATAAGATGGGAGAGTTAGAATATATAGCACTAAATGAGAGATTAGATATGATTGGTATCTCAGAGACTTGGTGGAAAGAGGACAGCCAGTGGTTCACTGTGATACCTGGGTACAAACTATATTGCAATGATAGAGCAGATCAAATTGGTGGAGGGGTTGCACTCTATGTTAGAGAGGGCATTGAGCCACAAAGGATTAAAGTTTTGCAGGAAACAAAATTCACTGTAAAATCTATATGGATTGAAATTCCATGTAAGGGGAAGGCAATGGCAGTGGGGGTGTACTATCGACCGCCTGGCCAGAATGAACAAATAGATGATAAAATGCTCAAAGAAATCAGGGAAGCTAACAAAAGTTACAGCACATTAATAATAATGGGTGATTTCAATTACCCCGGTATCAAATAGGTCAGTGTCACGGCAGGACATGCTAGGGAGATAAAGTTTCTAGATGAAATCAATGACTGCTTCTTGGAGCAGCTAGTTCATGAATCCACCAGAGGGGAAGCCATTTTGGACCTAGTCCTTAGTGGAACACAAGATCTGGTGCAAGAGATAAGCGTGTTGGGGCCACTTTGCAATAGTGATCATAGCATGATCACATTTGATTTAATAAATGGAGGATAAATCATTATAAATAACAAAATTACTGAACATGGATAAACCATTATAAATAACAAAATTACTGAACATGAACATGTCATGACTTAATGGGACTCACAAGATTATAAAGCCAATATCAAAGTCTCAAAATTGTATGGAGTATGACTTAATGGGAGACAGGCCACATGGCTTTAGCTAAGAAAGGACTTGTATTACTAATCTGTTATGTTTTTTTGAAGGTGTGACTGAACAGGTAGACAAAGGTGAGTCGATTGATATAGTGTATCTGGATTTTAAGAAAGCCTTTGACAAGGTCCCTCATGAGAGATGTTTGGCGAAATTAATGATACATATGTAAATAGTTGATCATTGATCATTGTAATTAGTTCATAAATTAGTTCATATTGTTCGCCTATGTATCCTTGTTACTTTGTTCTTTGTAAACAGTTGAAACACACTGCCTTGAAACGTTCTATGTAAACCGTCTTGATTTGTAGAAAGATGGTATATAAAAAATGTTAACTAAATAAATAAATAAATAATGAGTAATGGGATAGGAGGCAGTGTACTATTGTGGATGAGGAACTGGTTAAAAGACAGAAAGCAGAGGGTAGGGCTAAATGGCCAATTTTCCCAATGGAGAAAGTTGAATAGTGAAGTACCCCAGGGATCGGTGCTGGATCCGCTGCTTTTTAACATATTCATAAATGACCTGGAAATGGGAATAACGAGTGAGGTAATCAAATTTTCAGATGACACAAAGCTATTCAAAGTTGTTAAAACCATGAGGATTGTGGAAAATTGCAAGAGGACCTTAATAAACCCAAAGATTGGGCATCCAAATGGCAGATTAAACTTAATGTGGACAAGTGCAAAGTTCTGCATCTAGGAAAAAAACAACCCAAACTATGGTTACACGACGCAAGGTTCCACATTAGGAACCGCCAACTAGGAAAAAGATTCAAGTGTCATCATGGATAACATATTGAAACCCTCCGCCCAATGGGCAGCAGTGGCCAAGAGAGCAAATAGAATGCTAGGTATCATAAGAAAAGGAATGGAGAATAAAACAAAGGATATTTTTATGCCTCTGTATCATTCCGTGGTGTGACAGCACCTTGAATATTGTGTGCAATTCTGGTCGCCATATCTTAAAAAGGATATAGCGTTATTAGAAAAGGTATAGAGAAGAGCCACCAAATGGTAAAGGGGATGGAAGGATACCCCTATGAAGAGAGGATAAAAAAGTTAGGGCTCTTCAACTTGGAAAAGAGATGGCTGAGGGGAGATATGATAGAGGTCTATAAATTAATGAATGGAGTGGAAGGGGTAAATATAGATCGATTGTTTATGCCATCAAAAAGTAGAAAGACTAAGGAACATGTGATAAAGCTACAGGGTAACCTATTTAAGAGTAATAGGACAATTTTTTTTTTCACTCAATGTGTAATCAAACTCTAGAATTTGTTACTGGAGGATGTAGTAAAATTTGTTAGTGTAGCCGGGTTTAAAAAAGGTTTGGACAAGTTCCTGGAGGAAAGGTCCATAAGAAGGGGTCAATGGGAGGGGAGTGGGCATGGAGAGGCTCCCTTCACACTAACGCGCTGAACTGAAGGGCTGAATCCTACCGCAAATGAAAACCTGCCGTTAGATGCACATTTGCAGGAGAGAGAAACCATTTCAGTGTCAGCAATGTACAGCATAGGCAGGGAGCCCAGGAACGTGATAGTAGTGCTCCATTATCAGCAACAGCATAGTGCCCAAGTATGAAAGGCTACTATGGCGATGGTGTAAATGGAGCATAGGGGGCTGCAGGTGGTACATGTAGTGGGGGCAGCTGGGGCACAGGGTGGACTAGGCGGGTGCCTAGGTGGTACATAGGAACATAGAAACTGGAAGTCGGAAAGGCAGCATCTGACAAAGGCCAAACACAAGATACAAAAAACTTGTCCACACTAGTAGTTGCCAGGGCAGAGAGAGGATACCCCCACATCCATCATACCACCATGTTGAAGGTACAGAATGTTGCTAGGCGGTGATGGGGGGTGGGGGTGAGGATGTCCATGTATGCCTTCCCACCCCAGATGCCACACCGTAGGCACCTGCCTACCTGAACAGTGGATGGCCTGTAACGGCGCACAACAAGCACAAACAGCATATGGTTATGTTAGCACAGCATGGGGGGATGTCCGTGCTACAGGGGGCAGTGGCACCTGTCTGCAGTGGACCCAGGCCATGCCCTGTACCAGTACGTTGTGTGCAGTGCAACAGAAAAAGTTTTTCAAAGGCGATGTAATGGTATGGGCCTGGGACTGCTGCACCACTGTGGCCTCACTGTGGTGCAGTACACACAGCCAGTGTGACTCAGAGCAGAGGGTTACAGGTTCAGGTCTCAGCTACAGATCCTGCAGAACATATCACAAACCTTTGCCCTACTACATAGATATAACAGAACAACAGGAAAAAAAAAAGGAAATGTCTAGCTGAGGAGACGTAAAGGTATGGCCCAGGGAGAACTGTGCACCTGTGGCCCCACTGTGGTGCAGTACACACAGCCAGTGTGACTCAGAGCAGAGGGTCACTGGTTCAGGTCCCAGCTGCAGACCCTGTAGACCACATTACAAACTTTTGCCCTACTACATAGATATAACAGAAAAACTGGAAATGTCTGGCTGAAGAGAGGCAAAGGTAGTTCCAGAGTCTGCTGGGCCTCCGTGGCAATACCATGGTGCAGTAAACACAGGCAGTGTGTCCAGGAGCAGAGGGTCACAGGTATAGGTCCCAGCTGCTGGAACCTGCAGAACACATCACAACATTTTACCCTACGAAGCATATACAACATCAAACCGTGCAATCCCCACAGCAGCGGCCAACAGGGGTAGAAACACCCACTCACACAGGCACCACTGTCCAAGTCATGCTATAAAAGCAGGCTGCTGGCTCCAGCACAGAGTTGCAGGTAACATCACAGCACCTCTGCTACCTCCTGCTCAGTCCAGAAATGTTGGCAGTGTGGCAGCCAGGGCTGCCAAACACCCTTATTATTGCACAGTGCTGCAGTAGGAGTGTCTGTGTATATGTCTATCCATAGTTTTGTGGCTGCCAACCTACCACCCCCCCCCTCCCCCCGGTCCACATTGTCCAATTGTTACCAACATCAGCCTGCGAATGTGCATAATAAGAAGCAAGGTAGTGTGAATATGAGCCAGATAGGGTGAATTGTGCAGGCTGCATCTGCACAGGGAGTATTGCAATGGCTGGTACACGTTAGTGGTCAAACCCCACCTGCATGGACAGGGTGTCTACATCATGTTGTGGTGGGAGGGCAGTCTCGCCCTGACTAAACAGTGACCATGGCATGTGCAGGTTCCCACATAGTCCTCTATACTATCTGTCTCCTGTGATACTTGTGTGACCCCCAGTTCTGGGACCCAATCACTGACATACCTGGCGTGCGTCCGTGCGTGCGCTGGCCAGCCTATGTCTGGGTGCATGTGTTTTCTCATTGACCATGGATTGGCCAGTGGCATGGCTTCAGTTAGCCTGTGCATGGTGAGAACACTGTGTATGCTGGTGCAATCTGACGGTGTTGTCTGGTGATGCACGGTGCACTGTGGTATGTGGCAAGAGAGGATTCATACGGCAACTCCATAGTAACACTGGTATGCCAAAGCTCTAGTCACCGCTATGTCTCATGTGCACTAGCCCTAGAGGGATATTCTTAGCCATCAGGAACAGACTTGCTGGTCCCACAGCCAGTCCCGTGGTCTCAGGCACCTGTCCCCCCACACCCACAAGATGGGTGTAATGGGGCCTTTGGGGGGCACATAGTGCATACCACTCTGAGCAGTAGGGGGCCCTGCTACATAACCCTCATAAGACACTGGACACCCCCTGACCTGCTAACAGGTGGCTATGACAGCCAGATCTTAACACTGGGTACATACTGATCTGGGTAGTCTCTGGTCCCAGGAGGGATACCTGTGACTGTGTAACACAGATGGGTACAGAGGTGCCTTTGGCATACCTGCCATACACTGCCAGTGATGGGGATGTGCAGCAGGACCTATATCTAGCACCACATGTACAGTGGACCTAGTGCTGGGCAGCCATCCTTACCCTCAGGGTGAATACAGAACCTGCACAATGGCAGGGTCCATAGCTACTCTGTGCCAGTATCTCACACGCCAGTCCATCTTACCAGGCTGTAGTAACAGAGAGGTGCAGACCCTATTTGGTGATCTGCTGTAGACCACTGTTCCGCAAGTGCAATGCATTATGGGTGCTGGTGGGGTTACCATAACCTGGCACACAGAGCAGATGGTCCATGCGGTGAACTGAAGTCCCTCTGTACCCAGGCACTGTTGTACACCAGGCCATACAGGTATAACCCACTGTTTCATACAATGACGTTCAAAACTGTGTCCATGGGTTCGTGCCCAACTCAGATACCCTGCATGCATCTAACACTCATCTTCTTGCAGATATGTGCTGCCAGCCCATAAGAGACTCGCCACAGTGGGCGACAGTCCTATGGTCCGGCCATCTGCATCTGCCAGCTGAGTAGAATGCGGGCTGCCTGTGCAGGCTGCCACCACAGGTCATGCACTGTGAATCTGTCCTGCATTGTGCCCCTATGTTGCCTGCCTCACCTCTACCTTAGCTGTATGGTACCACCACACCTCTGTTCACCACTCATCGTAACCATCCTGGCAACCCAGACGCCCCTGGGGGACACGTATGCGCAGCATCTGTCACCCACTGCCCTCTCAGCACTTTACATTGCCCATACCCAGTGCTGTGGTACAGTTGCCCACAACATGTATGTCACCAGTACTGGCAGGCACATGGTCTGGCCGCAGATATGGCACATCCAGGAGCATCAAGCCCTCACCCACAAGCACCTGTGCAGTGGCAGTGTTAGCGTGACATCAGTATCTCTGGACATACGTAATGCATGCCAACCTGAGCCACCTTGCAGGCTGCAGGGCAAAGTAACCTAGGGCACGTCACATTGTTATGCCACTGTGAACTATGTAGAAAAATCCCAGGGAGCCCACGAGGATGACCTGTCCAGGTGTGCCCAGTACGGTGCGCTGCCAAGGGACCCCGAGAAGGTGCCACAGAAGGTGCCTCACAGGGCACATGACGAGCATTTTATATGGCACCGTACAATATGGCGCCCAGTAATAAGCCTACCTAGGCGCGCTCGCACAATATACCATAGAAGAAACCCAGGAACGCGCCATGTTCTGAGGCGTGGTACTGGGCGACGTACAACATGCTATTAGGGCCGGGGAGCCCCAGGACGCGTTCCTTAGCGTAGCATTGCATAAGGCACGCACCAAGGCACCGTAATCAACGTTAGCCCAATGCGCACCTGAGGCCCAGATGGCTGAAAGCCTGACATTCTGTAACATCAGGCCCCAATGCCCACAAGAAGATGGTCCGTCAGACCAATATAACATGTTATATGTAGCGCAGTGGTTAGGCAATACATCAGACTACAATGTCTTGTGAGTTCAAATCCCAGAAAGGGATACCAGAATGGTAAAATGATGGCGATAGGGCATGTCAGAAATAGAAAGACTAGTTGTATTCAGATATAGAAAAGGATACCTCCAACATAAACAAATAGAGCAACAAAACAGACCAACGCACACCGCAAAGGGAGGTTACACACATAGGCACACACATGAGTATGCAGTGAGAAGCGCACACTGTGCAGGTGCATTTTTACTGCGTCATATGAGGTCTGAGCATATACAGCAGATAAGATGGCTGCCAGATCGAAAAAGCCTGCTTTCACACACGCAGACCTGTATCTGCTGGACGAATTGATTTGCCTCTGCCAGGAGCGCCTATTTCCAGGCTCCTCCCATAGGCAGGACCTCAGCAGAGTAAGGAGGGCCTGGGTGTGCCTCACCAGGCGATACAATAGAGGCTCAGACTACTACAATAGAGGTAAGTGCATGGTGACAGGCACCCAAACCTAGGTCTTAAGAAAGAAAACCTGGTAACCAACACACATATCAGACACCCACAGCAAGGGAAAAGCAGGTGGCTGTGTGTCCAAATGGGATCAATGTGGACCTCCCTCTCGATGCTAACAGATCTGCCCTGTCACCAGGGGGCCGCAGAATCCATTACAGAGAATTATTATCCAGCCCATTGCTATGGTATTTGACCCTGTTGCAGTGTCACTGATGTGTCCAATCCCCAGGATGCCCCTGGCCCACTACAGAGGCCTATCATCCATCCTGGTGTTATGGTACCTGTTCTTGTGTGAGTTTCACAGGTCTGCCATATCCCCAGGATGTCCCAGGCCTCACCACAGAGGCCTATCATCCATCCTGGTGTTCTGGTACCTGCTCTTGTGTGAGTTCCATAGGTCTTCCATATTCCCAGGATGTCCCAGGCCTCACCACAGAGGCCTATCATCCATCCTGGTGTTCTGGTATCTGCTCTTGTATAGGTTTCACAGGTCTGCCATATCCCCAGGATGTCCCAGGCCTCACTACAGAGGCCTATCATCCATCCTGGTGTTATGGTACCTGCTCTTGTGTGAATTCCACAAGTCTGCCATATCCCCAGGATGCCCCAGGAATCACTACAGAGGCCTATCATCCATCCTGGTGTTCTGGTACCTGCTCTTGTATAGGTTTCACAAGTCTGCCATATCCCCAGGATGCCCCAGGCCTCACTACAGAGGCCTATCATCCATCCTGGTGTTATGGTACCTGCTCTTGTGTGAGTTCCAAAGGTCTGCCATATCCCCAGGATGCCCCAGGCCTCACTACAAAGGCCTATCATCCATCCTGGTGTTCTGGTACCTGCTCTTGTGTGAGTTCCACAGGTCTGCCATATCCCCAGGATGCCCCAGGCCTCACCATAGAGGCCTATCATCCATCCTGGTATTTTGGTACCTGCTCTTGTATAGGTTTCACAGGTCTGCCATATCTCCAGGATGCCCCAGGCCTCACCAAAGAGGCCTATCATCCATCCTGGTGTTATGGTACCTGCTCTTGTGTGAGTTTCACAGGTCTGCCATATCCCCAGGATGCCCCAGGCCTCACGACAGAGGCCTATCATCCATCCTGGTGTTATGGTACCTGCTGTTGTGTGAGTTTCACAGGTCTGCCATATCCCCAGGATACCCCAGGCCTCACTGCAGAGGCCTATCATCCATCCTGGTGTTATGGTACTTGCTCTTGTATAGGTTTCACATGTCTGCCATATCCCCAGGATGCCCCAGCCTCACCACAGAGGCCTATCATCCATCCTGGTGTTCTGGTACCTGCTCTTTTGTGAGTTTCACAGGTCTGCCATATCCCCAGGATGCCCCAGGCCTCACCACAGCGGCCTCTCATCCATCCTGGTGTTCTGGTACCTGCTCTTGCATAGGTTTCACAGGTCTGCTATATCCCCAGGATACCCCAGGCCTCACTACAGAGGTCTACTTCACATCCCGGTGTTATGGTAGATGCACTGGCTGATGTGTGCAGGCCACTCATATCGCCATGTTGTGTCTGGAGCCTGCAGGCCTCACCACAGAGGCCTATCATCCATCCTGGTGTTCTGGTACCTGCTCTTGTGTGAGTTTCACAGGTCTGCCATATACCCAGGATGCCCCAGGCCTCACTACAGAGGTCTACTTCAGATCCCGGTGTTATGGTAGATGCACTGGCTGATGTGTGCAGGCCACTCATATCGCCATGTTGTGTCTGGAGCCTGCAGGGCATATAGTGGTACATCCCCAGGGCACACTCAGGTGCGGCTGCTGCTGTGTGCAGGGGCCACTGGTGAGACACATGACCATCGCCCATGCCAGTGCATACAGTGGCACCTGGCTATGCAGTCTGTGCATATGTTGGACAAGGTTTGCAGACAGGCTGATGGGTCCCGCAGACATGCTGGCATAGTGGTGCATATCTACGGGAAGTGGTGCATGCTCACCCCCCCCAAGCACACCGTGCATATATGCTGACACCATGCAGCCCCATATGCATGGCATCTGTGACCCACAGCACGGCAAGGGCACATATGGTTGGTGTTGTAGGCCCAAACACAGATAGTCTGCCTGTGTGGCAATGGGTGCCAGGGGGGCCGCACAGGGCATGTAGGGGCCCTACTGGACGTGCGCAGCTGCAATGCACACATGTATGTGGCAGGGGAAAAATCTAGGGGTCAACACATAGCACACAATAGGGGCAGCCACCTGCTGCATGCAGGTATATGTGTGGTGCAGCACCGGCTGGCGATGGATGTCTGTCCTCTAATGTCCCCACACGTTGAATCCCTCACAGGTTGAGGACCCACGCAAGAAGGCCTGTGAGCTGCGATCCAGGTACCCCCATTTCGTGGCGTGGGTGCAGCGGGAATGGCTGGCCCACCGTGACGGTGAGTGATGCGGCACGTCCCTGTGGGGCAATGGCCTGCGGGGCCACAGGACATGTTCGTATGATGTGCCAGATGTGTGACCATGGTGGTAATGTACATACCTCTCCCCCACAGTGGACGCACGTGCTGATGAGGGCCCAGCAGGGCTGGATGCTGGAGCCGGGCAGGCAGTGCCGGGCGAAGATGCCCCGGAGGGCATGGAGTCGGCTGATGGCAGGGAGTCCGAGGAGGAGGGGGATGCTGGAAGCAGAGAGGGGAAGGGGGAGGAGGGGGGAGTGGAGTGGAGGGGGAGGGCAGCTGGGAGCCTGGGAAGGGTGAGGTGGGGGAGGAGGGGGAGAGGAGGGAGGCAAGGGGGGAGGTGCTGGGGCAGAGGGGGAGGAGGGGGAGGGGGAGGTGCAGGGGCAGAGTTGGAGGAGGGGGTGAGGGGGGGAGGTATGGGAGGTGAGGGTGGGGGCTGTGGAGGGGGAGGGGGTGGTGGTGGATGAGGCAGGGAGGGGGAGGGAGGCCTGGGAGGGGGAGGAGGAGGGGTGGCAGGGGATGGGGAGGGGGAGGGGGTGGAGGTGAGGGCATTGCCGGTCCTGAGCGGCACCGGCCTCCACAGGGCACTGGGGACCCCAGCCATCTGCCCTACAGTGCCAGCAATGGCTCCCATCTGGCCGTGGGCCTGCCCCACATAGCCACAGACAGGCGCGCCATACATGCAGCCACACAGACAAGGGGAGATGTGTGTCTGTGCGGGTGCATGTGCGGCCTATGCCTGGCTGCAGCTGTGCATGCCCAGGCATACACCCAGCAGCAGCACGCCCGCATTCTGGGGCGAGTGCTGGAGACCATGGCTGTGGTGGCTGACCGGTGTCATGGGGTAGATCAGAATATGCCTATGGAAATAGGAAAAACAGAGCTGAGCAGGTCTAAAAGTGACAGCTCAGAGCACATGGATCAGGGTTGCTATGAGCAACCAGCAAAAACAAAAGCACCAGGTGTAGGAGCACGCCCTAGTAGGGGATTACATCATAGCATATTAGTTGATGAGAGGCAGCTGAGGGCAGGGCAGGCTCACCAGAACACTAGGAGTGACGCAGATAAAGCTCACTCAGAGTTTGTCAGTAATAGAGCTAACCAGGATCCTAGGAGGGCTAACCAGGATTCCAGGAAGAGAGCTAACCAGGAGTTTAGAGGAGCTAAGCAGGAGTACAGCAGAGCTGTTTTGGAAACTAAAGGAAAAACTTCCCACGGAGGCTCAAGCAGTGTTCCACAAGAGATAGCTGAGAGAATACCAGAGGCTGGTTACAGGGTGCTGGGCAGCACTGAACAAGAACCAGGTGGTTGGTGCCACGGAGGTATTCATGCAGGCAGACGGAAGGAACCTGTGAGAGGAAGTCTCCCTGAGAACAGGTACCGGGAGGGCAGTAACTATTATCAAAGGGATACTTACCTGCCCAAAGAGAAGCATACTGTAAAAGGGAGTAGAAGGCTTGCCTGGGGAAAAAGCCACGCTAAGTTTCCGTGCTCAGAAAGCTCCGGGGGAACCGAGCCAAAGGATAGGCTAATTCCTTGTAATAGAGGGAACTTTGAAAGGGAGAGTTTCCCATACACACAGCTGTGTGGCCCTCTGGAGGAAAACTCCACTATATACGGTAACCTTCCAATTCACCCTGATAGAGAGGGGGAGAGAAGCCTTTGGAAAGGAGAGGAGGGTTTTTGCAACAATGATATGAGTTACAACCATTCTGAAGATAGCTACGGGGAAAACTATGAGGACATGGAATGTGACTTTTGTGGGGAAAGTCCGGATGAGTTCCAAATGGATTGTGCATTAATGTTCTCAGATAACATTTCCTCTCTCTGCTGAGCTGTTTAAAAGCAGAAATCCGTTTAGGGAAACGGATTTTGAAAAACTCACTTGTGTAAAGTACAAGGACTGTTTTACCTTTTTGGATTGGCTGAAGATAAGCACCATTTTGTTACCAGTAGTTCATTTTCATTTGTACCAGAAAAATATGGTTTATTTCTTTTGATTCTTATGTGCAAAAGTTCACCCGGAAGGGAAATAAAATACCTCTTTTTGAAAAGCCTGGCTACTCGTTCACAACTACCTTTTTGATTAGCTAGTGGGACTACAGATCCAAGGGGGCATTGTAAAGTCCCGGCTACATTAAGAAGAGGCCCCACTGAAGCTCCCTAGGCTTCCGCCTATAAGAGTGAGTAGGTGGGTGACACCGGCTACGATGGCTGGATGACAGACGTGCAGCAGGCACACCTGGCCAGCCACCCGGCAATGGGGGCCCCCAGGGGGTGTAAGTATTGTGATGGAGCTGAAGCCATTGAAGCGATGGATGTAGAAAAAAACTCTCTTTCTTATGAAGCAACTGAGTTACAGAGGGTGCAATTACCTAGAAGTGCAGCTAGAGGGAGCAGGCACGAGGCTGCAGAAGTTAAGCTGACACACCCAGGTTGTAGCAATGCAGTAGCTAATCAAAGGCACCTGGGTAGAAAGCCAGGAAACTCAGTTGGGGAACGCCTTTTTAAGCAGTGCTCACAAGGAAGCAGACAGAGAGGATCTAAGGGGGAACTCGAGAGAGGATCTAAGAAGGAACTCAAGACAGGATCTATGAAGGAAGGACCTGAGGAAGGAACCTCGTACACTGCAAGGCAGAGAAGCTTGGATACATGGAAAAGCAGAGCTAAGTTCCAGGGAGAACAAGCCCAGCTTAGAAAGCTCCAGAAGCCAGTCTTCAAGGAAGACGGTGACAAAGGGAGAGTCTCTGGTGGAGAGAACACCAGCAGTAAACGCTACAGAGATCCAAGGTACAGTGATACTTCCTTTATTAAATGGATGCCAGGTCCTAGGAAGGCTGATAACCTAAAAATCCATTCTGAGAAGAAACAAAGCTGGAGGAAGTTTTGTAACCCTGTACAGAGAGGTATAGGGAAAAGCCCTAACGGTTATTTGCTAAACCCAGGCAGCCACAGGTAGGGCAGGGCATACATGGGGCTCACACAATACACACAGGACACATGACCTCTCTGCCTACCACCCTGCGCCCCCGAACCCTCTCTCATCGGTGACTGTCGCCCCCGGCACCTGCCCCCATGGACCGCTGTCTCTCCCTGGGGGGGTATTGCCACACAACACGCCTGATGCACTTCCATGGACCCTACCCGCCCCGTGACCCATGCGCTTTCCAGTGTCATGTGTTGTGCATGTCCTGCCCTTTCGCCCCATCTCCCGGCCATGATCCCCCCATCTCTGCTGGCCATGCCCAGTGTGCGCTGGCAAACAACTGCTGGCCCCCTGATGGGTACGCACCTGGTTCTGCCCTATGTCCTGGGATCCCTGCGCTCACCCACATGCCTCGTTCCTCTGGCCAGGGTGATGGTGTCAGTCCCAGCACCCCCACCCCCCCTGCATGCCAGACCGGCCCCCCCTTCCAACCCTGTACCAGCACCTCCACCATTGGCTGGTCCATCCAATGTTGGCCCCCTCTGTCCACCCCCCACTGGCAGATGACTGCCAGGTACATCCTTATGTCCATGTTCTCGGTTGGGTATATGACTCTGTACTGTCCTCAGTGGCCCCACACCCTATGCCACGCTACCTCTGTGTGTGTACCTGTCTCTGCACCCCCATGGCTCTGTTCATGGCCTGCTCAACTCACCCTGTTTGCACAGTCCCCTGGTGCACTATGCATACCCATGTGTGCAGTGGCAGTCTGTGCACCTCGTAGGTCTATTCTTGGCACAGGGCAATGCATGGCAGGTGGCGGCATGCTATCCATGCCCCCTTCAATGGTTCCAAGGGCTGCCAACCCGTGAATGGGTGTGTGGGGTCCCCGGACCTGGCCGTGTGCCGTTGCAGGGCCCTGCTGGGATTGGCAGGTGCCCAAGGATGGCAATTCATGTTGGCCAGTGCTGTGTCAGGGCAACAGGTTATAGTGCTGGGGACATGGGGGGGCCTGTGGGATGGTGGCCCCTTTGAGACAGGGCCCGGCCTTCTGTACATGTGGGGTCTGCGGGTGGCGGCCAATGCCATGCATGGCTGACAGGGGGCTGTGGTCCAGGGGCAGTGTGGGGATGATGCACCAGGTGTGGGTTACACCATATGTTGCATGGGACTGATGTTGCCTGTGGCTGGGGTCATGCATCTTAGTGGGACCACTGGCATGGCCCCACTGCCCCCCCCCTGCATCCATCCCTGCACTTGCTTGTTTATGGTATGTCACCAGTACACCTCTCTCCATCTTACCTGCATGTGGGTGTGCTGTATCCATCGCAGGGATCAGGCCATGTATATACATGGGCCCAAGTCAGTCTGCCAGGCGCTGTTCCAAGCTGGTCAGGGTGGCCCCCTGCGCTGGACCCCTGCCAGTGCCCTGCGCATTGTGCCTCTCCCATGAGAGTTGGGCATGGATGTTTCACTTAATGTCGCAGTAGCACTTGCGGAGACTCTCTATGTCGCAATGTGGGCCCCATGCTGCCGCCACCTCTGCCTGTACCTCTGCCCATGCCCTTGTGCGTGTGGAAATGCTGGTGGTTGAGCTCACCCTTCTGAAGAGTACCTTGAACCTCTCCAGGATGCTGGCCAGAAGGAGGTCATTCTCCTTCTGGTTGAAGCGGACCGCCCTCCTCCTGGCTTCCTCGGCTACAGGCGTCCTGTGGTGCTTCTGCCCTTGCATACCTCCAGGCTGTTCCAGGGGGTGGTGTATGGCCCCAGATGGGCCTGCACACTCACTCTCTGGGTCTGCGGTAGTGTTGGCCACTGATGGCTGCTGGTTGCAGTCCCCTCCTGCCTCATGGTGTCCCTCATCCTCCATGCTATGGTATGTACTGTGTACCATAGCCTTTGCTGTTCTGGGCATGCTGTGCCCAGTTATGTACCTTGGGTGTGTTCCTACATGTGTTCTGCATTGGCATTACGTGCATGCGCAGTAGCGCGCATTACCTTTGCGCATGCCCATACGAGCACTGCTTATTTCCCATGTGCACGTACACACATTATGTCTGACGTATCCTCACGTGCCGTATGTGCATAAGGCGCATTCCTAGGCGCGCTACGCCCCCATCCTCAGATCTGTCCTTGTCATTGCTATTGGTGTGCACCACTCCATACATGGCCCATTTATCCTCCGGCGTGGTTCATGGTGCATGCACGCACACTCTGCTAATAATAATTCCTTTGGGTGCTATGGCACATTCCGATGTGCATAGGTGGGTCATGCGACGTGTCCACATGCACTAATCTGCATCATACCTATGCGTGTGCGCCACGCCTCCGTGTGTTGGAATGCGCCTTGCGTTCTGCTTTCACCTACGTGTCTGGGTGGGGCACATAGTGCAGAACATCATACGTTTGTGCCCTACTGTGGCGTGAGGACATGCCACATGCTCCTCCTACCCACATTCAGAGTGTCCAATCACGGAACATGAATTTCTTGAGAACGCATATTGCTGCATGTGCTACGGCGTTACACTTCCATATGTGCAGGACGTTGTCTCATGCTGTTGATGGTATATGTCCCAGCATCACCAGGTGTGTCAGGTTTGCTCTGATTATTTGCCACACCCCACACCCTATTTAACATCTACCTGTGCTCCATCCCATGTCTATCATGGCTCACATCTTGAATGCGCATTGTGCGGTGGTGGTGCTGGTGGAGCTGGCGGAGCTTCGGTTGCCTGAAGGGGGGATGGTGTCACTGGGGCTGTGGCACAGGGCATGGGTGCAGTCCCGCAGCAACTCAGACCTGCAGCTGTGGAGGCTCCACAGGCGGAGGTGATACCAGCATGGTGCCATAGGCATGCTGAGGCACGGCCCTGCCTGCCACGCCTCTACAGGCCCAGGCCCATGCTCCAGGACATACGTGAGGACCAGGTCATCTCCCTCTACCATCTGGACACAGGGGCTATTACAAAGCTCTATGAGGATCTACGACCTGACCTCGAGCCCCAGTCTGCCCGGTCACATGCCATACCGGGAATGGCCAAGCTCCTGGCTGCCCTATATTACTTTGCCTCTGGCTGTTTCCAATCCTCAGTGGCCGCAGTGGGTGGGATGAGCAGGCCAACATTCTCATGCTGTCTCCACCAGGTACTGCAGGCCATGGTCAACTGGGTTGGGAATTACATTGCGATTTCTAACAGTAGGCAACATTGGGGGGGCCTGGGACAGGCATTCCAGCAGATTGCAGGGATACCACATGTGATGGGAGCTATTGATTGCACACATGTTGCCCTGGTCCTGCCACACGACAGGGAGGTTGTGTTCCGCAACCGCAAACACTTCCATTCCCTGAATGTGTAGGTTGTTTGTGATGCAAATATGCATATTCTGAATGTGGTTCCATGGTTCCCAGGGTCAGCCCATGACTCCTATATCCTGCAGCACTTGGCACTGTTTGGCCAATTTGAGGCTGGACAATATGGGAACTGTGTCCTGCTGGATGGGTATTTACCATATCTCACATGCGTGTACAGTGTATGATATCTGGGGTCCCATTGTCACCTGTGTCCTTTGCATGTCTTTCCTTGCATTGTGGTTGTAGGGTGTGTGTGTGTGTGTGTGTGTGCTGTCCAGGTTGGGGGGGGGGGGGTAGTTATGTGCACAGAACCATCCTCATGCTGTACGGTGTATATGGGGCCTTTTCTCCAATGACCATGTGTGCGACAACACGTGGGTGGAGCTGTGGTCGCACTTGAATTCACACATGTATGCTGTATGTCTGTCCACGTTGTCTCGTCTCTACTGCCATTCCGATCTGGCCCCTCGGGTATGTTTTCCTGTGACATCTGCTGTGTGTGCACTGTATCATAGGTGTCACATGGTTGAACACATGCACATCTCTGCCACTTCCAGTATGCTTTGCCACTGTCAGCCAGATGCCTTCACACCTGCCGCTGCTGCCGTTTGGGCACAGGTTTTTGGCCATGTGTTTGGCCTGGATACGGTTGATGTGTGTTGCCCTCATTAGCCTTCCATGGGGTTCTGGGTCTCCCAGCTTCAGATGCTGGTGCAGTGCCATCGTGTGCCATTCTATGAAGTTGTATGTTTGTGTCCCTGTTTATCCGCTGTGCAGTTAAACGCTGCTACCTCTGTGCTTTTGTGTGTCCATCATCTCCCGATTGACCGTACCACATTTCTTTCTGCAGGTGATGCGGAATATGGCTGTCGTGCCTGGTTGCTGACCCCTGTGTGTCTCCCATGGCCAGGTGCGGAGATGAGGTACAATGAGGCACATGCCTCCAGCTGCTCAGTCATTGAGCGCACCTTTGGCATTTTGAAGAGTCGCTTCAGGTGTCTGGATAGGACCGGCAGTGCCTTACAGTACGGACCCATGACTGTGACACATATCATTCTGGCCTGTTGCATCCTGCACAACATTGCTCTCAGGCACAATGTCCCAGTCGAAATTAATGAGGATCTGGAGGAAGATCCTGTGTGCCCTCCTGTACGTGGCCATGGTGACACGTGAGGGGGTGGCAGTCAGGCAACAACTGATCAAGGAGCTGTTCTCCTGTAAGTTCTGCATATGTGGGGATGTGCATATGTGTCTCCATGTTTGTACTGACCTGTATGTTTCACGCCACTATCATGACATATATATATGTCACTTGTTTTGGTCTCCCCAGGATAGGTTGCAGACCCTGCCCAGTGCTGTGGTGCATGTGGGAACTGTGTGTACGTCATTATGACCTGCAGGTGACTGGGGTTGGTGGATATACAGGTAAGTGTACTGGGGGGGCAGTAAAGCATTACACATATCTGTGTTTCCCTCTCCACTGCACCTCTGTTGTTGTACATGTGTTTGGCTGGCAGCTCCATCCCCCTTATGTTCCAGTTGACATGCATATGGCCATTGGCCTGTGCACATTTCGGGTGTTTACACACTGTACCTAGGGCACAGGGTGTGGGATTGGTGGATAGCACATACAGCCTTCCCTGGCATTGTGGCTTTACACAACATTAGTGTATCCTTGCATGGACTGTGATGATTGTCTCCACTGGTCCCTGATTGTGCACAGACCTAGCATATGCAACTTGCGGCATGCTCACCATGTCTCACGGTGTATGTCTCTGTGTCTTTGGGGCGTGTCTGGGTGATGGTACCTTCTGATGCCCTCTGCCATTGTCTGGTACGGGGATGTGTCTGGCCACCTGTGCAGTGGTGTTCACCCGTCTCTCTGTGACTTTCTGCTTTTGGCCTTCTGTACATTGTGCGCATGTGTCATGTATTGTTGCCTAACATGTCTCATGTTTGCTGATAGGACAATACACATCAACGTTTATGTTACACGCAACTCACCATTCCTTGGACATGTGCCACTGACAGCTGACCATGATGAAGTGGTGATGGACGCAGTTCATTGACATCCGCAGCCTCTACTGTGGCCCCTTGTGCCATTTGCCTGGCTCCGACAGTTCCCAGCAGACACCTGCTGTAGAATGATGGTAGGTTGCACCTTTGAACTTCTGTGACTAACATCCACGTGTAGATGTTTCTTTTGGCCTGTTTGTATCATCGTGCCTTTCTGTGGGATCTCTGTGCACCACCACTGCTGGACATGCTGTGGACCTCTGGGATGCCTGTGTGACATGGCCATAGACATGACCATGTCGAAATGGTAACCTGGTCTGCAGTGCCATCTCCTGCTGTGGTCAACATGCATTGTGCTGTGTGTTGTGGCCATGTCATGTTTTAATATCTGGGCATTCATTGTGCATATAATGTGCTGTCACTGTCTGCATTGTGACCTGATGGTGGGTGTGGCGTACCTTTACCTTTTCTCTACTCCTTTTAACACAGGGTGCAGACAACACACACGGCACATCTACTATGCTGCATCTAGAGTCCCCATCACCCAAATGTGGTTGGACAAGACACCTCCGTGCAACAGTCCCTGCGTGATGGTGCCAGTGAGAGATGGACCTATGCGAGTTGGACACATGCCTATGTTGGACATCATTGTTGGCCTGTTACTTTGGGCATCACCGGGGGGAATGACACACCATCGCTGCCATGCTCTGTCTATGTGTTGCGTTTATCGCAGTAGAGACACATCACCTTTGCATTGTTGTGGAACATTGAGATGTCACTTGTGACTTTGCAGGGCCATTTAATCTGGGATGGTCATAGCCGGACTTGTGGGGTCACAGGTGGCATTTGCACTGTAGACACTTGTCCGTACATCTACAGATGGAACTCACATGCGCGCTCTATGTTGTACATCCATCTGACATTGTGTAGCTGTGTGTGGTCAATGTGTGGGGCTTGCATCACAGGCATTGCACCAGTATTTGGCTACACAGGTAAATGCAGTCACATATGTAGCACAGGAGATACATTCTGTAGGTCCTGCTTATTTGTGTGGCCAACTTCCACTTCAACATGACACGCTATCCTCCTCCAGAACACTGTGATGCATGCCACCATCTCTGATTGATATTTGACCATCGCAGGGGGTGTTACAGTGGATATGGGGCAGCACTCTGTGGTGTTTAAATGTACACGGTGCATGCGCATGTGCCAGACTCATCTCTTACACTGGTGCATTTTCCGGGGTGGGATTTGTGAGGGTACGTGCACCATTGTGGACTTCTCTTTGTAGCTCTACATACATGTTATTGTGGGTGTTTACTGGACAGATGTGGCAATGTACATTGATTTTCTGGCTTATCTTTGCATGTGTGTCCAGTCCTCTCCCTGACATGACATTGCTCCACTCACATTGCGCCAGTACCTTTCCACTGTGGCGGCAGGTATGTCGATTTCCAAGCTTCATTTGTGCAGTCACTGTACATTGCCATATTATGACTGCTCCTGTTTCCACGGCACCCATTGCGGTGTATCTTCCACATAGTGATACCTCTGTATGCTAGTGGGATCCCATCTAATTTGCTTTTTGCCCACATGTGACTCTTGTCCTGATACTGTGTCCTCATGTTGCATTGTGCTACTGTTTTTGATGCCATGTGTGCATTAAAGGTGTTTATTTACAGGACTACCTGACATCCGGCCTTTCTCAGCACACCACATGCTGTTCTAGGGACATCTACACTGCTGTATGACCCACTCATAGACACACATCAGGTCTACACATCTGAGGGGTGGTGCTGGGCCATTGGGACATGACATCATTGGCATGTTTGTGCATTTGCTTGTGCACTGCACAAGCATCACATTGCATCTCTGTATCTTCCCTTCAGACCTTATTGCCTTGTGTGTGTGTTGTCAGCCTGGTGTACATGGCACCTGTCAGCTATGTGTTCTGGTGCTGTGGCCGTGATGGTGCAGACATGTACTTCTACCACTACTGAGCATTTGTATAGCGCTACATGGCGAATGTGACGCAGTGCAGACAGGTGGGAGACATATTCTGCACATCAGTAATTACTATCTAGTCAGCATGGACACAGATGAGGTGGGAGGGATACCGCTGGGGACAGTGGGGGAGGGGGGGGTGGTGTCAGGGGGATCATGCTTCTATGGCTGCAGCGAGGATGTGTGGTTTCATCCAGGATCTGTGGGGGTTTGGAGATGGTGCCTGCTGTATAGACAACGGAGGTTTGCTCACAGCATACGTGGCATGACGGAGAAAGGGGTGGAGTGCGGGGTTGCCAGTAGGGGTGTACTGCACAGGTGGTGGGTGTCTGCTTGGGGCCGATGTTTTTAGGGGTGTTTGTATGGGGAGATGGGAGATAAGGTGTGGTGGGTAGCCACAGAGTCTCTGCATCTTGAGCTCAGCAGGGGAGGTTTGCCATGGGTATGGTAGAGGTTAGGGGGCTTTGACATGACCGGACAAGGGGGGTGGTGTGGCCATGACTGGCCTGGTGCACGGTTGGATGCACAGCAATTTATTGCACAGAGGGTAGCGGAGGACAAAAACCACGGCCAAACCCAAGAAGATATCCAAATTAGGATATCTTCTTGGGTTTGGCCGTGGTATTTGTCCTCCGCTACCCTCTACTGAATTTTTCTGTGGAAGACTTCCTTCTCCTGTTGCTTGATACCTCTGATTATACCTTCAATTGTCAACACAGGGGCTGCTGAGTCACCAGGGGTTTATCTCTCCTTGCTGTTCATATTGCAGCACAATAACAACCTGACTGTAACGCACCTTGAGCTATTCCTCAAAAAAAAAAAGATGCAAGCTAAATTCAAAATCCCTTCCCTTTCTTCCAAAAGAAAACAAACTATCTGGTTTACTAGCTGTAGGTCAACATAAATATGCTCTGTACAAAGTTTCTGCTTGGACCTATCCTCTCCTGGCCTTTCTTCCTTTTGTCTGGGCCTCCTTTCCCTGCTCTAGATTTGGGGTTTTTAATGTTCTATCCCTGAGACTCATCAGTTTTCTGCTATCTTCCCCTTAGGGTAGATAGGCTTTTAAGGAGGGCAGGAGATTTCTAATATATACTCCTTTACGCCTATACTCCACTACTAGCTGTAGGCTGACCAGTTTAGAAAAGTTGTATGGACAGCTACAAATGATAAAGAGTAAAAGATGGCAGGTCAGATCCAGTCCTGATTTATCTACTTGAATTGTAGTTCTAATTTCCCCACTGATTTCCATAGAAGAAACAGAGGCAGTAGGGTAAAACTAGGGCTGGATCAAACCTGTCCCAAAAAAATGAAGCCATTTGGCAAAAATCTGTCATGAAAGCAGACACAGTCTTTTTTGTATTCATATCCACTCTCTAGTCAATTTATCCCACTTGGAAAGGTCATACTGTTTCCAGCAAGCTCTTCTCAAATGTGCACTCAAATTCTCCTTTCCTGTTGTATCTCCAGATTCTCCAGCTTCCTTCGTTTGACGGCAGCTAGTCTGCCTTATTCAAAAATCTAGGAATGCCTTCTGTATCTATGTCTCCAATTAAAGATATCATGCAGCCTTTTACCTTCTGTGCTCTTGCAGCAATACACTTTTCTTGTAATTTAGTTTTTTCCCCAAAGGTTTAACAGAAGCTTTAGTTTCCCTGAAAAATTTGCAGATCAGCTGATTGATTAGGAATTTCACAAGGAAGTTAGGAAACTAAAGAGATAACGACATAACCAGAGAAGCATGTTGCTGGCATTGGGAATATATGATATTTATTCATAATTTAGGAAGATAACAGTAGTATTAGGCTGCTTTCTGTTTTTAAATAGCCTCTCATTTTTATGTTCTTTTTATATTTGTTTCTAAATGATCATATTTATTATTTCAAGAGTCCTCTCTTCAGTTATGCATGTTTTTTGTTCTTTACAGCCTTGATTTTCAAAAATGTTTTGACCTCATGAGGATGGCTTCAGCCAAAAATCTGAACAGCAACTGTAGAAATGGCTAAAGTCCATGAAAATATTTTCACCACCAAAAAGGTACGTTGGAACATTTCGGAACCAGAAGGCACCATAAATATCTCATTAATGCCCTCCACTCTGCTCAAACACTTAGCTATAAACATTCATTGACAAATACATAAATGTCTTATTTGCCTCTAGCAGACTGCAGATCCAAATATGTGCTGCTGCTTTAAGGCCAAAGTATCTCTCTAGTCACACAGCTTCCATTACTTCTAATGCTTTTATAGGCTTTAGGAAAAATAGTAAAACAATCAGGAACAAACAAGATTCTTTAGCTTGAAGAGGCTCTCGCCCCAAAAATGTTTTTTAGAACCTTTCTCCATTTTAATCAGTTTAAAGCCTCCTTACAAAATCTGCTTTCAAAAGAGATAGTGCTATTTTCCCACTCAAAAACTGTAGTGCTAACCTTTGAAAAAATACTTTCACATAGCACAAGCCCTGCATTATTCTGCTGTTGTTAAGTGCTGTTAAGTGCCATCTGGTCAATGTTGATTCATGGCGACCCTCTGGATAGTTCTAAATTCTGTTCAATCTTTAGTCAGGTGACTAATTACTGACAAAATGGCATCCATAGTTGCTGTTATTATATTGATCTATCACATTTCCCTTCTCCTCTTTTGCATCATCCTTCAACCTTGCCAAACATGATGATTTCTCCAAAGATCCCTTTCTTTGCATGACGTGTCCAAAAATCAAAGTCTTGTCATTTGAGCCTTCAAGGAAAGCTTAAGTTTGATCTCCTCCAGTACTGACTGATTTGTTCTTTGGGCAGTCCATGGTATATGCAGCAAATCAGTTTTCTTGCTGTCTTTCTTCTTCACTGCCCAACTTTTGCATCCATATGACATTATTGAAAATACCATGGCTTGGACAAATCAAATTTTTGTTTGCAGAAATAGATCTCTGCACTAGAGAATCTTGTCTTTCATAGCCGTTCTGCCAAGGATAATACATTTCATTATTGATTATTGATCTAAGCAGGTTAAACTTGTCTACAATTTCTATTTCTATTCCATCAAGGATGAAATTATTGATTTTGCCAGTTGTCAGGATCTTTGTCTTCTCGTTAAGGTGTGTGCCCATTTTAAGGCTGTGTTCCTTGATCTGCATACTTTCAATTTAGATGCAGAAAAAATCATCAGAGAAGCACGACTGTATGAAGAAACTGAAGTGTGAAAATTGTTGGAAGACTTATCAACGACCTTTGCTATGCTAATGATATCACGTTACTGGCTGAAAGTGAAGACGATCTGGAACATCTATTAAAGAACATAGTCTGCATTACTGTATACCAGCTCTCTCAGCTTCATTTTACTTCAATGTCAACTCCATCGGATACTTTTAGGGGTAATTTTGTAAGGGGGTGCATACACACATATGTAGATGACCTCTTACAAGACACTGACCACTGTAAAAGTAGATGTTTCTTTCTGGTAGGCACTTTGCAGGCTGGCATGCACATGAATGGAGTTTGATCAGAGTGCACAAGCATGCATGCAAATTACCAAATACTGTATTTTACATGTGTTCTTGCAAAATCTAGGTGCTGGGCCCTAAGGCTGGTGTAAATGTCCGCACCTTATCTTAAAGCACAATTTCTGCTTCTTAGGCTAATATTTTATAAAGACAAGTATGTGCCTACTTGATTTTATAAAACAGGATTAAAATAGGCATCTTAAACACTTTAATTAGGCATCCTGTTGTAAAAATTACCTTCTATATGTTAAATGACATACACTGTTACTTGCACTCTACACATTTTCTACATGCATACAATAAAACCATTACATAGAGGCACATTCTAATGTCTGCCCCATGGGATCAGAATTGGGTGTAGAGGGTCTATATGTGCAGGCCTGGACCTAATTCTGATTGGCCTGCATGCACAGCCACCTGCCCGGCTACCTCAGTCAGGCTCCTGAATGGAGCTGCAGTGCAATGGCGTCCTGTTGCCATGGCACTGTAGCTCCATTAAGGAACTGCAATCCCCAGCCGCTGACCACAACCTTCTTTGCTTGCAGCCCGACCCCTAATCTGGCCTTCCATGGCCAGGGTCAGGCTGCGGGGAATCCCCTACACACCCTCACCTTTCTGACGCTGTCTGGGCCTGCCGTCCCCCGTCCAGTTTGCTGGCCCCGGACGTACAGGGCCGACCTCAGAATCGGCCCTATATGTCTGGGGTCGTAGACCGCCCATGCCCCGCCCTCACTCTGCCTCTGGAATGCCCCCTCTCACCCCCCTCTAAGCCTCCCCATACAAATGCCTTGTTCAGATAGGGAGACTTTTGATGGGGACAGCAGGGAGGCGAATAACGGGTAGACCCCATAGTGACATAGCAGATGGTAGAAGAAAACCACTAATTGGCTCATTCAGTCTGTCCAGTTATTCATGCCCACACAACAAGGGTATTTGCTAATACTACTGTAGAAGCATGGCTGTTTGTAGTATATCATTTCTTGCATTACTACTACTACTACTATTACCCCTTATCATTTATATTATTATTTATTATTTTATTTAACATTTCTTATATACCACCTTTCATGATATCAAGGTAGTTTACATTAAACAAACTGAAATTACATTGAACATGGGCAATGGAGGATTAAGTGGCTTGCCCCAGACCACAAGGGGCACCTGTGGGACTAGAAACCCCAGTCCTTCTGGCCTGAGGTAACTTGCCCCAACCACTAGGCCACTCCTCCCTCCATAGTGTGCTACAAAGCATACACAGTGCTGTACACTTACTTATGCCTAAAACAGTTTTTGTTTTCTAACTCATGGGGGTATGTTTACTAAACAGCGCTAACGTCACAGCGGCAACGTTATCGCGCGATAACATCACTTATCGCGCGATAACCTCTCCGGTGGTGTTAAGGTGCACAGAGGGTGGAGTAAGGCTCCCCAGGGGGCGGAGATAAGGGGTGAATGGGCGGAGAGTGGGCGGGGAGAGGCTCCAGGCACACTAACGCTGTGAAATCAGGGTCTGAAAATTAACGCCAGTGAAAACCTCGCGTTAGAGACACATTTGCAGGAGAGAGAAACCATTTCAGTCAGCAATGTACAGCAAATGCAGGGAAACCAAGAAAAGTGATAGTAGTGATACATGTGCAGCAACAGCATAGTGCCCAAGTACGAAAGGGCACTATGGTGAGGCTGCAAATGGGGTACAGGGGGCTGCAGGTGGGACATGCAGTGGGGCAGATGGGGCACAGGGTGGACTAGGCAGATGCCTAGGTGACACATAGGAATGTAGAAATGGAAAACCAGCAAGACAGCAACTGACCAAGGGCAAACATGTCCATGAGTGTGTGTCCCACAGTGCCACAATGGACATTACCCAGAAAGTACCCCAAAGGGCACATAACATTGGCAGGCAGTGCCGGGGGGAAGCGTGGATGTCTATGCAGGCACCCCTACCCCATATCACACACCATAGGCAGCCGCCTACCGGCACACTGGATGGCCAGGGACTGTGCACCACCGGCATAAGGGCATGTCAGCATGGTGGCAGAGGGGTGATGGTGGTGGAGGGGGCAGTGGCATCTGCCCACAGCAGACCAAGGCCAAGCCCTGTTTAGGTGGGATGCTGTGCACTACAAAAGACAAGGTCTGTATGACGAACAGTAATGGTATCCCCAGGGAATGATCTGCCTCTATGGCAACAGTTTGGTGCAGTACACACAGCCAGTGTGTTTAGGGGCAGATGGTCACAGGTTCAAGTCCCAGCTGTGGCTCCTGCAGACCATGTTCCTATATTTTACCCAGTACTAAACCGTGGTAATAAAGAAGGAACCTTAATTGCAGATAAAATAAACACGCCATTGTCAGCATACATCAGCATGACATTATGCCTAGCATAGGTGTTATGGCTTTTCCCAGACCTTGGATTGCAAGCAGCTTTGTTACTCTGGTGATGTCAGTCTCCAAACTTAATGAGTGTAGTTTACCCCCTGGTGATGTCAATCTCCAGATAGTTTAAACAGCCCCTCCTTGCTAATCAAGTGATAGCAGACCTCAAACAAACCAAATTATGACAAAGGGAGGTGCTGAAGAATTTCACTATAAATACAGAGAAACACAAAATCTCTCTCTCTTTTTCTTATTCATCGGACATGAGGGACATGAGGCTCTGACACCCACTTCTCTCTCTCTCTCTCCTCCCCCTTGTTCTCTCTTTCTCTCTATATTCTTCTTACTATGAGACTCTGACACACACTTCCCCCCCTCTCTCTCACACAAACACACATGCACACACACACAGACGCAGCTCTGTAACAACCTTATAACTCTGTTCTGTACCTATGTAATAAGCCTATTTCTATATAAAACTCTTTTTCCAAGCCACACCAGTTTTGGTTGTCTTATTTGTGCTACTTACCATACTGTCTCTGTGAAATGAACCCAGGACCAAACAGAGAGTAGATACCAGAAGATTACATTTTATGGGGGCCTGTCTCAGACTTCACAGCAGACCTCCAGTTGGATAAGTAGCAATTTTGTTTGATACATTAAAGTGGATTTCACACAGGGTGCGACAGGAAAATCAAAAGCCCTTGTGACCATTTGTTTTGTGGGTTAGACAAGGTGAGATTTTTTATTGTCAAAAGGCTCTGTAATAATCCTGAACTTTAATTTTACCTACACCTAGTGACAGTACATAGGGTGGCTTGCAAATTTCTTATTTGTATGTATGGGCTTGTTACGGTTTGTTACAAGGCACAGATTTTTTTATAGTATTTGAGCTGCTAAGAAAAGACAGAGTTACACAGCTAAACATTCCCTCATTGAATACAATATACATCTTTCCTGGTAACACTACCTCCTATCCCTTTGCCTTTTATTTCTCAGTCTCCTGTCAGTATATATCTTGGTGAGAGCAGGCTTAAAGTTTGCTGCAACTGATATAGTATATGACAATTCTGTTAATCTCCTAACAACCTTCTTACTATAATTTCACCCTAAAACTTCCACCCTGTTAAAAGGTGGTAAGCACTTTTTATTCAGGTATAATTTTAAGGCATGGTCTTTATGCCAGTACTCTCTAACTGAACACCCATAAAATTTATGCCATTCCAACTATAATTCTAAGTCTCACTTCTTCATAAAAGTGAGCATTCCTCCTTCCAAGGTTGCACATTTGAGATAGTCGCATAAAACCAAATAAAAACATAATAAGCTAGGCCCCTGTACCAACTACAGTCTTTCTGCAGTCTCAAATATGGAAGCCTTTGATTTTAAAGAACTGAAAAAATAATATTGACATACTGTAAGAGAAAAGGTGGTCCCTTTGAAGGTGAATTCCCTGAGTCATCGTGGTATAATATTCAAAGACAAATGTTAAACCATTATCAAGAATTCAAAAAGAAAACAAATAAAAGAAAATGCCTTTTTATCCAAGGCATGTGCAGGGGGCTCATTAGCATGAAACAGGACAATACTGAACTGACTTCTCATTGTACACAATTAACCAAAGACCTAGAGGAGGCACAAATTTGCATTTCCATGCAACGGGCTCAGGTGATATAAGCCACAAATTCCTTTATAAATGTTAGTGAGCAATTAGAATCACTTAAACTTGAATTGAGGGACGTTAAGGATGAATTGGCCTCTGAAAGACAAAAGAAATATAAGCTCTGCACTATTTCACCCTCAGCCCCCCCTGCCTATGACACACCCTATAAACCAAAGAATACAGATGTATGTATAGCTGGGCTTAGGAATGGAAAAAATAAAGCTGAATCAGAGGAAGAAAATCCTGATAGTTTATCTCAGCCAGAACAGAGCAATAACCAGGACCTGTGTCAGGAGGATAATTCAGATGACTCAGACCCGGCACCCAGTACCGAACTCAGAGCACCAGTAAAGTGATGCTGCAGGACTCTTTAAAAGATAGGGACATGGAAAGGATAGTTGAGAAAGCGGGCCCTATGCCTTTTAATGTAAATGAATGGTGCAAATGGGCCACTGATATTCTGATTCACTGGGGTCTAGGGAAATACAGAAGGAAACAATCGGACTTTGATAGACTTATGCATCTGGCTCTGGGGCCACACTATCATAAAGGTGGCTCTCTCACTCACCCATACCAGTTGGTTAAAAGGGGTATTGAGAAACTATTTCACTGTTCCCCAATGCAAGTATTTAAAATTATTTCACCTCTACCAAATGATACATTGGAAGAGTTTGCATATAGAGCCTGGATTTTAAAAACAGTTCTTAATGAGCAAGAGTCCTGGCCCAATGTAGAAGATTATGGGGAGAGTACGCAAAGGCATTTTTATTAGACTTACTATCCCCTGAGATTACAAAACACCTTCTGTTACTTTCTGAAGACCCTAAAGCAACCCCTTTTGATACTTTAATGCTCAGAATTGGGTCTTTTTGGAAGACCCAGCCCTCGCAGGTCATAACAGTATCAGAAGCACGGAAGTGGCAAGCTGAGGGATCCTCTCAATACACAAAAAACACAGACAAAGGATACAGAGGACACACACCTTGGAGAGGACAAGGCAGAGGTGCTTTTAGAAATTCCTCAGGGCACATTCCCTTTCAAGAGTTCAAAGCACAGACAGATGGATTAGAAAGGAGAAAATTAAATGGGAACAGGACAAACACATACTGCAGGTAGATATAGATAAATTAAAACAGGACTTACAAGCAGCACAGGACAAACACAAAGCTAGTGCACAGGGGTGTCCTGACCTCCTGGGTTCATATATCAAAATGTCTCAAGCCTTCATAGCCCAGCCTGCCTCCGTTCCCTCAGCAGAGGACTCGATTCCAGAGCCTCTGGATGATGAAACAGATACAGGCCCAAAATACAGTTTAAGGCTTGTAACATCCTTGATACTGGACTCTTGTGGACGCCCCAATGTTATCAGCAGAATAGGGGGTCAGGATAAACTAGCTTTGATTGACACAGGGGCTGGAATTAGTTTTACAAACAGAGCTTCTCCCACTGCAGATCAGAAAAATATGGAAATTAATGAAATTCAAGGAATTAATGACACAGCTTCCAAGTGTGTGGCTATCCCAGTTAAATGGGGTATCCCTGTGCACAGTGAACAAAACAAGGAAATGTTGGAAACCACTGCCTACACTATAGTGAACAAGACAAAAGAAATAATTGGAATTGACATTCTCAACCAGTTAAATTTGGTGGTGGATATGGCTAATCTTAAATTGTGGCAGTATTCAGGAATTTCAAGTGCTTCTAAAACTTTAGGGCATGAAGTCATTCCCATGCAGTTAGCAACTCAGTGCACCAAGGCAGCTCAGCAGTATGATATGTGTGTAATTCCCTCAGAGGTGGCTGATATTCCAGTCTGGGCACAAGACAAGTTAGTTTGTGGGAAAATGCACACAGAAATACTGTTGGAAGGCGAGGATCCTCCACCACAGAAACAATACCCAAATAACCAAGTGGTACTGCAGAGACAGTATTCCTGTGGGTCAGCATCAGCACAGTACTGTGAGCTGGCTGCTTTTGTGGCTTGTATGCAACAATATCAGGATTCACACCCAGAGATACAAATCATTTTAGATTCTGATTATGTCTTTAAGAGTGCCATTGCCCTGTTACCCTGGTGGCTGGCAAATAAATTTAAATCTACAGATGGGTCCACATTGAAAAATTCATCACTGTGGACTATGGCACAAGAACTGAGCGAGAAGTTTCAGAGAGTACATTTAATTAAAGTAAAGGCACATAGGAAGAAAGGCCCTTTAGTGAAAGGAAACACATTAACAGACTCACTAGCCAGGGAAGCATGCCATATAGGCCTCATATGGCCCTGGTATGAGCAGACACGCATGGTTGCTATTGCTACACGTTCCACAGATTATGATCAGATAATACCACCAGATTACTTCGTAGCACTGCAGAGAAAGGACCCTGAACTTTCCAATTTGAGGAAGCTTGTGCAGGACGCCCCAGATAATCTATATCAGCACACACCCTTTCTCACACTCACTATAGAGAAAGACATTCTATGTGCAAAAGGAGAGGAAGGCTTGGTTATAGCTATCTCCAGAGCTCGAGGTAAAGAGTGGATGCATTGGGTTCATGGTGCAGGTCCTATGGGACACCCTAAAGCAGAAGAAATGCAGACTATACTTAATAGGTTGGTATGGTGGCCAGAAATGAAACATGATATACAGGATCATGTTTCCTCCTGTGCAATCTGTGCTTCATTTGGGAGGCAACCTAAAAAGAGAAGGGGACAGTTAATGAGAGCACCTCCTCGTGGCCCATTTGAGAGATTGCAAATAGATCATGTAGGCCCTCTTCCATTACCAGCTAGGAGAAATAGATTTTTACTCACTGTTGTTGATTCCTTCTCTCATTGCGTAGAAGCATTCCCTGTCCCAGATCAAACTGCTCGAACCACTGCAGAAATCCTAACTATGCAATTTTTTACACGCTGGGGCATTCCTAAGACTATTGATTCTGATAATGGTCTTGCATTTGTTTCTCAGCTCATCAAGGAATTGTTTGATTTTCTAGGCATAGAACAAGAACTCCACATTCCGTACCATCCACAGGCAGCAGGGCAGGTAGAAAGAATGAATCAAACAATTAAGGCCCACCTCAGCCCTATGCTTAATCTGACCGGGAAAAATTGGGATCGGGTGCTCCCTTTAGTCCTTATGCGTATCAGAGCTAATGTCTGTAAATCCACAGGTTTTGCACCCTATGAAGCCTTAATGGGAAGGCCAATGCCATGGTGGGAAAATCTGCTGCATCCTTTTCTTCCAGAGGACCAGACCGTAATTCTTACCAATGAGTGGATGAAATTCCTGCAAGAACATCTAAAAGAAATTCAGACTACTGTGCTAGCTAACACAGAAAAAGCTAGAGATTATTTGCAGGAGGTACATGCAAAAGGTTCCGATTTAAGGCCTCTCAAGGTTGGGAGTAAAGTGATGATTCTGAGACCTAGACCAAACCTCCCCTTTGGAACTGCAAAGTGGGAGGGACTGTACTTAGTTACTGATACCTTAGGCCCAAGCCTATACCAGATCTTAATGCCCGACAACCAGCAGTATTGGAAACACATTACCCAGTTCAAATCATATGGGTAATACGTGTGTTATCAGTCTTTGTTTTCAGATACCACCTGAAGACAGCACGGACAGCTGCTTTCTGAAAACAGCACGGACAGCTGCTTTCTGAACAAAAGTCGCTTGAGGATGGGAACTATTTACTTCTGCTGTATATTTGATGTGTCCTATATACTGGACATTTACTTAATAGTTATGTAAATAAGTAGTAAAAATTATTTCTGTTGTTGCATAGTATAAGTGGGGAGCACTAGTTTACTCCCTAGTAGAGTGAAACAAGTTAGCTTTTATTATGTCTCGGTTTCCTGTTGTTCTTGTATCTGCTCTCTTCTACCCAAGTCTCATTACAGGAACTATCATCCGAATAAGCACGATTGACTGGGCTAACTCCACAGATGGGGTATATTGCTATCAAGAAATACCCCCACCTTTCCCGGAAGGAAAGGATCTGGTCATCCTGAGTTTCTGTTCCATACAGGACAAGCCAGTGTTCTATTCATTAAACTTTACTCAAGTACAGTGGGCGCCACCAGTTTCCACTTCTCTAGAAAGGATGCAAGAATTGAGGGCACCTCCAGAACATTACTTTTTAGGTCCTCCTTGCCTTGATTTTGTACAATACTTCCTGTCAGGACAAAGAATGTTTCTTTTTCAGTTGCTCCCAGAATGCATGACATCCGCCTTCCTAAGAACACTTTGTTGTACAGTTCAAACTATTTACTAAACAATACCTGGTGCAGTCATACACCACTGGTCTACATCACCATTAACGGGACAACTTATTCCACACCGCTGGTTACCAATGACTCTATGGACATTCCAGACTTTATCTCATATGCTGTGCATCCATTAACACTTGGCATTGGAGAAGAGACACTACATAAACTGCTCAACTTTACAGAACTCCATGCCTATATTGATCACCTTAAAACAACATCCACTGAAGTGAATCACACCATCACTTATGAGAATGGACACATTCGACACTTGCTACAAGATGCTCATGTGTCTGTGTGGGAATTGTTATTTGGTTATTCACCTTCTGCTGATCATGTCGTTAATGTTTTTATTCACTCTATTATTATTTTAACTGCTGTACAAATATTGCTATGCATTATCATAATTTTGCTGTGTTGTAAAATGAAACACATGTACATCTCCTTGCAGCGCATGTCCTACAAAAATACCATTAACATTTTAAGGTAGTTACACTGAATTTCTCCAGCATCTACCTCTACATCCAGGCTCATTTGGCCTGCTAATTTGGCTAATTTGGCATTTCCTACTACATGGAATACCAGAGTCAGCTGCAGTCTAGTATTGCTTCCTACCCTCACTCATAGCATCCTGGTACCTTTCGGCTTTAACCTCCTCAGAAATTCCTACAGCCCTTATGCACTGTTCATTCTCTCTAAGACGGGCACTGAGATGGCATATTGGGTTCCCCACCCAGTAGTGGCTGCCCTACCTAAGACACGAGGTTTGGACTCATAAGGGGACTTGCTTATCTCTAGAGCACTAGAGACAGTACTGTGCAGGACAGGGGACCTGCTGGACATGGCAAGGTATTTAATACAGGAGGTATTAAACAAGCTGCCTACTATCATGTAATTGCAGCTGGGACAGGTACCACAGGTTTGCTTCCACCATTTCCAGGCACAAATAATAAATAAAAATGAAAAGGTGTGGGAGATGTCAGCATACATCAGCATGACATTATGCCTAACATAGGTGTCATGGCTTTTCCCAGACCTTGGATTGCAAGCAGCTTTGTTACTCTGGTGATGTCAGTCTCCAAACTTAATGAGCGTAGTTTACCCCCTGGTGATGTCAGTCTCCAGATAGTTTAAACAGCCCCTCCTTGCTAATCAAGTGATAGCAGACCTCAAACAAACCAAATTATGACAAAGGGAGGTGCTGAAGAATTTCACTATAAATACAGAGAAACACAAAATCTCTCTCTCTTTTTCTTATTTATCGGACATGAGGGACATGAGGCTCTGACACCCACTTCTCTCTTTCTCTCCTCCCCCTTGTTCTCTCTTTCTCTATATATTTTTCTTGCTATGAGACTCTGACACACACTTCCCCCCCTCTCTCTCACACAAACACACATGCACACACACACAGACGCAGCTCTGTAACAACCTTATAACTCTGTTCTGTACCTATGTAATAAGCCTATTTCTATATAAAACTCTTTTTCCAAGCCACACCAGTTTTGGTTGTCTTATTTGTGCTACTTACCATACTGTCTCTGTGAAATGAACCCAGGACCAAACGGAGAGTAGATACCAGAAGATTACAGTCATAAACACCTATACTTTACCCTACAGAGCACATACACCATAGACATGTGCAGTCCCTAGAGCAGAGGTTCCCAACTGCAGTCCTGGAGGGCCAAACACCATTCAGATTTCATGCTGTCCCTAAGAAATATGCTTGAGATGCATTTGCATGCACCGCCCCCATTGTATGCAAATGTATCTCATGCATATTCATTAGGGACAGCATGAAAACCTGAATCGTGTTAGGCCCACCAGGACTGGAGTTGGGAACCTCTGCCCTAGAGCATAGTTCAACAGGGACACAAACACCCACACCCACAGGCTCCACTATCCAAAGCCTCATGGAGAGTCAGGCTGTTGGGCCCTGCGCGGAGCAGCATCTACCAATACTAGCACCTGCATACCTTAGCAATGCCGTCATAAACATGGAAACACATTCCACATATATTTAAAGGTTGCTATGATCAATGTCAGATAACAGATCCTACATTAAACACAATTTGTTAACAGAGATTCATCATAGCAACCTTTTGATATATGTGGAGTGTGTTTCATATTTTGTTACTGACAGTGTTTACCACCCCAGAGAGTGACCCTAACAGTATTGAGTACCATAGCAATGCCTGCACTGTGCTCAGGACTGGTGTGGCGGCCTGGGCTGCCAACCACCTCTTTCTTTGCACAATGCTGATATAGGTGTGGGAGTGTGTGTATGTCTATCCAGTGTTTTGTGGCTGTCTACACCTTAATGAGCCCCCAATGCTTGCACTGTCTCCAGTGTTAGCCTGCCAATGTGCATAATGAGGAGCAAGGTTTTGTGGGTATGGCCTGGACACAGTGGTCTGGGCAGGATGCCTCTGCACAGGGCATAGGGCAATGGCTGGGACATTGCAGTGCCCGACCACCACCTGCACGGATAGGGTGGCCACAGCATGTCATGCTGGGAG
The DNA here is from genome assembly GCA_033557465.1 of Ichthyophis bannanicus. Classification (NCBI taxonomy): domain Eukaryota; kingdom Metazoa; phylum Chordata; class Amphibia; order Gymnophiona; family Ichthyophiidae; genus Ichthyophis; species Ichthyophis bannanicus. Next base: position 1,494,340,508 of record CM066031.1, read on the forward strand.
GTCACTCTCACCCTGACTGAGCAGTGACCATGGCATGTCTAGGTTCGCCCATAGTGCTATACAGCATTTTTCTCATGTGATCTCTATGAGTTCTCTTTTCTGGGTTTCAATCACTGACATACTTGCTTGGTGTGTGTGCTCACATCCCATTTTTGGGTGCACATAGTTTTTACAAAGACATGCATTAGGTGCTAGCTAGCAGACTGTCTGCAGTTAGCATATGTTTGGCTGGAACACCTTGCATGGTGCAGTGGGTGGAGACTGACTGTGCCCTCTGCTGGTGAATGTCAGATAGTGGTGGGGGGAAGCTGAGCTTTTCCTGTATGCCCGTGCCTTATGTGATGTGTACAGATCTGCATTAACTGCCCTTTAGGGTGCCTATTCCCCAGCAGGACTGGGGTTGATGGTCCCCTCTACTGCCACCATTGCAGAGAGGTAAAATGTGGAGTTGTTGGTGGGAGATCCTGTCCCCCCACCCTGACCCACAGAGAGCGAGTTGGGTGGTGCTACATAATTCGCTTTTGGGTCCAAACACCACCCTTCTCTTATAACATGTGACCATGGCAACCGCACAGGATATGCACTATTCTTGGTGCATTATAGTCCACAAGGGCTAGACATGACTGGGAAATACAGATGGACACAGGTTTATCCTAGGTGTGTCTGCAAGGACTACTTATCACATACTGGCACTGATGGGGACCTGCAGCACAGCCTGTCTTAGCCATGCCATGTGCTGCGGACCTGGGGCTGGGCGCCCCACCTCACCCTCAGGGTGTGCACAGGAACCGCACAATGTCATGGTCTGTAGCTACTTTGTGCCAGTGACAGACATGATCATTTCCCCCTACCAGGCCGAGGTGCTATAGAGGTGCATACCCCATCTTGTGATCAGATGTAGGCTGCTGATCTGCATGTGCAGTGCATCATGGGTATGGGTGGGTTTCCCCTCTCCTGGTAACCACAGCAGCAGTTTTTGTGGTGACCTGCAGTTTTTCTGTAGCCAGCCAGCAGTCCCAATTTTATGTTCTTATGTTCAATTCATGCCTTACAATCAAGCTTTTCAGTATCTACCTGCATTCTCTATGAGGTCCGAATGTCATGACTCTGGTGTTAACTGTGCTACTCCCATTCACAGAACTGAACTAATTTGTTTCCTGGGCTCTGTTATGTGATGGGTAGGAGGAGGGAAGATGTTTGAACCCTCAAAGCCTATATGAAATGAGGCTCTTTCAGTCTCTGGGTGCCTTCATACAGACAAGGGTATCTTGGAATCTGTTCATGGTGGGATGGGGAAGAATGTCTGAACTTCTGTGAGCCTCTGTGTGAGGGAGGGAACATCTCAGAATACTTTTAGCCTTATAATATATCAGATATGTAAACACAAATGTTCCCTGTAAAATAGTTATCTCCAAGTTATAATGCCCTGTTCAATGTAATTTCAGTTTGTTCAATGTAAACCGCCTTGATATCATGAAAGTCGGTATATAAGAAATGTTAAATAAATAAATGTGCAACACAAGTACTAATGAAAATAATTAGAAAAGTAAAATGCAGCTAAAAAAACCCTTCAAAATGTAGGGATCAATATTTAAAGACCTTTATCCACTTAACTTGGAAGTAACTGGATTAATGACTTGTTTTAAAATCATCTTCTTGAAGGGCAGGTCCACGGAAAGAGAGACCATTTCAGTGTCAGCAATGTACAGCACAGACAGGGAGCCCAAGAGAAGTGATTGTAGTGCTACATGTGCAGCAACAGCATAGTGCCCAAGTATGAAAGGGCACTATGGTGATGCTGGAAATGGGGCATAGGGGGCTGCAGGCGGGACATGCAGTGGGGGCACCTGGGGCACAGGGTGGAGTAGGCAGGTGCCTAGGTGGCACATAGGAACGCAGAAACTGGAACTCAGCAAGACAGCAACTGACCAAGGTCAAACATGCCCAGGAGTCTGTGACCCACAGTGTCCCATCCAGGGGACATTACCCAGAAGGTACCCCAAAGGTCACACAGGTACCACAATGCCTGTAATAGGGCAATCAGTGCACATCTGGGGACCATTTGAACAAGGGTCTACAGACCTTCCCCAGGATGCGTCCCAAACAGGTCGGAAACCCAGGTAAATGAACACCCTTTGCTGCAGCCCGTAGGAAGGCATTTCAGGGTCTGACCACACGTCTGAAATGATCTACACCCAGTAGGCCAAACCGGGTACACCGTACCCGGAGTTGCATGCTCTAGCCTGTCCACAGTCTGCTGGCATAACACAATCTACTTACATTTACCAGGTCCACCCTAGACAATAGTGGCTAGATCACCAATCTGACACCCCCGAACCGTCTCCCCCGGAATGGCAGGCACATAACATTGGCAGGCGGTGCCGGGGGGGGGGGGGGGAGGGAGCGTGGAAGTCTATGTAGACACCCCTACCTCAGACTCCACACCCTAGGTGGCTGCCTACCTGCACAGTGGATGGCCTGGGACTGCGCACCTCCAGCACCACAGGCATATGGGCATGTCATCATGGTAGGGGAGGGGTGCTGGTGGGAGAGGGGGCAGTGGCATCTGCCCACAGCAGACCAAGGCCAAGCCCTGTTCAGGTGGGTGGTGTGCAGTGCAACAGGCAAGGTCTGTCTGATGAACAGTCATGGTATCCACAGGCACTGACCTGCCTCTGTGGCAACAGTATGGTGCAGTACACACAGCCAGTGTGTCCTGGGGCAGAAGATCACAGGTTGAGGTCCCAGCTGTGGCTCTTGCAGACCATGTCCCTATATTTTACCCTACATAGCACATACAAAATAAACATGTGCACTCCCAAGAGCATTGGCCAACAGGGGCACAAAAACACACACACCCACAGGCTCCACTATCCAAATACTCATGGAGAGACAGGCTGTTGGGCCCAGTATGGAGCAGCAGTTACTACCAAAGCACTACTACTAGCACCTGCATACCTTAGCAATGCCTGCACTGTGCACAGGACTAGTGTGGAGGGCAGGACTGCCAGCCACCCCTATCTTTTCACAATGCTGAAATAGGAGTGGGAGTGTGTATAGGTCTATCCATTGTTTTGTGGCTGCCTACCCCTCACTGGGCCCAAAATGCTTACACTGTTTCCAGCATTAGCCTGCCAATGTGCATAACGAGGAGCAAGGTATTGTGGGTATGGCCCAGACAGGGCGGACTGGGCAGGATGCATCTGCACAGGGTGTAGGGCAATCGCTGGGACATTGTAATGCCCGACTACCACCTGCATGGACATGGTGACCACAGCATGCAATGCAGTGAGGTCACTCTCACTCTGACTGAGCAGTGACCATGGCATGTCTAGGTTCCCACAGTGTTTCTTTCAAGTGATATCTGTGTGTTCCCTGTTCTGGGGCCTAATCACTGAAATATCTGCTTGGTGCACATAGTTCTTCTGTGAGCATACACTGTGGACTGGCTAGTGGACTGTCTGCAGTTTGTCTGTGCATGGCTAGAACACCTTCTAGGGTGCAGCAGGTGCAGTCTGACTGTGCCCTCTGCTGGTGTAATGGCAGGTTGGAGGGGGTGGGTGGCAGCTGAGCTTTTCCAGGTCTACTGTCTGTCTGCCAGTGCCCTGGATGGCACCCCTTCACCAGCAGACCTGGGGTTGCTGGTCTCACAGCCCTTCATCATGTCCCTCTACTGCCACCATTGCAAAGATGTAGAGTGTGGGTCTGTTGGGAGTAGATCCTGTCCACCATCTTGACCCAGAGAGGGTGGCTTGGTAGGTGGTACTACAGAATCCACATGTGAGTCCAGACACCCCCCCCCCTCCCCTCTCCCCTCTCTTATAACAAGAGACCATGGCAACCACACTGGATATGCACTATTCTGGGTGCGTCATTGGCCACAGGGGCTAGACGTGATTGGGGAATACAGATGGACACAGTATTATCCTAGGTGTGTTTACAAGGAATACCTGTCACACACTGGCACTGATGGGTACCTGTAGCAAAGCCTATCTCAAACAACCTGGGTACTGCAGACCTGGTGCTGGGCACCCCACATCACCCTCAGGGTGAGCACAGAACCCGCACAATGGCATGGTCTGTAGCTACTCTGTGCCAGTATCACACATGGTCAGTTCTTCCTACAAAGATGAGGTGCTGGAGAGGAGCATACCCCATTTGGTGATCAGATGTAGACTGCTGTTCTGCATGCGCATTGCATCATGGGTACTGGTGTGTTTACCCTATCCTGGTAAACACAGCAGACATTTTGTGCGGTGACCTGCAGTCTTTCTGTAGCCAGCCATTGCTGAGACAAAAGCCATAGAGGCAAGTCCTTTTCATTCCTGTGACAGTCATATCTCTGCAGATCTGTGCTGCCAGCACATAATACCCTCATCACAGTTGCCAGTCATCCTTCTGTCCTTCTATCTGCCTCTGTCAGCTTAGTAGCATCCTGTCTTCATGTGCAGGCTGCTACCCCATGTCCTGCACTGGTACCCTTTTCTGCATTGCGGCTCTTCATGCTTGCCTCTCCTGTGTCTGTTATGCATGGCACTATACTCCTCTGTCCTCCTATCATTGAAAATATCTTGCCACCTCTACCTCCACTGGAGGATACATATTTCCATCCTCTTCCACCCACTGTCATTGTAGCACTTTACATTGCCAACACCCTGTGCATCAGTACAGCTGCCTCCGATATGTTTGACCATTTTACCGGCTGCCACATAGGCTGCACGCAAATTTGGCAGGTCCATCAGCTCCCACCTCTCCTTCCTTCCGTCACTTGTCCATTGCCTTTCCTTGGTGCTCTGTGCAGTGTTAGGGTTACATCTGTTTTTTAGCCTTACATTTCACGCTTGTCAACTTGGGGCACCTTACTGCCCTTAGGGCACCATATCTTGGGTCACATTAACATCCTTAGGGCACCTTATACGGCACCTTCAGTTAAGGCACCCTATAAGGCACCTTATAATGGTGCCTTAACCTAAGGCGCCTTGTCAGCCTTAACGTGCCTTGTTTTCAGCCTTAACATGCAACGTCCCATTAATGTGTGATAACTGGCCAAGGCGCCCTTTACCGTGCGTTATACAGCCATTGCTACCTTAACGCCGGTACGCCCACTTCCTTATATGGTGTTGGTAACGTTACCGTGCTTTAGTAAACATACCCCATAGATTGTGAACCCTCTGGAGATAAGGGAATGTATCCAGTACTTGTTTGTAGTAATTACATAATGCAAACTGCTTTGATTGAAGGATAAGGCAGCATAGAAAACTGGTTAAATAAATAAACTGAGCAGGCTGAAGTTAGAACCCAAGGTAATGAACTGAATTTGAAACTGGTTGACTAAAAGACAACTGCATAGTAGTAAATGGAATTCACAAGAAGGTCAAGTTTTGAGTAAGTGGTATGAAAGAAGGAATGCTATCTATCTACTGAGTGGAAGGAGGAAATTTAATCTGCTTCATGTGTATGCTTTATGAAAAGTTCTTTGATTACTCGTAATTTACAATTCAAGATGGCTGACCCCATCGAGTCCACATTAAAATGATGTTTCAGTTACTTCTCATATCGTAGTGTGACTTCATTAAGGTAATACCCTTGATGAAAAGGGACTCACATACAGAGCCTGACCTGCATCTGTCTAGGGTGGCAGAATTTGTTTTGGGGGGAGAGGGGGAAATAGCAGCAAAGCCTGACAGCACTTTAAAGTGACCAGTATCACCCAGCTCTTCCCCCTGCTGCTGTTGCTACCTTTACCACTTCCCACTTATCTTCATCCTCCCAAGCTTACGTTTCAAAAAATTAACCTCAGTGTCTCAGCAGGCTTTGCAGCAACTGTGCATGCTCTAGATCTGCTACATCCAGCCCCTCCAACAGGAAATGTCAGAGGGGGCGAGACACAGCCAACCTAGAATACAATGAGTGTTGCAAATCCCTCCATCACACCAAGTTTCTTTTTTGAAGCATAGTCCTGGCAGGAGGATAGAGTAATGGTGTGGCAGAAGGAAGAGGTGGGTGATGCTGGATATTGGGGGAGGGGAAGAGAAGGGAAGGAAAGATGCTGATGCTGAACAGCTGGGGGGAGAAGAGAAGGGAAAACAGATCCTAGACATTGGAAGGAGAGAAGAGAAAGAGAGATGCTGCACTTGGAAAGCAATAGGGAAGGGGAGATATTGGACCATGTGGGGATGCGTAGTTGAAGGTTCACCTAGGGTGTCAGGACTGGCCCTGCTCACACATTGAAGAATACAGATTAGCTGCACCCAGAACCTGACCTTGATGGGTCATTAGTCACTGCTGTTGAAGGATCCATATCAAAAAATCTACACTCATTTATATCCCCCAGAAACTGCCCTGCTGCAGGGGTCTGCATGGAAGGGGGGATGCTCCTTACATAAAGGGTATCCAAACAGTGATGCTTGAATTTTTTCCAGAGAAGTAGAGGACTTGGTGCTATGAAAAATAATATAATCAGTGATTTTGCCTTTTATCCCTCCTTCTGAAGGTGCCCCAAAATTGTGAGATATGGTGGTGCAACTTATGCTCACTTAGTCCAGAGATGAGGTAGTAGACCCTGCTAGGGCATTCTGGCAACAAGAAGTTCCACTGGAAATCAACTCCCGATAAATCCTGGCTATGATGGAGAAAACTATAGAGAAGGAAGGCATAAAAATTATTGATAAAATGAGTGACTCCAGTCAAGAAAAATTGATGGCTCTATGTATGCCCTCATGACATAGATCCTAGGACACTCCCAGAAGAGATTGTGCCAGAAGCTGAGGCTTCTCCCTGCAAGCTCCAGTGCTGAAAGAAGTTGGTGGTAGTGCCTTTGAAGAGTCACCAAATGGCAGCACCATAGTGCAATAATTTATTGACCTTCTAGAAAAGAGGCAGTGTTAAGCCCTATAGAAACTGTCCCTATAAATGTATACAAGCAGTTAAAGACTTTTCTGGAAGGTTTCCAGTGCCTGGTGATGAAGACAACTATCAGAAATGGATAAAGCAAGTCACCCAAATGATACAGGAGTGGAGTCGCTCTGCTATGGGAAAAAGGTGGCTATGTCAGAGCCTGAGGGGCCCTGCCCTGGAGCATTTTAGGAGGCCTGAAAGCTGAAAACTACCAAGTAGGTCCGGCGTTACCATTAGGTGAACCAGGCAGTTGCCTAGAGCATCAGCCCTCTAGGCACCATTGCCGCCGCTGCCGTACCTCTCCAGGGCCTGCAGTGGTGGCAGCGGTTCAAAAACCATGACACAGTGCTTACTTAAAGGCTTTGGCACTGCATTGCAGTTTCCATGTGCTCCTACCTGCCGCTTCTACGCTCCTCCGAACCTAAAGTCTGCATCGGGGGGGGGGGGGGGAGGTGGGGTGGAAGCAAGAAGTAGGAGCACATGGAAACTACGATGCAGTGCCGAAGCCTTTAAGTAAACGCTGAATTGCATTTTTTGAACCATTGCTCTTGCTAAAGGCCCTGAAGAGGGACGTCAGCATCAGCAATGGGGGCTGGGAGGGGCAGTGAAGTAGTGGCAAGATGGAGGACCAACCTAGGGCGCCTCCATTCCTTGCACCAGCCCTGCTCGCAAGCCACACTTGAAGCGTTGCTTGAAGCAGTTTAAAGTCCATTTGGCACTATAGAAAGTGGACCTGATCTGTATTTTCATTTTAGAAACACTTGTTGGGAGAGAAAATTACAGATTTTCTGTAGAGGCTGGAAGCCCTACAGAGGAGAGTTGTTCAGCAGGATGATCTAACCTCATTGCAAAAAGACTGCCAAGCTGAAGTGACGGATAAAAGATGCCCCATACTCAGTGCCATACCTAGCCCTGTGTGAGCTGTGCAGCTGCACAGAGCGCAAAAAAATAGGGGCGCATTTGGAGTTGCCAGCCTCAGTTTCCCCACCTCCCCTCCCCACCCCACCCCACCCCACCCCCTGCTGCCTACCCTTGCCCTTCCACTGCTACTATGTGTGTCTCCTTGGCAGCAGCGGTAGCAGCAGTGGAGTGGATCTGTAATTGAGAAAAAAACATGTGGGTCTTCCCGATCCTACGATTCCATGTTGGCCCGATCCCTCCCTCCTCTGACTTAGGCTTACGTCAGAAGAGGGAGGGACCAAACCAGCCTTCAAACATGGACCTTTGCAACTCCCCACTTGAATGACTGGTCTGGTCCTTCCTTCCTCTGACACAAGCCTATTTCAGAGGAGGAAGGGATCCGGCCAATGTGCTAGCGTGGAGTAGGAAAGAGCCACGTGTTTTTCCCTCAATTAGAGATCTTCTTCACTGCTGCTACTGCCGCTGCCAAGGAGACATGGAAAGCAGTGGCGGCAGGGAAAAGTCAGGCAGCATGGACATGTAGGTGAGGGTAAGATGGGGAGATGCTGGGCATGGGGAAAATGACAAACAGGGGGGTGGGGGTGCGCACTAGAGGTCCGAGTCGCACAGGACGCATTTATAGCTTGATACAGCCTTGCCTAGACAGTGACCAAGTGATTGTGCATCCTGGTTTCCTACAGCTGCTGAAAAAAAGCAGGAGGAGGAACAGGAAGCTGCCAGTCTGGCCCTGGTAAGAGCAAGAAAAATCTCCAAATGACCAGGCAGAGCCCCTGGCAAGATAAATGAACTAGCTTGTTTAACAGAGTACTTTAAACACTTACAAAGGCCCAGGGCAGCATGGCAACTTTCCGGACAACAGAGAGAACGCAAACACATAGACCGGAGAGGGTATGGAAGCAGGGCCTTAGCAGTCACAGGAGGAGTCCCTGCTTCCTGGAACTAAAGCCAGCCAAAAATGGGAGATGGACCATCGCAGAGCTTCAGCAATAAAAAACATATTTGCCTGCACAGCACACAAAAGCTCCTCTGGGGACAGATCCAGTTAGTGTGGTGTAGACAGGTGGTGTTCTCTTCAATTCTCCCTGTTGAGGGTAAAGGCCAAGGCAGAGATGCTCGCATCCTGGAGATGAATGCATGGCTGTGTGGATGGTGTCATTGAGAGCGTTTCGGTTTCCTGGACCATGGGATGCTATTCCAAGGGTTGCAGAGCAGAGATGGCATCCATCTCTCCAAGAAGTGTCGACTCATCTTCAGTAATAGACTGGCTAATCTACTGAAGAGGGCTTTAAACTAAATTCATTGGGGATGGGTGAAGACAGCCCCCAGGTAAGTGATACATTAAATACCTTTATGGAAATGGGTAACAGGCGTAACATATGGAAAGCAGTGTATATAAATGCCCGTAGCAAGGGAAATAAGATCCCTGATGTTGAAGTTTTGGTGGGATTGGCCGACTTGGATTTAGTGGCAGTTACAGAAACATGGTTCACAGAAAACCATGACTGGGATGTAACTATACCAGGCTATACTTTATTCAGGAAGAAGGGGAGGAGGAGTGGCACTATATGTAAAACATTATATTAAAGCCTTGGAATTACAGAGCAAAAGGGAGAGAGGAGGCACTGTGGGTTAAACTAGAAAGAAGGAAAGAGAAATCTATTTGCATTGGCGTGATATACAGACCTCCTTCACAAGAGGCAGAGGTGGACAGAGAGTTAATTGAAGATATATGCAGTATTGCTAGGAAAGGGGAAGTGATACTAATAGGGGATTTCAATATGCCAGATATTGATTGGCACATTCCTGCTGCAGTATCATCTAGAAGTAAGGAGATCCTGGATTCTCTACAGGAAGAACTATTCAGGCAATTTAAACAATTTGCCTAAGGCCACAAGAAGTACCAGTGGGAATTGAACAGTGATCTTATGGTTGTCAAGCTGGTGCTCTAATCACTAGATTACTCCTCCACTCCAGCCAGTGTAAGCAGGAATGCACATTAATAGCTCGATGAAGAAATCATTCAGAATGCCTCTTTCAGTGAACAACTGGGAACAATAGGCAAGCACGCATTACAATGGCTGCCAGTGGTCATAGAAATAAAATTCAAAATCACCTAACCATCCTTCCAGTCTCCCATGCAGAAATGGAGGCCCCCTCCATTCAGCCTTTTATTTCTTGGCCCCCTCCTTGTAAAATTCACTACTGAGTTATATCCAGACCAAAACTTCTTACACAAAGTTCAAAACCCTATTGAAATCCTACTATTTTGAAACAACTTTTTCAGCCTTGTCAAGTTAGAGCCTTTACATTTGATTTTGGCAGTTCAGCATTGTGTGAGGGTGGGGGTGCGGTCGCAGTGGCTGCAGCCTGCTGTGGATGAAATCTGTGTCCTTGCCCTGTGTGTCAGTTGCAATGCTGCAGTTGCCACTGTCAGTGGGATGGCAAGCATGTCAGCAGTAGGTACAATGGAGCATATGGTGATCCCTCCCTCCTGAGGTCTAAGGCAGCAGCATGTGTGCCACATCCCCCTGTGGAGGGGGGCAGGAGCAGCATGGCAAGCCTATCTGCAGGTGTGCAACTTCAGTAAAGCCACCTGCAGCACTGAAGCAGCCGCTGTGCCAGGATAGCAGGAAGGGAGGGATTGGCCGGCATGCTTGGACCTTGGCACCCAGCTAGTTTCCCGAGTGAATGGGTTGGCTCTGGGATAAGGGTGCCCCCCACTTGCACATATTGAGTGGATATGTGCGAGTGGGGGGAAAATATGCCACTGAGGCAGGAATACTATGCTATATGATCACAGCCCATGTCAGAGGAAAAATTCCCACCCTACCCCCTCAGCTGCCAAATGATGACCATAATCTGTGTGTGAACCAGAGACCCCTCTTTAAGTAACTACTCAGGCAAATACAACCATTTGAACCACATGTGAGTCCAAATCAGCTATGGTGGTCTGCGGTATATGAGATTAGTCCATGACTCCCCCACAAGCACACACCAGAAAATGGGTACATTGGTCATTCTGCTAGGATATCCATAGTCTGGAGAGTGTGTGTTCTTGTATCATGGCCTGTTCCTGTGACTGGACAGATCCCATATGTAAGACATGAATGCCAGTTGAACCAGCAGCATAGCAAGGCAATGCAACATACAGACGCAACAAGATGTCCCTTACCCACACCTGCCGAACAAACATTGTCAGACAAGTATGGCACAGATCTTGCAGATATCTAAGCAGACATAGGTATAACCCAACTCATGCCCTCATGCATCCTGACAATAACCTCATATATATCCATGGATTGATAAACCCACACGTCTGCTCTGCGGCTTCAAACACATGTCCAGTGTGTGTATGAGAGAAGGGTCATTGATTCAAGACTAGTCTTTGGATCTGGAATGGTATGTCCATGTTTATTTTACCTTTAGCCTATTTTTCCAGAACCGTATCAGTATGTGCAACCTTCAACATTTCGTCGAGCAAGAGTCAACACAACTGCCACACTGGGAAGCTGCACCACCCATGGCTGGATGGCAGAGCATGTTGATAGCACCAACACACTGAGCAGGCATTGACAGTGCCCAAGCATTGCAGAGCATGCTAATAGCACCTGCACACTGAGCAGGCATCGAGAACACCTGAGCATTGCAAAGTGTGTTAATAGTGCCTGCACACTGAGCAAGGGTTGACAATGGTGAAGCATCAAAGGAGGCCTAAGGGGCAGGTAAGAATGCCAACCTGCACCACTTTTGGACAGCGAGATCATGCGTGTGTGTGTGTGTGTGTGTGTGTGTGCATGTGTGTGTGTGTCTCTAGAGTATTGTGAGCCTCAGCAATGCACTGTGCATGCATGTGTTGCCAAGATTGTATGGCTATGCATACAACATGCTGCTGATCAGCTAAACAACAACCCCTCATTTACAAGCAGTAGGTTACTTTGCAGTAAGTACATAGTTGCAACGTGTGTCTGCGACACTGTAATGCATTACCATTTACACCATCGACAAGGCCCATCCCCACAGCATTCCCCTACACTTACCTCCCAACATAACACTATTGTGCAGCTCCCAAATCATCTGCTGTTGCAACCCTCAACTCTGACTGAGCCTCTAGGCCTCAGGACACACCAATTTGTAGAGGTGAGAGACCTGATTAATGCCAAGTGCCATAACAGCTGTATCCATGGCAAGTGTCAACCCACCTCGCACAGCTGCAGTCTATAGGGAACCAGGCTCAGGAGGAGGGCTGGCCTCTGTGAATGTCCAGTCCATTCACTTAGTCAGTGACACTGGCAGGAATCTGCAATTTACCTGCATACATGCTGTTCTTGTACCATGCTACATTCACAGAGTGCAAGGGAACCCTTTGTTCCATTCAGTGTATATATGGAGGTACATATCAGGCAAATTTGCACACAAGAAACACCACCTCAACACTGTCCACTGATCATTGGCCAAAATATCCAGCAGTACATTACCTATTACCCCAAATGAGAGTCCAAATGCACCTGTGTGCCTGATTGGGACAGCAGGACACTGACCTTTGAATAGTGCATACACATTTCCAGCTGCCAGACTGTGGCACAGGATGTCATGTTTGTCTCTGCATCTCCTGCCACCATATGGGAAGGCAGTGCCTGGAAATGAATTTTCGGGTAGGGGTAGGGGTGCAGGGAACAGTACCATACATGTTAAGTATGTGCCCTTTGTAGGTGGCATTGCTGACCAAAGCCAGTGTTCACATGGCCAGAACCTATATGCGCCTACTTAGTGCCTGCATGTGTCATATCAGAGGCCCTGCATAACAGCCTCACTGGCTCCCCATGGGCACCGTGTATGACAATCACAAGGATGGTGTTACAGTACAAAGATTTGATATTGTATTTATAGAAATATCGGCGTAGTGCGAACAAAATCCCCTTGAAAAAACCTAAGAGTGAAACGCACCAGCGTGAAGGTTGGCGTTGGGGAAATACTAGCTCGTTCAGATAAGTATCACTTTTTTAAAAGTTTTTCTGAGTTGTGATATACTCTTTGTGGGAAAATTATCTGTCTTGAGCCTAGCACTATTTAATTGAAAATCAGCAACATATACGGGTCATTGATGCAACTGTGAGCTGTGGGTCTGAGCTCTGCTTGTAAACCCATGAAATTAGCTCCGTATGAGTCTGAGACCTGGTTGCAAGAAATATATACCTCACATGGTGAAGAGTGGCGCGTTTTTGTTTTAACGTTACTATACAGTACAAAGAGGCAGGGTATGGTGGCATATGTGTCACCAGCAACTGTTCCAACATCCAACCCCATGTCCAATCTGCCCTGATTCCATGAGCTCTTGGGGAGGGGGGGGCAATGCATTTGCAGCATGGGAGAGTGCATGTGCTGCACTAACCAAGTTTGGAGCATTCATGGCTAGGGACATGACATTATCTGTGAGTACAGGCATAGAAGTAGATTCAAGGCTCACTGTCAAGAGCTGTGTAGGGGGACACCATATTTGTGTATGTGACAGACGTAGCCCACTGTGGGCCAGCATGCACCGTCAGCCTGTCCCTGGACCATTTTCCACAGTTCCTCACATTGCATGAGCTTTCCTCAAGTCTAAGATAAAAGGGTATATAATTAGGAGCAGAGGATTCTGGGCACTGCCTAAAACAGAGCAATTAGTACAGAATATACCAGTGGAATTTAAAGACTGCCTGCAAAATTTATTTGCTGCTTTAGATTCAAATGACAGAGCTTCAGAAGAGTTATGGAATAACATCAAGAAGGTTGTGTTGGAAGAAAGCGAGAAGTCTCTACAAAAGGTGAAAAAGAAAAAACAGCCAAAATGGATGGCGGAAGAAACTCTGAAAATTGCCCCGAAATTCAGAGAAGCTAAAGCCAGAGGAGAAAGAAATACAATGACACAACTCAACAGAGATTTCCAACATGCAGCAAGACAAGATAAGGAAAAATACTACAATGACAGATGCAAGGAAATAGAAGCAGAAACTATTAGAGGAAGAACAAGATCGGCTTTCCTAAAGCTACGAGAGTTAAAGAAAAAATTTCAGCCTTGAATTGGAATGTTACAAGATGCTCAAGGTTCAATGTTGAATGATGCTGAGAAGATCAAGAAAAGGTGGAAAGAATATACAGAGCTTTTATATGATAAAGATCAAGTGGACCAACAGCCATTTCAGCCTGTACCTTATGATCCGTAACCATTGGTGATGAAAGAAGAAGTTGAAGCAGCATTAAAAGCCTTATCAATTAATAAAGCACCAGGCATTGATGGCATTCCCATAGAAGTATTACAGCAATCTGATGCAGCTGTTACCGTACTTACAAGGCTCTGCCAAGAAATTTGGAAGACAACATCATGGCCAAATGACTGGAAAAGATCTGTGTTTATACTAATACTAAAGAAAGGTGATCCAACTGGCTGTGGAAATTATCGCACAATCGCTCTGATACCACATGCCAGGAAGATTCTACTGAAGATTATTCAAAAGAGATTACAATCATACCTGGAACAAGAACCGTCTGAAGTGCAAGCAGGGTTCAGGAAAGGGCGAGGAACGAGAGACATCATCGCAGATGTGAGATGGATCCTTGAAAAGACTAAAGAATACCAAAAGGATATCTATTTGTGCTTTATCGACTATAGCAAGGCTTTTGACTGTGTAAACCATGAGAAACTCTGGGCCACATTAAGAGGCATGGGTATATCAGAACACCTGAACATTCTCTTGCGCAATCTGTACATTGATCAAAAAACAACAGTTCGAACGGAACAAGGAGAAACAGAATGGTTTAAAATAAGCAAAGGTGTAAGAGAAGGCTTCATACTTTCCCCCTACCTGTTTAATCTATATGCAGAACAAATCATCAGAGAAGCAGGATTGTATGAAGACAAAATAGGAGTGAAGATTGGTGGAAGACTCATCAACAACTTTCGCTATGCTGATGATACCACATTACTGGCTGAAAGTGAAGATGATCTGAAACATTTGCTTCTCACGATCAAACATAGTCTCAAAATGGGCCTGCACCTTCATGTAAAGAAACAAAGATCATGACAACTGGCAAAATCAACAGGTTCATTGTTGAAGGAGAAGAAATTGAAATCGTGAACAACTTTAACCTACTTGGATCAACTATTAATAAAGAAGCAACAAGCAGTCAAGAAATCTGACAACGCATTGCTCTTGACAGAATGGCTATGAAAGACCTAGATAAGATTCTCAAGAGCAGAGATGTCTCTCTCCATACAAAGATTTGACTTGTTCAAGCCATGGTATTTTCAATAACATTATATGGATGTGAAAGCTGGACAGTGAAAAAGATAGACAGGAAGAAAATTGATGCCTTTGAATTATGGTGCTGGCGGCGAATACTGTGTATACCATGGACTGCCCGAAGAACAAACCAGTCAGTACTAGAGGAGATCAAACCTAAGCTTTCTTTAGGAGCTCAGATGACAAGACTTCGACTTTCATACTTTGGACACATCATGCAAAGAGAGAGATCATTAGAGAAAGAAATCATGCTTGGCAAGATAGAAGGTCAACGCAAAAGAGGAAGGCCAGCAATGAGATGGATTGATACAATAACAGCAGCTACAGGTACCAGTCTGTCAACAATGAGTCGCCTGACTGAAGATCAAACACAATTTAGGACAACTATCCAGAGGGTCGCCATGAGTCGACGCCAACTCAACGGCATTTAAGAAGAAGAAGAAGAACAACATATATGTGTCAGAAGGTAGGTCAATGGCTAAGCCATCTTAGCATGGGTCTGCCATGGGCATGGCCTGGGTGCACATATCTGTTCATGCTGAGAGGCCGCTCTCACTCTAACCAAGCTGTGACCGTGTCATGGCTATATATGCACATGGTATTATATAGAGTCAAGCTGTAGTAATATGTGGGCTGTTTCTTTTATGGTAGCTTAGTCACTATGTAGGCTGCCGGTTCTACAAAGCCAATGTGTTTATGGTGGTTATGTGCACATGCAGTGTGTGGTGATTGGCAGACTGGGCACAGATGGTATGTGAGTGGCTGACACATGAAAGTGTTGCCCAACATATGCAGGTTGTCTGGGATTGATCTTGTTGAATGGAATTCCCATAAAGTGAGGCTAGCAGCTATTTTTGGGCTGTTAGTAACCCGCTGGTAACTATAGTCTTGACAGGTCCTTCTGCTTGGTGTCAGCATCCTTGCTTCCCCTCCTACCTAGACAACATTCACTGCATTTGGGTTCCTTGGCAACAGCTGCCACAACCATAGGGACCAACATGTGATTTTATAGGAGAGTCCCTAGCCAACAGGAGCAGGACACAATGGCCAAATAAGACATGCCACTCCAGCATACTGAAATTTTATTCCAAGTGACTAGCATCACACACTACATACAACACCTATGGCACACTAGCAGCAATAGAGATCTACTCCAGAACCAGGAGAATCCATCTATTGTAGGGATTGCTCTAGAGACCAGGTGATGTGTGCCCTGCCTCACAATCAGGGTGACTGCAGAAACAGGTCATTTGCACATATTGCAGCTGTCATGTGCAGGAAGCACACATTGTCCCTGCATATTACAGTGCTGATGTGATGGATCGCTGCATTCTCCATATGGCCATCAGTTGCATATATGTGCTCAGATTGTGCGGTGCATCATGGGTAATTGGGTAGCTAACTGTTTCCTGCAACCAGGGCCCCAGTTGCAGCCATAGCAGTGACTGTGGTCACTGGAGCATTGCCCAGTACATGATTGTCTTCTATGATGGTGGGAGATGTGTGCATGACCCCCCGAGGAGGACAGGGTGGTCAGCAATGGACTGCAGGGGTCATAAATGTGCTTTGAGTTAGGTGTATGTGCAGGTGTACCTATTTTGCAGTGTCCAGCAGATGAAAAGGGACTGCATGCCCTTCACATGTGCTGCCCCAGGGGTTGGTGGCACATTGCAGCACAGCGGACAGCTCTGCATGTGACTGTTTGGCATGGGAGGTTGTAGGGCTGGTGCCTGACCTGCTCAGAAACTGAAGCATGAACCAAACAAGATGGATTCCTTGCCTGATCAGAAACTGAAACATGAACCAATTAAGATGGAACTCTTTTCTGCTGTGCCAGCATTAAAACCTGCAAATCGAGCAATTCAGCAGAGTTATTGTTTATGACTACTAGCAAGAGAACAAGGCTGAGGCCAGAGACTGTTCTGGTACTAGTATTTGCAACAATGTATAAACATGCATACCAGCATCTTTCTCGCACCATGGACCTTTGTTTAGAGAAGGACAACCTAACCATTGTTACAGGATTTGCAGAAGATGACATACAGTATCTGAGACCAGCCAATCACTATGCCATGATGAGGAGGCCAGGGCAAAGAATTATACACTGGACTCAGAGAGACTGTGGGCACTCCTGGGCACTTCTAGACTTGCAGGACTTTTGAATACTGCTTGGGAACTTTAACTTAGCCATGACTCTGGCTACTTATTTGGTTCATGCTTCAGTTTCTGAGTAGGCAAGGAATCCATCTTGTTTGGTTCATGCTTTAGTTTCTGAACAAGTCAGGCACCAGCCCTACAACCTCCCATGCCAAACAGTCACATGCAGAGATCCGCTGCGCTGCAATGTGCCACCAACCCCTCAGGCAGCACATGTGCAGAATGTGCAGTCCCTTTTCACCTGCTGGACACTGCAAGATAGGTACACCTGCACATACACCTAACTCAAACCACATTTATGACCCCTGTGGTCCATTGCTGACCATCCTGCCCTCCTCGAGGGACCATGCACACATCTCCCACCATCATAGCCCTACTGCCTGCCTGCTTCAAGGGCAAAGACTAATCTCGGGAAGGAGTGAATCTCTCCCACAGATCTTCAGCTCAGTGCTGTCATGTGGCTCCAACACACCAGATAGCATTGGGGCACATAAGGGAGTTAGAAGGGGATATTCAATGGCAC
Source organism: Ichthyophis bannanicus (assembly GCA_033557465.1). Classification (NCBI taxonomy): domain Eukaryota; kingdom Metazoa; phylum Chordata; class Amphibia; order Gymnophiona; family Ichthyophiidae; genus Ichthyophis; species Ichthyophis bannanicus. The sequence goes on from CM066031.1 coordinate 1,494,358,286, forward strand.
TAACTGTGTAACTGCCGTTGAATATCCCCAGTTAAGGCATTTACATGGTTTACCGGACTGTATACTGTATAAATGCCTTCAACGGGAATATTCAATGTCACCTACATGGTTAGTGCCATTGACTATCCCAGTCTATGTCCTCTACGCGCCCCAATGCAATCTGGTTAGCATCAGGGTGTGTCGAGGGCATTCCGAAGTGGAGCAGAGGCGAGGAGTACTGATGATCGGGTAGTGGCAATATTGCATTGCTACCCAGTTAGCAATTCACGGCTAAAACTAGGCAAGCTTTTAGCCGTGGATGCTAACCGGGTAGCAGTGCAATATCGCTGCTACCCGATTAGCCTCGGCGGCTCTGGGGCTTGTGCAGCGATCCTGAATATTTAATGTCGTTGCCGCGGCATTCAATATCTGGGGTTAGGAGTCAGCGGGCAGCTCTATGTGACGACGTGGTACATAGCCCACCCAAATGAATATTGGGCCCTAAATGTACAAGGCTCTCCAGTCTTTTAAAATGTCACAACCTCGTTAAATTCTCCAGTCAAGTACCTATTCTAATTATCAGATTGGAAAGACAGGAAAAAACTCTAAATTCTATTTTTACACTTTTCCATTTATTCAAGACATATTTCTTCCAGTGAATACTGGATTTTTTGAGATGATCGTGGGCCCTCCCTTGTAAAAAAAAAATCACTGCTGCCCGCAGCGGGATCTCCGGACCTCAGGTTTTTTTTTTTTTAAATTTTATTCTCCATAGGGTTACAATAAGAGAAGAAAGGTAATGATGAGCAGCAAAATGAGTGCACTTATAGGTCAGTAGGAGAAGTTTGAACTGGATACAGAGACAGAAATGCATACTCGCCTTGATCTTCTGGAAAGGAGTAAGCTAAATGCTACTAATAAAGAGTGAGCCAATTAAGTGACTTGAGAAGAGGGATTATATCAGATCTCTTGGCTGTTGCTCTAACCACTGGCTACTCCTCCACATGATTGACATCAGGTGTAAATTGGCACATTCAAAAATTCCACCCTGCACATTGCTGACCTGTGTGAAATACATCCTAGACGTTCAAACGCTGGCATCACTCAAGCCACTACTTGAAATGCCACTGGAACGCCTTCCAGAAAAACATGCATAAATCGATGTGTCTAGCACAAAAACATATATATCATGGTCTTTCCAAAAAGCGTAGTTACTCACCTGTAACAGGTGTTCTCCAGGAGCAGCAGGAATCAGTCCTCACATATGGGCGACGTCGGCGCCGACGGAGCCTTCGTGGAGCAATTTTCCCCAGCTTTCAAAGAAAGCCTTTGGGAATTGCAGCGCGCATGCGCGGTCTCCTTCCCGCCCAAGGGTGCCATCTTAGCCAGTCTGATGACATAGCTAAAAGACAGCATAAAAATTTGCAAAAAACTTAAGCAGATGATTGCAACTCCAAGGGGAGGAGGGAGGGTTGTGAGGACTGATTCCTGCTGCTCCTGGAGAACACCTGTTACAGGTGAGTAACTACGCTTTCTCCAGGACCAAGCAGGAAGTCAGTCCTCACATATGGGACTCCCAAGCTTAAGGCTACCGGAGACCCTAAGCACAAAAATGAGCTCCCTCTAGCTCAGCAGCACCGAAGGAAAGAATCTTCGCTGAATTATTACCCACCGGTAGCCCCCAGATGGACAGAGTATGCTTGGAGACCGGGAGCCCCAATTTATTGGGGTCAAAAGACACAAAAAGCTGAGCAGCTTTACGGTGCTCCCGCGTACGGTCAAGGTAGAAGTTCAATGCCCTTCTACAGTCCAGGGTATGCAGGACCATTTCAGCTCGGCTGGAGTGTGGCCTGGGAAAGAAGGTGGGAAGTACCACCTCCTGATTGATGTGAAAAGGGGAGACCACTTTTGGAAGAAATTTTGGGTGAGTCCGTAGGACTACCCTATTTTTGTAGAACCGAGTGTAAGGTGGATCAGACACGAGGGCCTGCAATTCACTTACGCGTCTAGCGGAAGTGAGGGCTATCAGGAATAAAGTTTTCCAAGAAAGGAAACGGAGAGAACAGGTAGCCATAGGTTCAAAAGGCGGACAGGTGATCCGCTGTAAAACCACATTCAGATCCCAGTCAGGAGCTGGCGGGCGCAGAGGTGGTTTAAGCAGAAGGAGACCTCAGAGAAACCTCGCCACGAGAGGGTCGCTGGAAAGAGGTCTGCCGTCCACCGGCACATGATGTGCTGAAAGAGCACTGAGGTGAACTTTGACGGAGTTGGACTTAAGTCCCAGATTAGAGAGGTAGAGCAAGTACTGCAAGATCACCGACACCGAGCAGGAGAAGGGATCCTGAGACTGCTGGGCACACCAAACGGAAAAGCGACGCCATTTAAGGGCGTAGCATTTGCGGGTAGAAGGTCGCCGAGAAGCTAGGATGACCTCTTCCACCTCTGCCGGCAGTAGAAGGGGAGCAAGGACTACCCTTTCAGCAGCCAGGCCATTAGATTGAGAGATCTGAGGTTGGGGTGTAGCAGGGACCCCTGATCCTGTGTTAGGAGATCCGGTTGAAACCCCAGAGGGAACGGATCCTCCACCGCTAATTGCAGCAGGAGTGGAAACCACGGCTGTCTGGGCCATCGAGGAGCCACCAGGATCATGGAAGCTTTGTCTCGGAGAACCTTGAAAAGAGTTCGAGAGACTAGCGGGATGGGAGGAAAAGCATACAGAAGGCTCTCCGACCATGAGAGTAGAAAAGCATCTGCCGCTACACGAAGGGGATGTGGCTGACGAGAGCAGAAGCGAGGAAGTTGCCGGTTGAGAGGACTGGCAAAGAGATCCATCGTGGGGAGTCCCCACTTCAGAAAAAGTTTCTGAACTACCAAGGGATCCAGACGCCACTCGTGCGGCTGGAGTATCCTGCTGAGTTTGTCCGCCAGGCAATTTTCTTGGCCTGGGAGATAAACTGCCTTGAGAAGAATGCCGTGACTGACGGCCCAAGAGCAGAGCTTCTGAGCTTCTCGGCAGAGAAGGAAGGAGCCCGTGCCCCCCTGTTTGTTCACGTAGAACATGGCAACTTGATTGTCCGTCAGGACAAGGACGGACTGGTGAGAAGTCAGGTGGGAGAAAGCTTTGAGCACCAGACGGATTGCTCTGAGCTCCAGGAAGTTGATCTGCTGAGCAGACTCCCACGCGGTCCAGAGACCTTGAGTACATGCCCCTTGGCAATGTGCTCCCCAACCCAGGAGGGAAGCATCGGTCGTCAGCACTTGAGCCGGCTGAGGTGACTGAAAGGGCATTCCGAGCACCAGGTTCGGCCGATGAAGCCACCACTGTAGAGAAGAGGCCAGCGGCCCGGAGATGCGCACTAAGTTGGCTAGTCCGCCGGTGGCTTGTTGCCACTGCTTGCGAAGGCACCATTGAGCAGGCCGCATATTCAGGCGGGCATTGGGGGTCACGTGGACGTTGGAAGCCATATGGCCGAGTAGTCTCAGGAAGCGCCTGGCTGAGACCAGGGACTGGCTGCGAAAACGGCCGGCTAGGTCCATGAGCCGTTGAGCCCTGTCGAGAGGCAGGAAAGCTCGTGCCTGAGGAGTGTGCAGTCTTGCGCCGATGAACTCGAGATCCTGCGAGGGGAGCAAAGTGGACTTTGCGAAGTTTATGACAAAGCCCAAGTACTGCAGAAGAGTCACCGTGCGGTGTGTGGCATCGGTGACTTCCGGAGAGGACGATGCTCTGATGAGCCAGTCGTCGAGGTACGGAAAGACAAAGAGGCCGTGAAGCCGGAGATAGGCCGCCACCACCGCGAGACATTTTGTGAAGACTCGCGGTGCGGAGGATAGGCCAAAGGGCAGTACTCTGTACTGGTAATGATTTCCTGCCACCACAAACCTTAGGTATTGGCGGTGGCTTGGGTGGATGAGGATGTGCGTGTAGGCATCCTTTAGATCCAAGGAGCATAGCCAATCTCCCTGCTGGAGGTAGGGCAGAAGGATTCCAAGGGTAAGCATCTTGAACTTTTCCCGCACGAGGAACTTGTTGAGGTTGCGCAAGTCCAGGATGGGTCTGAGGCCTCCTGTCCTTTTTGGTATTAGGAAATACCTGGAATAAAAGCCTTGACCTCTCAGGTGGTGGGGCACCGGTTCCACAGCCTGTTCCTGGAGAAGACTTGCTAACTCCTGAAGGAGTAAGTCCCTGTGCAGAGGGAGTCGTGGAGGTTCTCCCGGGAAATAAGAGGGAGGGACCTGGTGGAAGTGGAGAAGATAGCCTTCTCTTACGACTTGAAGCACCCAGGCATCTGAAGTGATGTTGGACCACCTGTGGGCGAAGTGAACCAGCCGGCCTCCGGTGCTGGGAGGAGCCAGCTGAGGGGGAGAGGCTATGCTGATGAAGTCAAAACCCCCCACCCTGCTGAGCAGGGGCTGGTGGTGCGGGCTTGCTGCCTACGGGACCCGTTACCCCGTCCCTTGGCCTGCTGGCCCTGTTGGGGAGCTACGGAGGCCTGATATTGAGGGTAGTGTTTATAGGCAGCCGCCTTTCTCGGGTAAAAGGACTTCTTTCCCGAGCCCTTCTTTTTCTGGGAAGGGGCGGAGGTCTTCCTAGAAAGCCTAGTCCTGGTGAGAGTCTCCGTCTCGATTTGTGCAGCCTTTTCTGCCATGGGCTTGCCAAAGAGGTTCTCACCTCGGCAGGGGACATCGACCAACTTGTCCTGCACCCAGGGTTCAAGGTCAGACGACTGAAGCCAAGCCTGTCGGCGGGCACCGATGCCGGCTGCGGCCACTCGAGCCGATGCTTCAAAGCCATCATAGGCTGCTCGGGACATGAATTTGGAGCATTCCCGAATACCAGTTGTCAAGGCCAGGAACCTCCGCAAAGGTTCCTCGGACAGTCCAGCGGAGAATCCGGCTATCTCTTTAGCCAGGTCTCGGAGATACATGCCCATGTAGAGCTGGTAGGTCTGGACACGACAAGCAAGCATAGAGCCCTGGAAACACTTCTTACCAAGGCCATCCAGGTTACGGGCCTCCCTGCCAGGAGGCACCGAGGAGTGCATCTTTTGGCTCTTAAGCCTATGCATGGCCGATTCCACTACCATGGAATGGTGCGGCAGCTGTGCTTTTTGGAAGCCAGGACTCTTGCGGACTCGATAGATGGAATCGACCCGCTTGCTTAATACCGGCGACGAGGCCGGACTCTCCCACATGCGGAAGAGTAGTCGTTCCAGCATGGGAGGAACCGGTACAGTAAAGTGTTCCCTGGCGGGAGAGTCATACTGAAGGGCGTCGAGCTCTTCGGCTCGAGGCTCCTCCTCGGGATCCGCAGGGAAGGCCAAAGCCTTGGCCATATCCCTGACGAAGTCCGAGAACCGGGCATCCTCCGGAGGGGACTGCTTCCGAGGTTCGGACTCAGGTGAGTCCGAGGGGACACACCGAGTCCGAAACGAATCAGGTGACTCTTCCTCTTCAGACTCCCAGGCTGACTCCGAGGAGGAATCGGTGGGGTCGGCTCGGGCAGGCGGAGGCGTCGTCCGCCCCGACACCGAGGGAGTCGGCGTCGACGACCTCGGTCCCGAACGGGAGGCCGAGGGTGACCTCGACCGAGGATCGACTCGAGTTCGCATGGACTCGAGGATCGGCTCGGTCTCCGGGGTCGACTTAGACGTCGACATCCCAGCGGTCGGGGCAGTGGCGCCAGCGAGGCTAGCGATCAGAGCCCGCTGCTGGTCCATGAAGGCAGATAGTCTGCTCTCCAAGGCCGTCAACCTGAGTCCGACCTCAGGTGACCCAGCAGCCCCCGACTCGGGCCCCGACGGCGTCGGGCCCGACGTCGGACCTCTCGGAGGCGAGTCCAGGAGGACCACAGGACTTACCCGAACAGGCAACTCCGACTCCAGACGAGGTCGCTTCGGGAGGTGCTCCTTCTCCAAAGACCCGGGACGGCTATCGGGGCTATGCGACCTGGCCCTCGCGGAGCCAGGAGCGTCCACCAACGCCGCCCTCGCGGGTTTTACCTTCCGTCGATGGTCCCCGGAGGGAGAACCCCTGTCGGAGGAGCTTCGGCGATGGTCAGAGCTGGAACCTCTGGACGCCGAGGCCTCCGACGAGGTCCGGGTACGGCCGGGGTCAGCGAAGATTCTTTCCTGCTGGTGCCGCCGACTCCTTAACGCTTTGGAGGACATTTTGCCGCAGGCCCCACAGATCAGTTCTTCGTGATCCGGGCCCAGGCAGCGGAGGCAATTATTGTGTGTGTCAGTTAGTGACATATTTCTGTCACACTGAACACACCGCTTGAAACCTCTGGCAGCCATCGGGGGAAAAAGGGCCCCTGCAAGGTCAAAGGACCGGGCTGCCAGCGAAAAACCGAAAAACGAAACTGACCAAAAATCAGAAAAACCGAAAAATAAGAGAAGGACTCGCAACGGCGTCGCGAGTCCGGGCAGGAAAAAGACCGGCGTCGAACCGAAGGAAAAAAGAGAAATAAATCACTACAATCAACTTTTTCAGCGGGGACACGACGGGTACGTCTGTAGGGCTCCGCAGAAAAAAGAAGACTGGCTAAGATGGCACCCTTGGGCGGGAAGGAGACCGCGCATGCGCGCTGCAATTGCCAAAGGCTTTCTTTGAAAGCTGGGGAAAATTGCTCCGCGAGGGCTCCGTCGGCGCCGACGTCACCCATATGTGAGGACTGACTTCCTGCTTGGTCCTGGAGAACTGTGTTTTCCACATGGGTGCAGTTTCCACATTTTTCTGCCAGCATATCTGCATTTAAAACACCAATAGGACTTCCAAAATAACTTCTAAATGACCTAGATTGGCCACTGTTGGAAACAGGATACTGGGCTTGATGGACCTTGGTCTGACCCAGTACGGCATATCTTATGTTCTTATGTTCTCCATAGCGTTCTCAATGGCTTGTGTTTCGTTTTTTCAAGGTATTAAGATTGTACATTATAAAGAAAAGAAAACATTTCCCAGTTTATTTATACTCGGTATGCCTGTTGGTGCTGAATGATTACCCTTGTCTCTTCTTCTGCTTTTCTCTGTGAAAGTACATACTCCCAACAGAGCAAAGGCTATCAGTACAAATGTGGTGCCTTTTTGTTTCCAGTAGAAAAGATCTCATCAAAATCTGGCCCCATTTGCTTAGGTCTAGCAGTGAGCTACTGCCCCCATGCCGAAATTCAGTGCTTGACACTCTGCTGCCACTGGAGTATGATTAGATGCTGATTTTGTTGCTAAAGGCCAGATTAAGTTTACTTATAGATCCCATGGAAATCTAGTCCAAGTTATTGGTAAGACTGACTTACTGAATTACTGGCTGCCTCTCCCAGATCCAGTTCTATCAGGGTTGCACAAAGTAAGAGAGTACTGAATACAAAATATGGGATTGTGCAGTATCCCCAAGCACTTTCAGAGTTTTTTTGCTCCTACTACTACTACTAATCACTTATATAGTGCTACAAGGCATATGCAGTGCAGAAGACAGTCTCTGCTAATAGAGCTTATAATCTAATCAAGACAGACACAACAATACAAGAGAAATAAGGGGGGTCAAATAGGGAAGGAAGCCCAAGGAGAACAAAGGATTAGGATCCAAATGCGGCCTCAAAGAGGAAAGCCTTAGCATAGATTTGAAGAGGGGGAGAGAAGAGACTTGACATAAAGATAGAAGTTTGTTTCATGCATAAGGAGCAGCAAGGTGAAAAGATCCACGTCTGGAGTTTGCAAGAGAAGAAAAGAGCATAGAGAGAAGAAAGCCAGAGGAGGAGCAACGTTCGTGAGGAGGGGAGTAGGGAGAGAGAAGAGAGGAAAGGTAATGAGGGGCAGTAGAATGAATACATTTATATGTTAGAAGGATAAGTTTGAATTGGATATGGAAGCAGAAGGGGAGCCAGTGAAGTTATTTTAGAAGAGGGATTATATGAGTGTATCGGGGCTGGCGGAAGATTAGCCATGTAGATTGAAGAGGAGAGAGATGACAGTGAGGGAGACCATCAAGGAGGAGGTTGCAATAGTCAAGGCGGCAGATGACCAAAGAGTGGACAAGAGCCTTAGTAGTGTGTTCAAAGAGGAAGGGACACAATTTGTTAATGTTGTAGAGAAAGAAATGACAGGTTTTAGCTATGTGTTGGATATGTGTGGAGAAGGAAAGGGAGGAGTTAAAGATGACCCCAAGGTTGTGGACCAAGGAAACAGGAAGAAGAAGAGTGTTGTCAACAGTGATAGAGAAAGGAGGAAGGGGAGAGGAGGGTTTAGGGGGAAAGATAAGAAGTTCAGTTTTAGCTATATTCAGTTTTAGGTAGCGGTGAGACATCCAAGCGGCGACATCAGATAAGCAAGTAGAGATACAAGTTTGGAGTGAAGGAAAGATGTCAGGTGTAGATAGATTTGAGAGTCATCAGCATAAAAATGATATTGAAAGCCATGGGACGAGATGAAGGCACCAAAGGACAGGGTATAGAGAGAGGAGAGGGCATCTTTCCACTCAGGAAGCAAATGAGTCTTCACCCCTTTTCCTGTTGAAATTTCTGTATTTTTCGGAGGATTCCTAGTACATCTTATACTGGAATGTGATATTTATTAAGCCAAGCATAGGAGTGACTGGAACATACCATTTTCCTTGTTCAGGGGAATGGAGTTAGTCCTAAGACAAAGCATAGTTACTCACCTGTAGCAGGTGTACTCTGTGAACAGCAAGAATAAGTCCTCACATATGGGTGATGTCACTAATGGAGCCCTGCATGGAATGCTCCCAGCTTCAAAAGGAAGCTTTTGGGAGGGGTGGAGGAGTAGCCTAATGGTTAGCACACTGGCTTGGGAACCAAAAGACCAGAGTTTGATTCCTACTAGCACTCCTTGTGGCCTTTAGCAAGTTACTTAACCCTCCATTGCCTCAGAAAATCCAAGTTATCAATGTCCCTGTTTAATGTACATTATCATGTTTAAGTTACAATGTAGACTGCTTTGACTGAAATGATAAAGAGGTATAAAATAACCTAATAAATAATACACTGTACACTGCCTTTCTGCCCATGCAATGCCATATTCTCCAGCCAAAAAGGCCTCTCCCCAGGGAAGTGGGAGAATTGTAAAGGCTTATTCCTGCTGCTCACAGAGAACACTTGTTATAGGTAAGTAACTAATTTAATTAGCAGGTTTTCTATACTGCCCTATCATTAATTCAGGGCGGTTTACAATGAACATCACAGCAGCAACAAATTTTACATAGAACAGGATAGTGGACTTGGGGGTTTTATGGGGTACACTTTCTCCATGAACAAGCAGGAAATAAGTCCTCATGTATGGGACTCCAAGCTAGAGGCTACCAAGACCCAAGGAGATAAGCAACCCAACCAGGAAACTAAAACAGGAGAAGACAGGAAGACCAGAGAGGTAGCCCTGCCAAAGGACTCATCAGATTCAGTATTGTCAGCAGACATCAACCCAAAGGGATTATGAGCAGGTAGCCTGGACGGACAGAAGGGCCAGTGGGTAGGAGTTGACTCTAATACTTAAAGAGATACCGGAATACGGCTTGGTCAAAATTACTGTCCTGTCAGGAATCCCCATCCAGACAGTAGTGGGCTGCAAAAGTATGGACCGACGACCATGTCACAGCCCTGCAGATTTCCTCTGCAGATACAGAATAGAGATTGGCCATCAATGTAGCTATCGCAAAGGGAGAATTTGAGAAGAAGCTTGCTGTGGAAGCAAAAACGCGAAGGGAGAATTTGAGAAGAAGCTTGCTGCGGAAGCAAAAACGTGAAGTAAAGACCTTTTCAAGTACATTCGTAGCAAAAAACCTGTGAGAGAGTCAGTTGGTCCATTAGATGATAAAGGGATTAAAGGAGCACTAAGAGGCGACAAGGCGATACCGGAGAGACTGAATGAATTCTTTGCTTCAGTCTTTACTGAGGAAGATGTAGGGATGTTACCCATGACTGAAGTGGTATTTAAAGGTGCGGAAGAATTGAAGGAAATATCAATACATCGGGAAGATGTATTACAACTATTAGATAAGCTGAAGAGTAGCAAATCACCTGGGCCGGATGGTATACATCCAAGGGTGTTGAAAGAACTGAAATACGAGATTGCAGACCTGCTATTAGTAATCTGTGAACTATCATTAAAATTATCTCTAATACCTGAAGATTGGAGGATCGCCAATGTAACACCAATTTTTAAAAAGGGTTCCAGGGGTGATCCGGGAAACTACAGACCGGTGAGCCTGACATCAGTACCAGGAAAAATGGTAGAAAACCATCATAAAGAATAAAATTACTCAGCATGTAGATAGTCATGACCTAATGGGAGACAGCCAACATGGCTTTAGACAAGGAAGATCTTGTCTTACTAATCTGTTATGTTTTTTTGAAGGAGTGAATAATCAGGTGGACAAAGGTGAGTCGGTTGATATTGTGTATCTGGACTTTCAGAAAGCCTTTGACAAGGTCCCTCATGAGAGACTTTTGGCAAAACTAAAGAGTCATGGGATAGGAGGCAGTGTACTATTGTGGATCAGGAACTGGTTAAAAGATAGAAAGCAGAGGGTAGGGCTAAATGGCCAATTTTCCCAATGGAGAAAGGTGAATAGTGGTGTACCCCAGGGATCTGTGCTGGGTCCGCTGCTTTTTGACATATTCATAAATGACCTGGAAAGTGGAATAACGAGTGAGGTTATCAAATTTGCAGATGACACAAAACTATTTAAAGTTGTTAAAACCCAAGAGGATTGTGGAAATTTGCAAGAGGATCTTGATAAATTGGAAGACTGGGCATCAAAATGGCAGATGAAATTTAATGTGGACAAGTGCAAGTTTATGCACCTAGGGAAGAACAACCCAAACTATGGTTACACGATGCAAGGTTCCACATTAGGAACCACCACCCAGGAAAAAGATTTAGGCGTCATTGTGGATACCATATTAAAACCCTCGGCCCAGTGTGCAGCAGCGGCCAAGAGAGCAAATAGAATGCTAGGTATGATAAGGAAAGGAATGGAAAATAAAACAAAAGATATTATAATGCCTCTATATATGCCTCTATATGGTGAGACCGCACCTTGAATATTGTGTGCAATTCTGGTCACCGTATCTTAAAAAGGATATAGCGATTTTAGAAAAGGTTCAGAGAAGAGCCACCAAAATGGTAAAGGGGATGGAAGGATACTCCTATGAAGAAAGGCTAAAAAGGTTAGGGCTCTTTAACCTGGAAAAGAGACGGCTGAGGGGAGATATGATAGAAGTCTATAAATTAATGAACGGAGTGGAACGGGTAAACGTAGATCGATTGTTTACCTTATCAGAATATAGAAAGACTAGGGGACATGCAATGAAGCTACAGGGTAAACTATTTAAGACTAATACAAGAAAATATTTTTTCACTCAACGTGTAATCAAACTCTGGAATTTGTTACCGGAGGATGTAGTAAAGGTTGTTAGTGTAGCTGGGTTTAAAAAAGGTTTGGACAAGTTCCTGGAGGAAAGGTCCATAAACCATTATTAAGAAGGGACCCAGGATATCAATGCTTGAACCAATACAAGCATTGTGGAACCTGTGTCCCTTGGGGAAACTGCTAGGTACATATGACCTAGATTGGCCACTGTTGGAAACAGAATACTGGGCTTGATGGACCTTGGTCTGATCCAGTATGGCATATCTTATGTTATGTTCTTATGCATGGACATTATCAGCTGCGACATGACCCTCAACCCAGCCAGAGAAATTTCATGAGTGATGCAGTCCACTAGCCAGAGGGATAGTGTATGCTCTGAGACAGTGATCTCCAGCCTATTGAGGTCAAAGAAGACAAGCTGGTAGGTGGATTAACAGTGTACCTTTGTGCGCTCCAGACAGAAGGCCAAAGCATGCTTACAATCCAATGTGTGCAAGGCTGCCTCATCACAGTTTGCATGAGACTGGGGAAAGAATGTCAGAAGAACAATGGACTAGTTGAGGCAGAACACCAAACCACCTTCAGCATAAAGCGGTGGTGTGTATGGAGCACTACTCGATTCTGGTAAAACCTGGTATATGAAGGGTGAATGACCAGAGCTTGGAACTCACTGGCACTTTGCGCTGATGTGATGGCCAACAGGAAGAGGATCTTCCAGGTCAAGACTTTCAGCAGGCATTAATCCAGTGGTTCAAAAGGAGCCCACATAAACTGGCCAAGGACCACATTGAGATCCTAAGTGACCATAGGGGGCTTAAGTGGGGGCTTTGAAAGGAGCAGGCCCCTCATGAACTGGGCCACCAGAGACTGAGCCAATATGAGCTTCTCTCCACAGCCGTGATGGTATGCCCAGTCACACAGAGGTTAACTCGCACCGAGTTAGACTTCAGCCGGGAGTCGGAGAGGTACAAGAGTTACTCCAGCAGCCGGTCCATGGGGCAGGAGAAGGGGTCCAGCGCTTACCCATGAACCAGATGGCAAATCATTGCCATTTGAGCACATAGGCCTTGCACGTTGAGACCTTGCGGGACATCAGCAGGAGTTTGGTAACACCCGAAAGGGAGGTGAAGTTCCACAAGGACTACCCTTTCAGCATCCACACCATGAGCACCAGGGGGCAGACACTGGGGTGAGATGAGATCTGGGTCGAAGTCCAGGTAAAGAGGCTCCCTCAGCGAGAGCTGTAGCAGCAGAGGAACCACAGTTGCTGAGGCCAGTAAGGGGCAATGAGAATCATGGCATCATGGGGGTGCGGTAGGCATACAGTAGGCCCTCCTTTCAGTGGAGAAGGAAGGCATTCAAAGCCAGGTGACATCTGGCCCAGCCTCTGAGAGCAGAACCGGGTTACCTGGGCATTTTGCACCACAGTGAAAAGATCCAAACAAGGGTGCCCCACCTCCCTCTTGACGATCCACTTGTGTGGTTGAAGCACCCAGCTGAGGCGATCTGACAGACCGTTGAGCTTGCCGGGCAGGTAAGTTGCCCGGAGGTCCATACCATGGAGCAGGGCAAACTTCCAGAAGTGAACAGCCTCCCAGCACAGGAGGTATGATCCTGTGCCCCCCCTGCTTGTTCACATAGAACATCACCACCTGGTTGTATGTTTGAATCAGGACCACCTGATTCGCCAGGTACACACAAAAGGCGTGAAGGGTATTCGCTATGGCCCAATGCTCGAGGAAGTTGATTTGATAGAGACTCTCCTGCTCAGACCACAGATCCTGGGCATCTCAGGCCATCCAGATGCACACCCCAGCCAATCTTCGATGCGTCCATCATGAGCATCTTGTGGGGGGGGGGGGGCACAAGCTGGAATGGGAAGCCCCAAAGCAGGTTGTCTGTCTTAAGCCACCATGCCAGGGACTGTGCCAGTAGTACAGTGACCACTATCCTGTCCCACAGATGGCCGGATGACTGTTTCCATTGCATGCACAAGTTCCACTGGGCCTGCCACATGGAGAGGCGGGCCTCAGGAGTTACATGAACTGTGGCAACCTTTTGTCCAAGGGCTCTCAACAGCCCATGGGCCATGGTGTGGCACCCACCACCTCAATGAGGCACTGCAGGTGGTCCACCGGCAGAAAGGCCCATGCCCAAGTGGTGTCAAGGAGGGTTCCAATAAACTCTAGCTGCAGTGTCAGTTGGAGGTGAGATTTTGGGTAGTTGACCATGAAGCCGAGGCCCTCGAGCACCTGAATTGTGAATGCAGTTGGCGTGAGACCCTTGATAAGCCAGTTGTCCAGGTACGGAAAGACAAAGATCCACCAGGTATGAAGAAAGGCGGCCATGACCGCCAGACTCTTTGTGAAGACCCTATGGGCTGTGGTCAATCCAAAGGAAAGCACTCGGTACTGATACTGCCAGCTGCCCAGCATGAACCAAAGGTATTGCCTGTGATGCAGGTGGATTGGAATATGTGTATACACATCTTTCAGATTCAAGCAGCATAGCCAATCATCCTGTATAAGGTATGGGAGCAGCGTCTCCAACAAGACCATTTTGAATTTTTCGTGCACCAGGAACTAGTTGAGGTTTTGCAGATCCAGAATGGGACAGAACCTGCTAGTCTTTTTGGAGATCAGGAAGTATCAGGAGTAGAAGCCCTGCCCAATCTGAACCTGGGGTACCAGCTCAATGGCGAGGTTGGACAGCAGGGCCTCAATCTCAGTCTGCAGCAGGCTCCGGTGCGCAGGATCCATGGGGTACTCCCCAGGATCATATGGAGGTGGCAGTTGGGTAAAAGTGCAGCCAATATTTGCTTTGGATAATCTATAGCACCCAGGTGTCCGAGGTGATGAGGGCTACTGGTGGGCAAAGTAGATGTGCCTCTCCCTGATCTGCGGAGGGACCTCGATGGACAACAGTTGGCTGGCTATGCTCCTGAAAAATCCATCAAAATCTCTCACCTGGCTTGGGCTGAGGGGCGAGTTGCGCCTTTGGGGTTTTCTCCCTCTGCTGCAGGTGAGGAGTCTGCACCTTAGGCTGTGCATGCAGCTGGGCCGGAAAATACCAGCGCAGGCATGGATAGAAGGCCTTCATGGCCTGATGTTTCTTTCACATGGGGTCCGCGGTCTTTCTGGAGAGCTGGTGAGTGTCACTTGTTCCTTATCCAGTTCCTCAGCTTTCTCCTCCACAGGTTTACGGAAGAGGTTCTCACTCTGTTAGGGGATGTTGGCGATTTTGTACTGCACTCACTGCTCCAGGCCGAAGACTGCAGCCACCCCATCCAACGGGTGCTGATGCCCACAGCCACTACTCTGCCAGCAGATTCAAAGGTTTCATAGGTTCTCTGCACCAGGAACTTTGAGCAATCCTTGCCCTGAGCCACTAGGCCCTGAAAGGACTCACTAAGATTCTCGAGAACAAGGGCAGCAAAGTCCTCCAGGTTCAACATGACATCCTTGAGGAACATGCTCATGTAGGTCTGGTAAGCCAGAATCCTTGTGATCAGCATGGAACCCTGGAATCACTTTCTCCTGAAGGAGTCCAGGGTACAAGCCTCACAACTCAGTGGAACTGAGGAATGTGTCTTAGCACTCTTCGCGTGCTTCAGAGCCAACTCCACCACAATGTAATTGTGGAACAATTGAGGTGTTTCAAACCTTGGGGCCTTCTGGATCCGATACAGGGAATCTAGCCAATGGCTGATGACCAGAAGTATGAGCGGTGTCTCCCACAGCCACAGCAGCAGCAGCAGCAGCCACTGAAGGACATGGAGGACGGGAACTGTCAACACCTCTCGGGGGTCCGAGAGGTACTGGAGTAGTTCCCGTTCCTCTGATCTCGGTTCCTCCTCTGATTCTAGAGAAAAGAGAATGGCCTTTGCCATGTCCCTAATGAAGTCCTGGAAGGGCATTTTTCTCTGGGGGCGACTTATGCCGTTTGTGTGGAGGCGATGGGTCAGATGGGAGGTCAGGGGACCGGAGGTCCGACACTGCCGATTTCGCCTCAGTCTACCATTTTGATTCTGATTCCGAGAGGAAGTTGAAATAGTGCTGAGTATACTCCTCCTGACAGCTACATGACTTAGGAGAGGAACGACGCTGGTGGCCCTCAAGCCACCCGTCATGCCAATTGCAATGTCCCTGGGCTTCGGACTCTGACACACTGGAGAAGGAGATGGCTCTAGCAACCAGAGTCAATACTGATCTCCCACCTGATGTCCCTACCTCAGTAGGCAGGGCATGGGTCTCCAGGATAGACTGGAATGAGTGTAGTGACCACACACTCCACGCTACAAAGACTGCATTCTACAAGGCTTCCACCACCACCAAGTGAGCTTCTAGGGCTTGAAGGCGTTCCTTCAGAACCGCCACCTGCGAGGAGACTGATGCTGCAGCTACAGACATCGGCCTTGACACCTCAGGCAGGGACTCCATGATGATAGGTGCATCGGGAGACATCCGGCTGCCCTCAGGGCACTGGGAGTTCACCATCCAGGTTGGGTTCTCCCGCCAGGGAAATTTGACCGACTGCTCCCAGCTATCACGCTCCGCATCACGTCAAGAAGGGCTGCAATGGCACTACACTTAGAACTTCTCCCGGTTCTCATCCTTTGATGTCATCTCTGCAGGGAGTCTCCACTCACCACTCGGGCTCCTCTGCTCTGACTGAGCATGTTGCTCCTTCCCATCAGCTACCTTCAGACTTTTTTGCAGGTGTAGACGAGGGGGTGGGGACTGAGGATGCTAAATTAGATGAGCTGAAGAGGGACTCCTTCTGTTTTTCCTGACTTTCAGCCCTCGGTGTGTCATCTGCAAGCAAATCTCGCAGGATGCTGGCTCGTGGTCAGGCCCAAGGCATTGCAAGCACCAATTATGCTGGTCAGTAGCAGAAATGGTTTTGCCACACTTGGTGCTTTTCTGAAAGCTACTTGTTAGCTTAGACATGCTGAAAAATATTGCCTCCCTTAAGGGGGTAAAATACACAAAAACAACATAGAAAAACACACAAAAAAAACCCAAAAGGGAAAAAAACTGCTAACCGACGACAAGAGGAAAAGAAATGAAAAGAAGAAAATTCAGCCAAGAGAGCCAGATAGAAAACTTTTTTCTGGACTTCAGGAACATGTCCTAGGGGCTCCATGGAAAAAAGAAGACTGGAGAATATGGTGCCAAGGCAGGCGGGAAGGCTCACGTGCAGCTTCTTTTGGAAGCTGGGGAATGTTCCGTGCAGGGCTCCATTGGTGACATCACTCATATCATATGTGAGGACTTATTTCCTGCTAGTTCATGGAGAAAAGATCTTACATATAAAATTCTGATTCCACCACTTAACAGTGGTTTTTAGGAGTGTAGTCATTCAAATCTAAGGCTCCTATGTTTGCCTCTCTCTGCTCTGGGAAGAGCAGTGCCCTCACAGTGCTCTGCTAGAGAGGTGCATATTTAACTCCTGTGACAACTTGCTGTGAGTTCTAGCTGTCTATTTGATTATTTATTTATTTATTGTCTTATTGGTGTGCTACTTCACCTCCCTGTTCCCTTTAGTTTGTAATTGAGCTTCTCAGCTGTATAACTTACCTTACCTCTCTCAACTAACTGGCTTTTGTGTGGTAGCCAGGTTAACTGTTGCTTTAAATTAAATATCTCTCCTTGCTCTGTCCCCAGAAGCTGCTGTGTTTTAAACTTGTTTTCCTGCTCTAGCCTACCTGAGGGACTACCCCCATCCCACCTTGCTGAGGGTACAGGACAGGGTACCTTGTAATAGCCCTCTTCTTTTAATAGGTCTTAATTCCTACCCCTGGGGTAATTTTTGCTTTATAGGTACTTACACATCTTAGGAAAGGGGCTGCTCTCAGGTGCAGCTCTTTATCCAAATCAGTCATACATTGAAGACCTGAGATTAATTAAGCTGCAGGTGAACAAGGTATATTAGAGGTATTAGATACACCTTTATTAGTATAAGCACCTACACCAACTCTTAGTGAATACAGAATTTTAAGACCTAAACACAAGCTTTAAACTAAGATGCAAACAACAGTCCAGCAGCAAGATGGGGGCTTTCCAGTCTTTTGCACTGAGTGTCACATGTATGATTTTCTCCCAGTTGGTGAGAGGTCTTACATATGCACTAAGTGCAAGGAGCTCTTTGCTCTCAGGGAACAAGTCCGTTCTCTAGAGGCTAGAGTAGCAGACCTGGAAGACATAAGAAAGACAGGGAAGTACATGGACGAGACCTACAGGGATATAGTCCTGAAGTCCCGCCTACAGTCTGGCAGCATCCCTGTTGCCATGGAGGAGAGAGGTCACATGACAGGAGAGCATCACCCTGGGGTGGCAGGACGTGATCCTGTAACCAGGACCTGTCCTCCAGGTGATGTAAAACCCTCTCGCACCGAGGACCTTTCTCCAGGGCCATGTGCCCATGAGGGGAGGGTTAGGACAGCTCTTATAGTTGGTGATTCGATCATTAGGCATGTAGATAGCTGGGTGGCTGGTGGACGTGAGGATCGCCTGGTAACATGCCTGCCTGGTGCGAAGGTAGCAGACCTCACGCACCGCCTAGATAGCATCTTAGATAGTGCTGGGGAGGAGTCTGCTGTCTTGGTACATGTCGGTACCAATGACATAGGAAAATGTGGTGGAGACTAAATTTAAGCTTTTAGGTAGGAAGTTGAAATCCAGAACATCCAGGGTAGCATTCTCCGAAATGCTTCCTGTTCCACGTGCAGGACCCAAAAGGCAGGCAGAGCTCCGGAGTCTCAATGCGTGGATGAGACAATGGTGCAAGGATGAGGGTTTTGGATTTGTTAGGAACTGGGGAACATTCTGGGGAAAGGAGGGGCTCTTCCGAAGGGATGGGCTTCACCTTAACCGGGATGGAACCAGGCTGCTGGCATTAACCTTTAAAAAGGAGATAAATAAGCTTTTAAACTAGAAAATAGGGGAAAGCCGACAGTCGCCCAAGAGCACATGGTTCGGAAGACGATATCCTTGAAGGATACTACCGAAAGCAGTGAGGTTCCAAAAAAGAGTAAAGTAGCCCGAGAGACCACGTGATGCGAGCAGGGTAGCGGTCGCATCCTGAGAGTGCTCCGAGACCCTCAGCCCAGGCCGGCAATATAGCACCATATAAACCTGCAATAATTCACTGAAACAGTCCCTCGGGAGTGTTGGAGAACTCGCAGTATCAAACACAGCGGCTTGCTGACTACCGGCATGGCGACAGCAGCTAGACTGACCAAAAGAGAGCGGGAGCGGGCGACCGGCTCAAGTAAGATGGTGGAGTCAAACCCATCGCCAAGCTCACCCAGATCCCCTGCTTCATCAGATGCGACGTCGGCAGCAGTAGTAGCAGCTCTGTCGCCGCAATTTGAGGCGCTGCATGAAAAAATGGACGGGCTCCTTGCCACTGTGGAATCCTTAGGGAGCAGACTCCGTGAGGCCGAAGATCGCCTGGGGCAGACGGAGGAAAAGATGGAGGTGGTGGAGTCAGAGGTGGCTGGCCTAAAACACCAACTAAGCTTGCAAGAGGCAAAGCTCGACGATCTAGAGAACCAGTCCAGAAGGAGCAATTTGCGGTTTATGGGGATCCCAGAGACCGTCCTCGATAAGGACCTGCGGGGCTACTTAGAAGCACTAACTATGCAACTGCTGGATGGCGCTGATCTCGGGGACCCCCTGAGAATTGAAAGAGTGCACCGGCTCGGTACCAAGCAATCACAAGATGCTCGTCCTCGAATTGTGCTGGCCAAATTCCTGTACTTCCCGCAGAAGGAAATATTACTGCGAGCGGCGCGGCAGAAGGGGGAAGTAATCTACAACAACTCCAAAATTTGAATCGCACAGGACTATTCTGCAGCTTTGAGCCGGCGGCGCCGGGAATATGCCCCCCTGTGCGAGAAACTTATCAGCGCTGGGATTCGATTCTCCGTCCAATACCCCGCTAAGCTACGTGTGATAAGTGAAGGAACACACCACGTTTTTACAACGGCTGCGGAGGCAGCAGGTCTGGTGAATCGCATTGTGATCGGGGGACAGACGGCCTCTACATCCCCACACTCTCCACGCTGACATTTCATAGGACTAACTATGAGGAGATAGCCTGATTCCCTATCGGGGGAATTGTATTGGGATAGCTTGAAGTGGAACAGGTCGTAACCTCTGCCAGACTGTGGACGAGTTATTTTGTGTCGTTGGGACTGCTCCCTTAGATACAAGTTAGCTGAGATCTGCTTTGCTACTTTGTTTTTTACCCAGGCAATGGACTTCTTACCTCTGGATAGACTATGCCTCTAATTCTAGCCGGCTTCGTTCCTTTTTTGACTACTGCTTGCTTAGCGGCTGGATATGGAGCTCTTTCTATTTTTCTTTATCTTTTTCTCTCTCCCCTGTCGTTTTCTTCCTTTTTCATTTTTTCTTTTTTTTTTGTCAGTGCACAATGCTCCCCCAGGCAAATCACTGGGCAGTTTTGTCCGCTGTGTTAATTATAGCCTGATTGGTATCCGGGGGGGCCTGTGGGTGTGTAGTTTATTATTTATTTATTATATATTTATTTATTTATTTATTTTATTATTTTCCCTTTCTCTACCTGCCCATGTTAATTCCCTACTGCAAATGGAAGCAGCCTCCGTGACCATATTAGTCACGTGTGACCACGCAGCCATTTGTAGTGGAGAGAGGGATTATGCCCGGTTGCAAATTCATGGCGATGGGGAGGGGTGTGGTGTGCTGCGGGATCGCCTTCTGGGTGGCATGCCCTAGCTGCCCTAGATGCCGGAGCCCCCCTGCTGAGTGCTAAGGAGTGGGGAAAGGTAAGAGGCGGTAGGGCCTTACCTTGCGCTGTGGCTGACACGAGGCAGGGCTCTGGGGTTAATCCTCCGCGGCCATGACGATTATTATAACTTTGGAGTAGCCGAAACAACATGGCCGCCGGAAGTGAGTGCTGTTGCATGCCTACCCGGGGGGTAATTCCCTGGCTTTATGGTTAATCGTTAAGCTTGTAAAATAGGCCCGCAATTTAAATGCAGAAGCGTTCAGCGATGTGTATTTGTTTACTCCTGGTGTATTGCTGATGGCTAGCTGCCCCTGTTAGTTTTGATGACCTTTGCTTTCATTACACTGGAGAAGGGACTAGACCCCTGCTGGGGCTCCTGCTTACTTCTAGGGAGAGTGTTCCCAGGCCTTGCGCTGGGGGGCCCCGGGGGGACCTACATCCACTGTGCTCGGGGCCCCCTCTGGGGGAATAAGTAATGCTCGAGACTTGGAGGCGGGGTACCCAGGTGGAAAACCAGCTTGAGCGGGATTAGAACTTACCCTTTGTGGGCGACGGGGGATCGGCCGCTCTCAGAGTGGTCTTGGTGGGCCCTTAGAGAGGGGAGGTGGAGAGGGCCCAAGGTCCAGGAAGCTGACTGAGGGGGTGATGGGGTGGGGGGTGGAAATAGGATGGGGAGGGAAGGGTGCTGGGAGGGAGGGGGGGAAATGGGGGCTCCAGGGGGGAGGGGGGAGGGGTTGTCGCACTCAGAACTCACTCCACGGGCAGGGCATTACCTTCTCTAGTCACAAGGATGGGAGGCTCCAGGCTGGGAGGGCCTCCTTAACTACGCTTTGCTGGCAGCTAGGCCATAAACATACTGTGATCCTTTGAAGATCATAACCTGGAATGTTTGCGGTTTGGGTAGCCCGATAAAGCGATATAAAATACTGAAGGCGCTGGCTAGACAACGTTGTGATATTGCGATACTCCAGGAAACCCACCAAACAGCGGAAGAGCATGCTAAACTAAGTCGGGACTGGGTAGGCCAGGTTTGGGGTGCACCTGCATGGGGGAAGAAGGGAGGGGTGGCCATTCTACTCCATAAGAGGGTGCGCTTCTCGTTGAAAAAGCAGGTGGTTGATCCTGAGGGACGCTTCTTATTATTGTGGGGCGTACTGGAAGACCATGAGATAATATTAGGGAATGTTTATGGTCCCAATATGTTGGACCGGGAATTCTTTGACCGTTTTGCGGCTAAAGTGGAACTACTGCCGGAGGTACCTATAGTAGTGGGGGGAGATTTTAACGGGGTATTTGACGTGAGTTTAGATACCTCTAGTGGGAGGGGGACGAGAGATAGAATACTTAGCTCTCAAGTGCTGCAACGCTTTCGGAGGCGCTTGGGCTTGATGGATCCATGGAGAGTATTACATTCATCTGAGAAGGACTTTACGCACATTTCAAGGGCGCATGGGACCAGTGCGAGAATAGATTATGTTTATTATCTACAACAGCCTTTGCACAGGTGGTGGAGGCGGAGATAGGTCCTTTGGAGATCTCCGACCATGCTATGGCTTGGGTTGAGATGCATTGGGGGGGAGGGGTAGGTACATCCCGCCTATGGCGGTTCCCCATTGAGCTATACAAAGATGAGCAGTTCTGGAAATTTTTGGACCACCGCTGGCGTGATTTTGAACTAACTCATCGGGTGCACCGCGAGGATCCCGAGTTGGTCTGGGAAACCGCCAAGGTGGTACTTCGAGGAGACATCATTGGCTATGCTGCGCGGAAACGTCGATTGATGGCAGAGCAGATTGTTTGGCTGGAGCGGCAAGTTTCCCATGCCCGGGTGCTTAGTGGCCAGTCACCCACAGTGTTGAATAAAAAACGGCTTTGGGAGCTTCAGGTTTCCCTGAATGAATTGCTTCATCAACGCGCCAAGAAGTCTCTGCTCTATTATAAATATCAGCTACATTGCTTCGGGGATAAACCAGGGAAACTTCTAGGACGTTGTTTGCGGGGTCCGCGAGGAGGAAAGGGGGTAGCGGCTCTCCGAGATGAACAGGGGAAACTCCATCAAAGCCGTGAGGCGATCAGTGCACTTTTCAAAAACTTCTTTCAACAACTCTATATGGCGGAAGAGAATGACCCTCCTACTATGGAGGCCTACCTCCAAAGGCTGCAGCTTCCCCAGGTGACGGAGACGCAACGGGCCCAACTGGGACAGCCACTTACCCTATCAGAGGTCCAGTCTGTAATTGCTCAGGCCAGTTGTTGTAAGGCGCCTGGCCCCGACGGCTTTGGGGCTGAGTTTTATAAACTCCTGTCCGACGGAGTGGGACCGTTGTTGGTGGATACTTACCAGCAGCGGATAGATGGGGGCGGTAGGCGATGGGGAGATAACCAAGCCTATATTACATTGATTCCTAAACCGGCCAAAGACCCATTGCAGGCGGCCTCTTATAGACCGATCTCGTTATTAAATTTTGATGCTAAGTTATTGGCAAAAATCTTGGCCGAGCGGTTAGCGGGAGTATTAGGTGACATTGTGCATGAGTCTCAGGTGGGATTTGTACGGGGTCGGTATGCTGTGCATAATATACGCCGAATTCTAACATCCCTGGAGTGGGTGCACAGCCACCAGATGCAGACGCTCCTGGTGAGCTTTGACGCGGAAAAGGCTTTTGATAGGGTAGACTGGACCTATCTGGATCATCTGTTACCGAGGTATGGCCTCGGACAGGCTTTCTGTGCTATGGTGAAGATCTTATACGATGCTCCAACCGCTAGAGTACTATGTAACAGGGTTTTATCATCCCCCTTTCCATTGCACCGGGGCACTAGGCAGGGCTGTCCATTATCTCCCTTATTGTTTGTTTTGTCCTTAGATCCTCTCATCCGCAGTATAGAACAAGATCGACAAATTCGTGGGATAGAGGTGGGTGCACGAGGATTTAAAGTGTCGGCCTTTGCTGATGATATGCTCGTGCATTTGCTGGCGCCGCGCGAATCGTTGCCGAGACTGATGGCTGAGTTTCAGAGATTCGGTAGTTTTGCGGGTCTTCGGATCAATGCAGAGAAATCGGAGGCCCTGGATGTGTTGGGGGGGCTACGAGATCGCTGGGGGGAGGATTTCCCTCTGAAATGGGCCGAGCATGGGTTTACATATTTAGGGATTATTCTAACCAGACGGCCACAGGATCTATACCATACGAACTTTGAGAAAGTTTTGTCTGGGATGCGGCGCCAATTACGATCTTGGAACCCATTGCCATTGGCGCTCTTGGGGAGAATCGCTGCAATTAAAATGGTGATCCTACCCCGTATACTCTACTGGTTTCAAACTTTGCCGGTCTGGATACTACGAAGGGATTTGCTTAAACTGGAGAGGGAGATCCAAAGATTTTTGTGGAAGGGGGCTCGAGCGCGGATCCCGATATCTCGTATGATTGGTGGATGGCGAAAGGGAGGCCTGGGGCTACCGGATTTAAGACTCTATGCACTGGCTTGCCAGGTGCGACATATTGGAGATTACCTCGGGGGAACGGACGTTTATACACCTAGAGGGTTAGAGGCGGCGTTAGTGGCTCCTTTCTCCCTGGTGGGGACCTTGCATGTGGACTCGAAGTATCTGCCATTGAGACTTACGCGGAATGTGTTGTTGAACGCGATGCGGCAAACATGGAAACAATTAAATGGCTTCTGGCAACGTAACCGGCAGGTATCTAGCTGGCTACCGATACAAGGTAATGTGCATTTTCTGCCAGGATTGCATTCACCAGCGTTTATGTTATGGCACCGACAGGGCCTACATTATTTAGGGCATGTAGTCGACCTCATGGGTAAATGCAAGCCGTTTGGGGAACTCCGTGCGGAATATGACTTGCCCGATAGCCACTACTTTGCGTGTCATCAGCTTTCTCATTATGTGGCTACGTTACCCCGGGCGGAACTGGGGGAGGACCGGTCGAAGCAAATTATTGATTTCTTGGAACTTGGGGGGGATTCTCCCCTGACGATAGCTGGGTTGAGGACTAAGCTGGCGTGCTATGGGGTGGTACCGGACTATGGGAGAGCGGAGGCAGCATGGGAAGGAGAATTGGGCCGTGAGATTCCACCCGGCACGATTTGCCTGGCGGTGGGGCGGATAATAGAACTGGCGGAGGGAGTGCGCTGGAGGGAAATTCAATATAAGGCCTTAACTCGGGTACATTTCTCTCCGCGCAGAGCGCTGCGGAGTCGTATAACGCAAGATGGGTCTTGCCCTCGATGTCAAGCGCCACTGGCAACTTTAACTCATATGTGGTGGCAGTGCAGACGTATCCTTCCGTATTGGTCCCACATCCACCGATATCTTGTGAGGTTATTACAACAACGGTTTCCTTGGACCAGTGGTTTAGTTATTTTGGATCAACTGCATCCGACCCTACCTACCGGGAGATGGGCGCGCATATTGGTGCGTAAAGCATGTTTGGTGGGGAAAGGTCCGATTTTACATAACTGGAGAGATCGGAACCCGCCCACGTTTCTGGAATGGCGCAATAATTTCCATCAGTTGATGCTGGCAGAGCGCTGGAGGGCTAGGGGCTCCGTGAAGCGGTGGACCATCTTCCTGCTGATTTGGGAACCCTATATCCAGAGGTTGGGCCCACGCTGCAGGAGTGAAATAGTGAATGTGGGTCTCTAAGGCCTGGCTTACAGGGTGCGGAGAGGGTATAGGTTTTTGCACTTAGTATATTGCGGCATTGCCGTGGAGTTCGGGGTGCGACATGGGGGAGGGGGGATGGGGGCTACAGGGGGGGGGAAGGGGAAGGGTGGGGGGGAAGGGGTTGGGTGGGGGGGCTGTTCTGAGTAAAAAAAAAAAAGGAGAAAACGTTTAACCATATTTGCCTTTCGATTTTCTGTATCGTGTTTTGTTTAGGGCGACCTACCTGTTTATTGTATTGGCCCCAGAGGAGATAAGACACCACTCTTTTGTGGCTTTTTGCTGAGTAATGTATTGTACGTTATGTTGCTGTTTGGTTAATAAACAAAGTTTACAAAAAAAAAAAAAAAAAAAGAGTAAAGTAGCCCAAATGCCCTTGAGTATGGTGCAGACAGAGCGTAAAGATTCCAAATTACCCATGCCTACCAATAGCCAGATTAATATTAATAAAATACAGTCTCTGAAATGCTTGTATGCAAATGCTAGAAGTCTAAACAATAAGATGGGAGAGTTAGAATATATAGCACTAAATGAGAGGTTAGATATGATTGCAATCTCAGAGACATGGTGGAAGGAGGACAACCAATGGGACACTGTGATACCTGCATACAAACTATATCATAATGATAGAACTGATCAAATTGGAGGAGGAGTTGTGCTCTATGTTAGAGAGGGCATTGAGTCAGAAAGGATTAAAGTTTTGCAGGAAACAAAATTTGCTGTAGAATCTCTATGGATTGAAATTCCATGTAAAAAGGGGAAGGCGATGGCAGTGGGGGTGTACTATCGACCGCCTGTCCAGAATGAACAAATGGATGATGAAATGCTTAAAGAGATCAAGGAAGCTAACAAAAGTTACAGCAGAGTAGTGATAATGGGTGATTTCAATTACCCCGGTGTCGACTGGCTCAGTGTCACGGCAGGACATGCTAGGGAGATAAAGTTTCTAGATGAAATAAATGACTGCTTCTTGGAGCAGCTGGTTCATGAACCGACCAGAGGGGAAGACATACTGGATCTAGTCCTTAGTGGAACACCAGATCTGGTGCAAGAAATAAGGGTGTTGGGACCCCTTGGCAATAGTGATCATAGCATGATTGTGTTTGATTTAATTAGTGGAGGAGGGATAGTAAAGAAATCCACAGTACTACCTTTTAACTTTCGAAAGGGAGACTATGATAAAATGAGGAATATAGTTAAGAAAAAACTAAAAGGAGCAGTTGCAAAGGTTAAAGACTTGCATCAAGCTTGGGTGTTGTTTAAAAATACTATCCTGGAAGCCCAGACAACGCATTAAGAAGAGTGGAAGAAAGTCCAAAAAACTGCCAGCATGGAGAGGCTGTTGCTGCCAAAAAAGCATCTTTCAGGAAATGGAAGAAAGAGCCAAACGAAGAAAACTGGAAACAGCACAAGCACTGGCAAGTTAAATGCAAAGCATTAATAAGGCAGGCAAAGCGAGAATTTGAGAAGGAACTTGCTACGGAAGCAAAAACACGAAACAAAGACTTTTTCAAGTACATTCGTAGCAAAAGGTCTGTGAGAGAGTCAATTGGACCATTAGATGACAGAGGGGTAAAAGAGGCTGTAAAAGGAGACAAGGCTATAGCAGAGAGACTGAATGAATTCTTTGCTTCGGTCTTTACTGAGGAAGATGTAGGGATGTTACCCAAGACCAAAGTGGTATTTAAAGGTGATACTGCAGAGGAATTGAGAGAAATATCACTACACTGGGAAGATGTATTACAACTATTTGATAAACTGAATAGTACCAAATCACCTGGACCGGATGGTATACATCCAAGAGTGTTGAAAGAACTGAAATATGAGATTGCAGACCTGCTATTAGTAATCTGTGAACTTTCATTAAAATCATCTGTAATACCTGAAGATTGGAAGATCGCTAATGTAATGCCAATTTTTAAAAAGGGTTCCAGGGGTGATCCAGGAAATTACAGACTGGTGAGCCTGAAATCAGTACCGGGGAAAATGGTAGAAACTATCATAAAGAACAAAATTACACAGCATGTGGATAGTCATGGCCTAATGGGAGACAGCCAACATGGCTTTAGACAAGGAAGATCTTGTCTCACTAATCTGATATGTTTTTTTGAAGGTGTGAATAAACAGGTAGACAAAGGTGAGTCAGTTGATATAGTGTATCTGGACTTTCAGAAAGCCTTTGACAAGGTCCCTCATCAGAGACTTTTGGCAAAACTACAAAGTCATGGGATAGGAGGCAGTGTAGTATTGTGGCTCGGGAACTGGTTAAAAGATAGAAAGCAGAGAGTAGGGCTAAATGGCCAATTTTCCCAATGGAAAAAGGTGACTAGTGGAGTACCCCAGGGATCTGTACTGGGTCCGCTACTTTTTGACATATTCATAAATGACCTGGAAAAGGGAATAACGAGTGAGGTTATCAAATTTGCAGACGACACAAAACTGTTAAAACCCAAGAGGACTGTGGAAAACTGCAGGAGGATCCGGATAAATTGGAAGACTGGGCATCCAAATGGCAGATGAAATTTAATGTGGACAAGTGCAAAGTTATGCACCTAGGAAAGAACAACCCACACTATGGTTACACGATGCTAGGTTCCACATTGGGAACCAACACCCAGGAAAAAGATTTAGGAGTCATCGTGGATAACATGTTTAAACCCTCCGCCCAGTGTGCAGCGGCGGCCAAGAAAGCAAATAGAATGCTAGGTATCATAAGGAAAGGAATGGAAAATAAAACAAAGGATATTATAATGCCTCTGTATCGTTCCATGGTACGACCGCACCTTGAATATTATGTGCAATTCTGGTCGCCGTATCTTAAAAAGGATATAGCGTTATTAGAAAAGGTACAGAAAAGAGCCACCAAAATGGTAAAGGGGATGGAAGGCTACTCCTATGAAGAGAGGCTACAAAGGTTAGGGCTCTTCAACCTGGAAAAGAGACGGCTGAGGGGGGATATGATAGAGGTCTATAAATTAATGAATGGAGTGGAAAGGGTAAACGTAGATCAATTGTTTACACTATCAGAATATAGAAAGACTAGGGGACATGCAATGAAGCTACAGGGTAAACTATTTAAGACAAATAAGAGAAAATATTTTTTCACTCAACGTGTAATCAAACTCTGGAATTTGTTACCGGAGGATGTAGTAAAGGCTGTTAGTGTAAATGGGTTTAAAAAGGTTTGGACAAGTTCCTGGAGGAAAGGTCCATAAACCATTATTAAAAAGGGACCCAGGATATCAATGCTTGACCCAATACAAGCATTGTGGAACCTTTGTCTTTTGGGGATACTGCTAGGTACATATGACCTAGATTGGCCACTGTTGGAAACAGGATACTGGGCTTGATGGACCAAAGGGTAAAGCAGTTCTGCAACCTGAAAATGAAAATTGCCCAGTATAATAGTAACTTGTTTGAATTGGGGCAGTTTCTCCAAATGGGTTAGTTTTGTGGATACCATTACAGTTGTGAACCTCACTTCTAAGCTGGGCACAGGGGGAAGTATGATCTCAGTCTCTCAAATTTACTGTTTGAACTGTTAGCTTTCTGTAGTGATCTTTCTATTACAAATCATATTATGCATCTGAGCACTGCTTTGGGAATATATTTGTAATACTAAATTTTATGGACAAAAAAATGAACAGAATCTTTGTTATAAACCTCTCATACAATACTGCATGTTACCGGGATTTTTTAAATCCATTTTTTATCCTGTGGCATGCATCACTTTTTTCCTCTGAAATTTATTTGTTGAATCCGATGCATTTGCTGCATAATGTAATTATAGAGTTGTGTGCCCATAAATCTCTACTCCCACTGCTGAGTCAGGAGCCAGCGGCTCACTTTAATTCAGAAGCTGAACAGAATAAAGCTGGTTCAATACATTATGTCAATAGATTCCATTTCAGAGACTGCCTGAATCAAATTCTTACAGTAAGCTGGCAGCAGCTATTCAAACAGAGCTGTGCTAGTATTTGATTTACATTAGGGAAGTTCAATCAAATGTTTCTAATGAGTTCACTAGTCTCATTTTCAGCCATTTAGAATTCCACAGTTTTTTGCCCATTTATTTAAGCTGCTAAAGTGGGAAGATATGCTCATCCAGCTTGCTCACGTTCCCAACACATTTTTTTTTAAATTTATCAGAACCTATGTAGGATGTGGAACAGTTTGTTGCCTAGTGTGGTATTCTTGATAGAAAAGAACAAAGCACCAAGAGGGCTAAAGCAGCAAGAAGAGTGCTATCAAAGGCCCAGGACACTGAGTAAGGGCAAAGCAGCATCGACTGTAGCACGAACAGTCCATCGTGAGGGGGCAAAGCCCAAGGCACTGAAGAAAAGCAGAGACGGATTTTCAGGCGCGTTTTGCATAAGCAATAGCATGTCTTGGGGAGACTCCATCCATGTGCAATTTGTCTGGTTGTCTGTCCGTATGCATCTATTTGTGCGTGCACAAACACATGCATGTAAGGTTACTCCCTTCCGTAAAGCAAGCACTTCAAGAGCCAGCAGGAGTCCCCAGGTCTGCAGAAGAGCAGGGCTGTGGGCAGAAAATGCTAGCGGGAGTTCCCGGGTCTCTCCAGTATGAATAGCAGAGCCTGAACACGCCAAAGGGAGTACTCAGATCCCTCTGGTATTAAGAATGGGACTGTGGCCTGAAATTGCCAGAGGGAGTCCCAGTCTCACTGGAATAAAGAGCAGGGCAGCTACAAACAGGGAAGAGGTGGGTAAGGGGGCAGAGCAAGACTAGAAGGAGCAGGGTTAGAGGAGGTAGGCAGGCAAAGCATAAGGGAATGGGCGAGGCACCCAACACACACATACACACACACATCCTCTGACTCCCCCATGACACACATAGAATCACACATACATACACACACACACTGCTGATACACCCCCATGATATACTGCCATCCCTCATGACACACAAACACACATGCACCCACCCCTGACACCACTCATAACACACATACCCCCTGAAACCTATGCATGGCACATACACATGCATCACCCAATGCCCCATCATACATATATACACATACACATGCTGACACCTCCTGTGGTAGTGTGGCATGCAGTGGGAAGGGGCTTTCTTTACAACACAGGCTAGGCAGCAGTTCAGGGAAAACAAAAGCAGCATTTATTCTCTCCTAGCTTGTTAAACCTCCACAAAGCAAAACCCAGAACAGACAGCAATTCAGAGAAGACAAAAGCAGCTTTACTTCTGTCCCAGCTTTTTAAACCTCCACAAGCTGGTTCTTCCGACTCTTCCTCCAGCCATAATTAAAGTTCCTACCTCAGAACTCCTTTGCACAGCTTGCTTTGGAAGGACTTCTGGCTCCACAGACCTCTCTCCCTCCTTTAGCCTGCTGGGATCTTAACTTCTCCTCTGAGCATGCCTTTCCAGCCCTGAATGCTAGGCTGCAGACTCTCTTAAAGGGGGACTGTTGAAAATCCCTTTGGAAAGAGATGGGAAGCATTCTATATACACCGTTACACACCCTCCCGCTCAACTTAACCATGTCCCATTGAGAACTTGCCTAACGCAGGAAACCCACCCGGGAAAGGGTCCACGTTCAGGTGAGTCCAACCAGCCCTATGGCACACCTGGAGCTGGTAGGGTTGGAGACTCAAAAACTACCGCATAATACGTCTGTTGGACTCCTTATGTTGAGCCATGCACTTGAGGGTTTGATGGTCTGTTATTAATGTGAACGGGCAGCTGAGCAGATATTATTTGAAGGTTTCAAGCGCCCACTTGACAGCCAGGGTCTCCTTCTTGATCACTGTATAATGCTTTTCTCGAGGAAGCAGTTTTCTGTTGATGAATGCTATTGGATGTTCTTCACCCCTGACTTCGTGTGCCAGAACGGCTCCTAGGCCCACCTCTGAGATATCAGTTTGCACAATAAATGGTAGAGAGTAATCAGGCACATGGCCTTCTTGAGACGCTGGAAGGCCAGGTTGAGGTCTGGTGACCACAGGATCCATTTGAGAGCTGTCTTCCAGAGGCGATTGGTTAACAGCTCTGCAAAATTAGGGATGAACTGGTGGTAATAGCCAATCAATCCAAGGAAGGCATGAGCCTCTTTCTTCAATTTTGGGGTGGGGACCTGGGCAATGGAATTCACCTTCCATAGCTGAGGTCGCATCTGCCCATTCCCGATTAAATACCCCTGATACTGAACATCCCGACCTCCCAGAAAACATTTTTTGGGGTTGGCTGTCAACCAGCCTTCCGCAGACTGGTCAACATGGCTTGTACTTGTGTTAGATGGGTGGTCCAGTCTGCTATAGATGACAAGATTGTAAAGGTAGGCAGCCGCATACTCCTTGTGCGGTCTGAGTAGGTGGTCGATTAGGCATTGAAACATGGCAGGATCCCCGTGTAATCTTTATATTTATTCAGTTGCTTGATATACCGCTCACGCACAAACACCAGAGCAGTTTACAAATAGTCAGTCTGGCTGCAGCACAAAATAGGAAAGGAAAAGGAATGACATTAAATACAGGAAAGGAAAGAAACAGTTGCATAAGAGAGAGGGCAGAGCATAGGTGAAATGTGAGAGATGGGTCAGGGAAGGGGGAGTTCTAAGGCAGTGTAGAAGAGGTGGGTTTTTAGCATTGCTTTGAATCTAGAAAATGAGAATTCTAAACGGAGGTCTGAAGGGAGGGATTTCCGGATAAGGGGACCAAGAAAGAAGAAAGTGGTGTGTCGGGTGGATTCTAGGTGAGCCTGAGATACTGAGGGGAGAAACAGACGACTGGAGTGGATGAGATGGAGTGAGCGGTGGGGGGCATGAGGCACATAGCCATCACTTCCAAACTTTAACCCTGGATATTCAATCCAAAGGGCAGCACTGTAAACTGGAAGAGACCTTGAAAAAACAGTCTTATCCTTGGCAGCTAGAGTCAAGGGCAACTACCAGTATCTCTTGGCCAAATCCAAAGTTGCTATAAAGCGTGCTCCACTGAGTTGCTCAATTAGCTCATCTACTTTGGATATGGGATTCGCTTCTAGTTTAGAAGTTGCATTGACCCTCCAGAAGTCAATGCAGAGCTGATGCTTCTGTCGGGTTTAGGAACCAAGACAATGGGTGAAGACCAGTCACTCATAGACTCTTCTATAATTCCCAGGATAAGCATCTCTTTCAGTTCCGGAATCCAATAGGATCATTGCTGGATAACCACCCCAGGGTCAGTAATGATATGATGACAAATGAGGTGGGTTCTTTCTGGGCGGGTGGAGAACACCTTTAGGTTCCAGTAGTTAAACCTTCTAGATCTCTTCTCTGGGCAGCAATCAGGACTTGAGCTGGATCCAATGGGGCTGAAATTTTCGGCCCCAAATCATCTCCCTGTACCACCATAACTGTCACTGGAGTCCACTTTTTCAGTAGGTTAATATGGCAAATTTTGGTTTTCTTCCATTTATCTGGCTGGGCAGTCTTGTAGTTAACAAGCCTTACTTTCTCTTCGACCTCAGAGGGCCCCTGCCATTTGCAGAGTAACTTGCTCTCAGATGAAAGCAGCAAGACTAAAATTCTGTCTCCTGGTTGGAATGTGCGGTGCACAGCTGTCCAATTGTAGCCCCTGGCCTGCTCGGTTTGGACTTTTTCCAGACTGAGTTTGGCCACCTCTCCGGTTTTCCCCAACCAGTCTTGCATTTGTTCTGTATAATGTATTCTACTAAATTACGCCTGGCACGGGGTTATGCTTCCCAGGTTTCCCTTACCACATCTAATATGCCTCTTGGCCATCTTCTGAAGAACAACTCAAAAGCCGAAAACCTTGTGGAACTCTGAGGTACCTCACGGATGGCAAACATTAAATAGGGTAGGAGAAAGTCACAATTCTTCCCATCCTCCTGCATAAACTTTTTAAACATCTGTTTCAGAGTTTTATTGAATCCCCTGATGAGGCCATCCATTTGTGGTTGATATGCTGATGTTTGCAGCATCTTCACCTTCACCAAGGTACACACTTGCTTCATCATCTTCAATACAAAGTGTGTTCCTTGATCTGTGAGGATCTCATTGGGTATTCCCACCCACAAGAATATTTCCCAGAGGGCATTCATGATCGTAGTATTCTTCTTATTCCTTAGAGCAACAGCTTCCAGGTATCGGGTAGCATATTCTAGTATGACTAAAATATACTTGTTACCTCGTGTGGTTCACTCCAAGGAACCTATTTATTTATTTAGCTGTACTTATATACTGCCTTTCACTGGGTCAAAGCGGTTTACAAAAGCAGGGATGAAATACAATGAAACAAGCTATAACATAATTATAAGAAGGGGGGTACCATCACTAGGGGGGGAGCCCATATCTCTGAGCATCAAGAAGAGGGGGGTTCACAACAATATATCTTTCCATTAAATCGACAAGGTATTTACAGATTCAAGATTTGATTAGAGTCTAGGCAAGGGAAGAGTCTAAAGTCAGTTGGTGCTTGTCCGTTCTTGCCCTAAGTGGATGGTGAAGAGGTGAGTCTTTAGTTGTTTCCAGAAAGAGGAGAAATCCTTGTTACCATGGATGTTGGTCAGGAGGGTGTTCCATAAGGTGGGAGCATAAAACTCAAAGGCACGATTGCATGATTGTTGGTTAAATTTTGTTTTTTCGTGCGGTACTATCAGTAGGGTGGTTGTGGAATGTTGTGTTGGTCTACTGGAGCCCAACTGGGTGTTAACAGGGTACTCATGTGCATGGTTTGCTGTTGGTGGAGTGCCTGTGCCTGATGAATCAGTACCAGTGTTTTGTATTTGATCTGTGCCTCTAGTGGGAGAAAGTGGAGGTCTCTTAATATTGGGGTGATGTGATTGTATTGCCCCACTTTTTGTATAATCCTCGCTGTTGTGTTGAGGGCTGTCCGTAGAGAGTTGAGGCTGTTACTAGGGAGTCCTTGGTAAATTGCGTTACAATAGTCAAGGTCGGGGAGAGTCATTGCTTGCATGACTGATCTGAAATCTGGTGGGTCAAGGAGTGGTCTGAGACGTTGAAGCATCCTGGCTTTGAAGAATACGGTCTTTGCTGTTCTTGCGATCTGTTGTTTAAAAGTCAGTGCTTGGTCCATGATGTCTATGGCTACTCTTTCAAATGGAGTTTCAATGATAGGCATAGGCACTAGAGGGGCAGGTTGCGCTCTGGCGGGATTATGAATTTGGCAGGAGAGGCATGATTGACAATATAACTGTACCTTTTATGGATCCTGGGCCAGAAAAATCAGGCTAAAACACACTCTAGTGTTTTCTCCACCCCCAGATGTCCCATTAATAAAGGGCTATGGCCAATGATAACACCTGCTGATGATAGGACTGGGGAACTATCAGTTGTTCTACCTCTTCCTCCCTGGGGCACCATCGGCCACTCTGTATAATAAATCTCCCTTTAGGTTCTTGCAGGGCACTCTCCATTACCTACTGGAACCCCATCCACCTCCAAAACCAGCTCTCGGGTATGTTTAAGGGACTCTTCCTCTTGCTGGGCCCTCCTGAAGTTCCCTCAGTCTTCCCCCAGCCCCCACGCTAAAAAAGGAGACCATTGTATTTGGGTCACTACCGCTGAGCCCTGAGTTATCCCCAGAGGTTTCTTCCCTAGGCTCTCCCTCTCCAGATCTCTCCCCCATAGCTGCCCCCATATTCTGTTTGTAGCGTAGCATTTCCCAGCGACACCAACTCCATATATTCAGCGTCACCCTCCGTATAGGTAGCATCACTGAATGTATGATAGTACGGTTACGACGCTGGTACTGTCTGTTTAATTGAAGCTTGCTATTCAGCACTTATTCAAATATGGGCTAATTCAAATAGGGGCTTAGCAGGCTTGGGATTCTCAACATATAGGTCCAGGTCTACCAGTGGGAAAATCTTTGCGAAATTTTCCTGGTCTGACTTAGCGGAACCGTCAGTTAGCCAGACCCATATTGCTCTGCAGTTTGGGTAGTCTAGGCCAATCACCACCAGATACGGGAGTCAGGGCAGCACCACGATCTCAAACGTGGCTTGCCCTGCTGGAATCTTAAATGAAACCTGTGCCATTGGATACTGCCTCAGGTCTCCATGCACACAGGCCAATGTTACTGTCTTTGCATAGTCAATTTGAAATCTGGTTAGTTTCCCAGCAAATGAGTGTATGCACATTCCCGGAGTCTATCAAGGCCTAGAGGTGGGTCCCCTCGAGATCCACTAGAATCACAAAGTTCTGGGCCCCTGGTTGGGGAGTGTCCACAAAAACACAGGCATGAGGAGTGGCTAGGCTGACAACCATGGATTCTTCCGTATCAGGGTACATTCCTGAGCAAAGTATCCCCGGTCTCTACACCTAAAATAGGTGAAGGGGTCATGGCTGGGGCCATGCCCTTGCCTAGGAGATGTCTTTGGGGGTTGGAACAGGGGAGCCAACATCTATTCTGGCTTCCCCTTCTGTCCTCCTGGGCTAATGGGTGACTTCTTCCCCTTCTCACTATCTGTTTCAGTCCGGCTGGGCTTCATGTTACCCCTCGACTATTTCCAGTGCACTCTCCAGTGTAAGCTTAGGTTGCTGACGTACCTACTATTTCATCAGGACAATCAAGCCCTCCAAAAACTGCTCCAATAGCACAATCTTGGCTATCTCGAGTCCAGTCTTTCCTTCCAGTTGCAGCCACTTCCATGCAAGATCCTTCAAACGATAGAGGAACCTAAGAGGGCTCTCTTTTATCTATCTCTGCTCCCGAGCACACTCCAAAGGTGGAGGTGTAGCCATCATAGCAAAAGCTGACCTCCATCTTAGAACCCATTCTTCAGAAACCACCAATGAAGCAGATCTCCTCACCCTCACCAACAAACACCTTTCGATATGTCTAATCTACCGTCCACCAACCACAAACACCGACCTATCAAGAATGCTACAATTCATATCTGAGAGCACCAGCTCGGCAAAGGAACAAATCATCCTAGGAGACTTCAACCTCCCTTCACTTCAAGAGGAACAAGCAGAAACCTTCACCACCGCAATGACAGCAATGAATATGATACAAATCATACAAGAACCCACACATGAAAAAGGAAACACACTAGACCTCATATTCCTAAACTCCCTAACTGCCTCCTCATACAAGAACCTGCAGATCTCACCTGTACCTTGGTCCGACCACTACCTCCTTGCCATATCCCACACCTACCAACCTATAACCAACAAGGAAGACGTACACCACGCTAGAAGATTTAAAACATTCAACAAAGAGGACTTCTTAGCACAAACTATGCCTAAACTACAAACAAACTCCAATAACATTGATGACCTAATTCTCAATTGGAATACCACGAACTCCACTGCGTCCAAAGCACCAGCAATCAAAACCACCACAAGGCATCCTTCCAAAAAAGCCAGATGGTTCACTCCCACTCTCCGCAAACTAAAAACAAAACTCAGAAGAACAGAAAGAAAATGGAGAAAAACCAAAAATGACACCGACAAAACAAAATACCTATATGAACTCAACGCATACCACTCTGAGACTGACAAAGCAAAGAAAACCTACCACACGAAAATTATAAACGCATCCATAAATAAACCTCGTGAACTCTTTCAGATTGTCAAACAATTGACAAAAGAACCCAACAACTCTGACCAACTACCGAAGATCCCACCAGAAATACTGGCCAGACAATACAAACAGCTCCAACAACCACAAAACCCACATCTGAACCCCGAAGCAACTACAACAAACAATCACCCCATCATACACAATGACTGGACCACCTTCAAGGAAACCACTGCAGAAGATATATTGTCCACCATCTCCCGGCTAAATACCACCACCTCTCCGCTTGACCCCTGCCCCGCCGACTGGATAAAGAAATCCAAAGAACACCTGAGCACACCATTAACCCATATTGTCAATGAATCCTTCTCCCAAGGCCGCATGCCAGACATCCTTAAAACTACAATCATTCGTCCGTCCTTAAAAAAACAAACCTGGATCCCCTAGACCCAGCATCCTACAGACCGATAGCAAGCCTACCATTTACCGCCAAGATAATCGAAAAGATAGTTCAGCAGCAGCTTCAAGAACACCTAGACATCAACAACATACTGGACTCACAACAGCACGGCTTCCGCCCACTACACGGAGTCGAAACCCTCATGACTACACTGATGAACACCCTCACCATAGGAACCCAAGAGAAACACTCTGGATATGCCATGATCTTCCTTGACATATCCGCAGCCTTCGACACCATCTCCCACAACATCCTCTTACGAAGATTGCAGTCAATTGGGATTAAAGACACTGTACTCCAATGGTTTCAATCCTACCTAACCAACAGACAACAACTGATCCGTACCAGCTCCTCGACCTCACCCCCTTTCCAACAACACCAAGGAGTACCCCAAGGATCCACGCTCTCAGCCATGCTCTTCAACATCTACCTACAACCACTCTGCTCAGTCATACGTACCCACAACATCAACTTCCATATATATGCTGACGATATTATGCTCTATGCCCCAATTACAACCACAAGCCCAAAAAACACTCACCTTTCAGCATGCTTCTCCGAAGTATCCCACTGGCTACAAGAAAACAACCTATCCATAAACATAAAGAAAACTGAAGCCCTCATAGTAACAAAAGACCCAGATTTCACACCACCCACACACCTCAACATAGGATCCACACGCATTCAAATACAACCACAAATAAGATATCTAGGCATTATCATTGACCAAGCTCTTACCCTCAAGCAACAAATTACCAAAACCTCAGGAATTATATTCCATAAAGCGAAAACAATACAACGACTCAGACCCCTCCTCGAACCTCAAGACTTCAGGACGGTGATGCAAGCTATGACACTCCCACATCTGGATTACTGCAACATAATCTACCATGGACTACCAGCCACACAGACCAACCCCCTCCTAACTGCACTGAACACCACAGCAAGAATCATCCAGAAAGCAAAGAAAAGTGACCACATCACTCCAATTCTAAGAGACCTACACATACTTCCCATCGAAGCAAGAACTAAGTACAAATCCATCCTACTTACCCACAAAGCCATCCATCAAGCACAGAATACCCAACTTTGCACCCTACTAACCCATCCAGCCCATGGCAAAGAAACGAGACAAGCCTCCAGCAACTACCTCACAGTCACCCAACAAAAGAACCAAATGCTCTCAACGGACATGCAACCGAGCATTCAAACTCTATGCACCTTCCTTATGGAACTCACTACCAAGCCACCTCAGAAACAATAACGATCTACTGTCATTCAGAAAACAGCTAAAAACCATCCTATTCCAAGAATACTTCAAGACAACCCCCACCAAAAAATGCACCAACTCCTGAGCTCCCTCATCTTGTACCCCTGAGCATCAACTGCTCTGCACTGTCCATGTCTATAGTCTGTCTTATGTTGAAATCATCAATGTTGCCGACCTGGTGATGGTCCCACCCTGACACTTAATTCTCCCCACCCTATATGTAACACCGCTTTGACCCGGTGAAAAGCGGGATATAAATACAGTTAAATAAATAAATAAATCTGGAGCCCCCCTTTTCTGAATCGCTGGCAGTAGGCCTCTGGGGTATACAGCTGCATATGTCACCCATCTGGTTTGGTGACATATGCAGCTGCCCATCAGCAGATTCCCTAAATAAATAGCCCATGTATCCTCCGGCCATCCAACCATGCAGGTGGTTCGTTCAAAGGTCACCAAAAAGTGGTCTGATTCATCTTCTGCTGTCATTTTAAGAAGCACTTGCGCTGGAGGGTGGAGTTGCCGTCTCTGTAGTGCCTGAATCAACTGCTGCTGCTGTTGCTGCTGCCCTTCCAGCAGGATATGTTGAAATTGTTGTTGTTGCTCCTGATGCTGTTGTTGTTGCTGATGTCCTTTGGCCAGAATCTG
Organism: Ichthyophis bannanicus; assembly: GCA_033557465.1. Classification (NCBI taxonomy): domain Eukaryota; kingdom Metazoa; phylum Chordata; class Amphibia; order Gymnophiona; family Ichthyophiidae; genus Ichthyophis; species Ichthyophis bannanicus. Next base: position 1,494,397,010 of record CM066031.1, read on the forward strand.
GAAGAGCCACTCCATCCTGGCTTGTCACTGTTCTCATGCAACACCACCACAACGTCCTCTTCTGCAGCACAGTTAATCTTGCAGTTAACCCAACAACCTTTAGTGGCCTCTAGTGGTGAAAATAAAGCCTGCCTGTCCGGCACTGACTAATCTTCTTCAAACTCCCTAACTATGGTGAGGCTAGCCCTCTTAGCCTACACAAACCAAAAAACAATCATCACCTGCTGTAGAGGCCCAGCCCTGGAGATACGTGGATTTGCTCTCATTCACATAGTTAGAGGAAATCCCCAAGCTGCCACCATATGTGGTAGTGTGGCATGCAGTGGGAAGGAGTTTTCTTTATAACATAGGCCAGACAGCAGTTCAGGGAAAACAAAAACAGTTTTTATTCTGTCTCAGCTTGTTAAACCTCCACAAAGCAAAACCCAGAACAGACAGCAGTTCAGCGAAAACAAAATCAGCTGTACTTCTTTCCCAGCTTGTTAAACCTCCACAAGCTGGTTCTCCCAACCCTTCCTCCAGCCCCAGTTAGGGTTCCTACTTTAGAACTCCTTTTCATGCCTTGCCTTGGAAGGACTTCTGGCTCTACAAGCCTCTCTCCCTCCTGCAGCCTGCTAGGTTCTTAACTTCTTCCTATGAGCTACACTCTCCCAGCCCTGAACTCTAGGTTGCAGACTCTCTTAAAGGGGAGGGACATGTAACATTCTATATACCCTATTACACCCACATGACAAATATACATATGCATACACACGCCAACCCCCCATCACACACACACACACACATGCATGCATATTCTGACACTCCCAAAAGCAGACACAGCAACCAACACCTTCCCAGGTCACATACACCTGACACCTCATGACACAAACATGCATCACTCAATGCCCTATCACACACACACACACACATACACACACACACACACATACCCTCTGACAGCCCTGTGACACACACACACACACATATATACAGTGCAGAAACAGAAATTCTCGTACATTTCCCCCTTACTATAAGAAATGCACCATATTCAAAACCACCATATTCTGTACTCTAAAAGCTGACATTCTGTTGTGCCTTTGTTGTCAGATCATTTTATGTTTCTAGCTTGGTTGGTCCTGGTCTTTCTTTACCACTTCCTCTTTTCCTCTTGTTGATATTCTTCTAAGTCCTTTTCCTGGATCTCATTTTCACTCTCCCTGTCTTCTTCTGTTCCTTCCTTAAATCTCTCTTTCAAGTTGATCTTCTGGTTCTTTTTTGTCTCCATTTCTCCCAACTGCCTTATTACCTAACTATAGCTAGATTTCATTCCTCATTAGCTTCCCCCCCCCCCTCCCCAAGGTCTTCAGTTTACCTTTACCTACTTATCTAGTTTTTCATTTCCTACTTTTACCTCCCTAGTACTCCATTTCCCACTTCTGTCTCATTCCTTCTCCATCCTCTTATGCCGCCATCTTTCACCCACTTAATAGTCCCCATCCTCCATTTCCTCCCTCTAAAATCATATCTTCCCCATGCTCATCTACTTCTTATGACTCTCAACCCCTAATCAGCCCAGCTCCTTCCTTATCACTCATCTCCCTTGCCACCTTCTGTTCCTTTCTTATGTCTTACTCCTTGTCCAGGCTTCCATTTCCCTGGCTCGTCCACTGGGTGAACTAGGCAGCCACCTAGGGTGGCTGACTCAGGTGGCGGTAGCAGTGGCACACATAGGTGGCTGTGTCATCCCCCCCAGCTGCCGCCAATTCTATTTGGATAGGGAGGCGGGCAGCAGCAGTATTTCCAAAAGCGGCAGCAAAAAGCCACCGCTTTTGGAAATATTGCCACTGCCCATCTCCCCCTCCTGAGATGGAATTGGCAGCAGCTGGTGGGGGGGGGGGGAGGAACTGCGGTGGTGGCAACTGGAGGCGGTGACAGCAGCTGGGTGGGTAATGACAGTGGAGGGGGCAGCGAGGCCGGGGTTTAGGCCCAGGGCGGCAGAAACCCTTGGGCTGGCCTTGAGCGTCCCCATCTCTACCCTCTCTCACCTCTTTTAAAGATCTCTTTGGCATGATGCATAGACATAGAAACATGATGGCAGATAAAGACCTATCCCATTCCTTTAACTCTCACCTACTCCATAGCCCTCTGTCCTTTTCATCTCTCCCCCAGTCCCTCCAGATCTTTCAAAATACTCTCCCCTCTCCATATTTCCCCTCAACCAATCACCTTTCCTCAAATGTCCTCCTAATCCCTGATCAATTTCTTAGTACCCACTATCTCCCCAGCTTATCCCCAAGCCCCACTCTTCCACTCTACTCTGTTCCTAAGTCCATAGTCAAATTCCCAATACCCATCCAATCTTAAGAGTATGTCTTCTGTTCTCGCACCCAATTTTAGTCTCCACCTCAGTCCAAGCTCCTGTTCTTCTGTATTCCCATGGCCCTAGTACCTGCCTCCCTTCTTCCTTACCCCAAACATTCATACATATGCCTCTTTCTCTAAACGCCCCTGCATACGCCCCTTGATTTTTCCCCTCCCACACACATACAATATCTGTCCCTCTCTCCCTTATCACTCCCCAGCTTCTGCCTCTTTTTCAACAACCCCAGCATCTGCCAGTATCAATCTCCTTCTAAGTTCCACCCAGCCTTAGCATCAGGTCATTTCCATTTCCAGCATCAGTCTATTTCCAGTTCCAGCCCTTCCCCCAGTATCAACCTCCTTCCAGTTCCAACTCCCTCTCTAGTATCAGCCCCTTCTAGTCTCAGCCACCCAACACAGCATCACGGTCAGTCCATTTCTAGTCCCTAACCACCCCCCACCCCCCTCCCAACATCAGCCCTCTTATATTCCTAGTCTAAGACTCCCTACCATCAACTCATTTCCAGCCCCACTTACCCCAGCATCATCCCTCTTTCAGCATCACTTTCTAGTCCTAGCCCTCTAAACCCAGCATCAGCCCATCTCCAGTCTCAGCCCTCCAGCGTCAGCCTTCTTTGAGTCCCTTCCCCGCCCCCCCCCCAGTATCACCTCCCTTCTAGTGTCAGCCTCCAGCGCCAGCCCATTTCCAATCCCAGTCTCAGTCCTCCAGTATTAGTCCTCTTATTTTATTTCTTTTATTTATTTAAACAGTTTTTATATACCGCCCCTTCTAATGATCAAGGGTGGTTTACATTGAATAGTGGAACGTCATTACAGGGAACATTTTGAACCATATTACAATGAAACTGAAACCATATACATACCATTAATCACATATACAGAAGCATAGGGTTACTGGTTTTCTTAACTATGTACAAGGCCTTGTAAATAGGGGATGAAAGGGAGGGGGGTTATGTTATTTGGGGGGTGGGGGTGGGTTAGGGGTGGGGCAGGATGAGTTGAGAGTGGAAGAGTTATAATATTCAGCGAATAGGTAAGTTTTTAATTCTTTTCCTCTTCTAGTTCCAGTCCAAGCTCCCCTGTTCAACATTAGCCCATGTCCAGTCCCACTTCTGCAAGCATTAGCCATCTTCCCATCCCAGTTCCCAGACCCTTTCCAGTCCCAGTCCCCCAGCATCGTCTCCCTTCTATACCCTCCAGAATCAGCCCCCTTCTAGTCCTTGCTCCCATCTAGTCCCATCTTCAGCCCATTTTCAGTCCCACCAAGCATCAGCTTTCTTTCAGCCCCAATCCCACCTTCAGCGCAGATAGCACTGTGACAGTTGAAAGAAGTGCGGGGGGGGGCGGGGGGGGGGTTCTGGCACATTGATCCATGAAGTGACATAAGTCCCTGCACAGCCCCATAATTTCCTCAGTGAAGGCCTCTGTTGCTTGCAGCTGTCTCCCTTCTAGTTGGAGATGTTGCTCCTGGATGGTCAGTGATTTTCACATCAGCTCAAGCTTCTCATCTTATGGTAACTGGAGCTGTATGTTTTTCTGCTGTAGATGTTCAACACAGCACAAAATCTGATATCACCACTGACTAGCATTAGGAATGTCCTTGTCTACAGCTGGTTAATGCCTTCCCCAGATACCTGACTATTGTCAAAGGGGGATAGAGGTGGAAGATGGATATCACACCACTTGATGTCATCCTCGCCCTCTACATGGCCATCCGCATGGTCATTACCCTCAGCATCCTGATTCCCCCACTTCAGCTTGGATACCATCTCTTCTCTGAAGGTGATGGACTATGGGGTGGACTCCTCTCCCGGAATCTGGCTGCTGATGTCCAGGCTGCTGCTCTTCTGAAGATCTCCAGCCTCATCCTCTTCTGTAGGTAGGACATGAAATGTACTCCTTAAATATGTGCGAGCTGTATATCTACCCCCTGAGACATTAGCCATGCATGCCCATTGGCACACAGATATCCCTTCTGGTGCAGTTGTACACAGTATATGACGGAGGATGGCATTCTCATTGGTGCCACAGCCCTTATAGCATCAGTGCTGCCCATGATCACTTGCACCATACAAATGCTAATGCCAAGGTGGCATGCAGATACACTATGGAAAAGATATGAAAGCTGTGCCCTCCAATGCCACAAACTCTGCATGTCCATAGAAAGACACATGTTCCCAAGTGCACTTTGTGAATGGGTGCAAGCAGGGCACTGGGTGAGGAGGTGCTCCATGTACACATTTCATCACCATATCCATACAAATGCACATGCAACAAAAGCTGAACAGGCCACTTTTGCATGGTGGACCCAAATCTAGGCAGCTAATGCACTCTGTAGAGGGACAAGCAAGTAGGTAAAATTCTGTTGCCTAAGAGGGTGGTGATGAGCCTGGTAGAGGGCACAGGGACAGGGACCCAAAAGGTATGACATAAGTGCCCAGTGTGCAGCGGCAGCCAAGAGAGCAAATAGAATGCTAAGTATCATAAGGAAAGGAATGGAAAATAAAACAAAAGATATTATAATGCCTCTATACCGTTCCATGGTGAGACCGCACCTTGATTATTGTGTGCAATTCTGGTCGCCGTATCTTAAAAAGGATATAGCGTTATTAGAAAAGGTTCAGAGAAGAGCCACCAAAATAGTAAAGGGGATGGAAGGATACTCCTATGAAGAAACGCTAAAAAGGTTAGGGCTCTTTAACCTGGAAAAGAGACGGCTGAGGGGAGATATGATAGAAGTCTATAAATTAATGAATGGAGTGGAACGGGTAAACGTAGATCGATTGTTTCCGATATCAGAATATAGAAAGACTAGGGGACATGCAATGAAGCTACAGGGTAAACTATTTAAGACTAATAAAAGAAAATATTTTTTCACTCAACGTGTAATCAAACTCTGGAATTTGTTACCTGAGGATGTAGTAAAGGCTGTTAGTGTAGCTGGGTTTAAAAAAGATTTGGACAAGTTCCTGGAGGAAAGGTCCATAAACCATTATTAAGAAGGGACCCAGGATATCAATGCTTGACCCAGTACAAGTATTGCGGAACCTGTGTCTTTTGAGGAAACTGCTAGGTACATATGACCTAGATTGGCCACTGTTGGAAACAGGATACTGGGCTTGATGGACCTTGGTCTGACCCAGTATGGCATATCTTATGTTCTTATGTTCTTATGAATAATGCTCAATTATCCCCAAGGCAGAAGGCCCAGGGAGTGTCCTATCTGTCCCGTGGAGCTTCTTTAGAACTCAGTTGTTACATCATTAGTGGTTGTAGTATTCTGTTCTATGAACTGCCTAACCACTGAAGCAAAGCAGTGTGGGTCACAACGTTTGCACACACAGTGTGAAATGGAGGGGACATTCCCAGAGCAGCAGCCTGCCCATCAAAGCATTCCACATATAGGGAAGTACAACAACATCCCAACAGCTTGGAGGAGTAACCTAATGGTTAGAGCGCTAGCTTGGTAATCAAGCAATCAGGGTTCAATTCCCATTAGCTCTCCTTGTGGTGTAAGGGCAAGTCACTTAACCCTCCATTGCCTTAGAAGAATCCAAGTTCTCAATGTCCCTGTTTAATGGAAATTACCAAGTTTACGTTACAATGTAAACAGCTTTGACTGAAATGATAAAGCAGCATAAAAAACCTGCTAAATAAATAAATCATAGCAAGCTAGTGGGGACAGTGGCCTAACTCCCTCCCACTGTATGCATGAGTCATACAAACCCATCATAGGTGAAGTCTGTGAAGGAAGGGTGACAAATGACCACATGCTCCAACATTAGGCAGAGGGGAGGCAGAAACTAATAGGTGTCAGAGCATGCAGGGAAGTTTAGGAATGAGTTCTAGAGACATCTTCTGTGTTCCTGTGTGGCTTATGAAGAGTCTAGATTCCCAACTCCCCTCACTGTCTCCTCATCTATCACTATAGCACCAGTAACTCCAGATTACTGAAGGGCTGTGGTTGGACCTGTCTCCATGGAGAGGACATTTCCAGGGTAGCAGTATGCCCATTGAAGCATTTCAGCTGCAGGGAGTTGAAACAACAACACAGCATGCCAATAAGGTACCATTAGAAGTGTGGGCTAACTCTCTCCTGCTTCACATACTCCTGGAAAAGTATGAAGCATACATTCCCATGATGGGTAAAGTCTGTGAGTGGATGGTGATAGGCAACTGCATTCCCCAGTGGAGGGGAGGTAGCAACAATAGGTGACAGAACATGCAGGGAAAGGTAGGAAGGTGTAAGAGATACCTACAGTACTGTGTTCCTGTGAGGCTTTTAAGGAGTCTAGGACTCCCATTACTTTCACTGCCTCCTATAATTTGTAACACCTGTTGCTCTAGGTTGCTGAGAAACTAAGGCTACCCATCCAGACCTGTCTCTATGACCCTCCACTTGGTTTTCCACTTCACCTCCCTCCACTTACATTTCAGGTCCTCTGTATTACAATTTCTCTGGTAAATGGCATTCACGTGCTGATTTATGCCCAGCCAGAGTTTTCGTTTGTGATAGGCACTCACATGGATTACTGTGGCCCAGAAGGACTCTCTGGTGCTGGCGGACCTCTGACAACATGAGCTCCACTTCATTCTGGCAGAAACTGTCTTTGTATAGTGAGCACCTTTTACTTGGGTTCCAAGACCAGATCAGAATCAGAATACAGTGAAGCGCTTCTAAAATGGGCTGTCACTCATGTATGTTCCCGTTTTAGCAATGTCTATGGGAGCAGAACCTGCATGTCACCATTTTACATATGGTTCTTTCTAAAATGAGCCACAGGTGGGAATATTTACATGATATAAAGGTGTGCAATGGACATTTTAGAACTGGGGAGAAGGCTGTGTAGCCAACCTACATGTTCCCAATTGCAAAATTGCTAGGTCATGGATGGCAATTGTGCCAATACCTCCACTACCCGAACTGCTCCCCATTTAGCTCTATGAGTTAAAGGAGGAACATAGGGCCCGATATTAAGAACATAAGAACATAAAATATTCCATAATGGGTCAAACCAAGGTCCATCAAGCCCAGAATCCTGTTTCCAACAGTGGCCAATCTAGGTCACAAGTACTTAGCAGTTTCTCCAAAAGACACAGGTTCCACAAAGCTTGTATTGGGGAAAGCAGTGGATATCCTTGGTCCCCTTTAATAATGGTTTATGGACCTTTCCTCCAGGAACTTGTCCAAACCTTTTTTAAAACCTGGCTATGCTAACAGCTTTTACTGCATCCTCCGGTAACAAATTCTAGAGTTTGATTACATATAGAGTGAAAAAAATATTTTCTCTTATTAGTCTTAAATAGGTTACCCTGTAGCTTCACTGCATGTCCCCTAGTCTTTCTATATTTTGATGGCATAAACAATCGATCTACTTTTACCTGTTCCATTCCATTCATTAATTTATTGACCTCTATCTTATCTCCCCTCAGCTGTCTCTTTTCCAGGTTGAAGAGCCCTAACATTTTTAGCCTCTCTTCATAGGGGTATCCTTCTATCCCCTTTACCATTTTGGTGGCTGTACCCTTTTTAATAATGCTATATCCTTTTTAAGATACGGTGACCTGAACTGCACACAATATTCAGGGTGCGGTTGCACCATGGAACAATACAGAGGCATTATAATATCCTTTGTTTTATTCTCCATTCCTTTCCTTAATGATACCTAGCATTCTATTGCTCTCTTGGCCGCCGCTGCACACTGGGCGAAGGGTTTTAACATGTTATCCACAATGATGCCTAAATCTTTTTCCTGGGTGGTGGTTCCTAATGTGGAACCTTGCATCGTGTAACCATAGTTTGGGTTGTCTTTCCTAGGTGCATAACTCTGTACTTGTCCACATTAAATTTCATCTGTCATTTGGATGCCCAGTCTTCCAGTTTATCACAATTTTCCACATCCTCATGGGTTTTATCAACTTTGAATAATTTTGTGTCAAAAGGGATTATGCATTTAGCAGGTCTTGCTTACCATAGAAACCTGCTGAATCCTCCTGAGCAATTCCCTGAGGGGAATTGCCAGGAGGTAAGGGAATTTGCTCAAATGTTAGAGCACTTGCTTTGGGTTGTTGAATGTTTAGCCCGGTGGTTAGGGATAGCAAACATGCATCCAACACATCAAGTGTTCAATCCCCATTGATATGCCATCTGATATAAAGCACATCACTTTGTCCCCTCAGAAAATGCATGTACATCCTTTGCAGTTCTGTACTGTACCCTGTACAGGTACTGTATAGAGAAGTAGAAGGTAGTGGGTTTCTTGTCCTGGCAGTGGACCTGTTTTTTTCTGCTACGAGGGTGAAAGGGGATAGATAGGAGTGATATGCGGAAATATTTCTTTATGGAATGAGTGGTGGATCTGTGGAATAGTCTCCCAATGGAGGTGGTAGAGATGAGGACAGTATCTGAATTCAAAGAAGCATGGGACAAACACAGGGGATCTCTAAATGAATAAAGGAGACTGTTGTAGTGGTTGATATGGAAGGACAGACTAGATAGGTCATGGGGTCTTTTTCTGTTGTCATGTTTCTATATTTCTATGTTTCTATGATATTCAGCAGCGCTAACGAGCCAGTGCCTATGAATATCCAGACAGGGTCTGACATGGGCTTATGTGTATAAAGAGTATACTTTGTTGGTACAGGCTAGGTCATCACCTGAATGGGATTCACCTGCATGTAACCACATTCGAGGCCCCCACATTCACATACCCCTCAATCAGTCAATTACTACCCACTCAATCACATTCTTATTTATAGACACACCCCCATCCACTCATTCACTCAGCAAACTCCTTCACTCTGTGAAATGTGCCTTAGAGCAAATTAGACCAATTAGGACGCAAGCAGATATTTGGAAAACAATCTGTAACTGGGCTAGCTAATAATGGAGATTCTAGGATATCATAAAGAGTTTTGGATTAAGATGAACAATCCCTTTGTTTCTGATGGGCCAATAAATTTCTCAGGGACCCTCTCTCATTACTGTATGCAGGCAGTTCCTCTCTGAATCCACAAATTAACAATTGTTGGGCATCCTTAGCTGCAACAGTCACACCTCCACTAATAGTACAGTCGTAGTATATCACCAACATAACTATTCCTTTCTTGAGGAAATGTATTGTCCAAGTTTTCTGTCTGAAGCAGAAATCTTCAGAGAAATTCCTAGCTCCGTGGAAGTCGGTATATCTTTATTAATACTAATGGAGGTGATAACAGTCTTCAGAAAATAATAGGCAATTTCTATCTCTGAATGTCCCAGGGAAATTAAAATAAGTGTTATGTGCCAAAAAAACTCCTTGAGTTCTGCTTGCCTGTTTTAATAAACTATAATATAAAAAAATCCTCCTGTACTGCATTTCAGCACTTCAGCTTCTAACTCTGTGTGTAGTTGTTCCTTTCCTAACCTATCTGAAAGATTTTTAATAAAATTTTACTAAAGTAGCATTAAGGTGCAATAACATCCTGTTTTTTTTAAATCAGAGAGTAATTTCAGTATCAATTGCCTAACCATAAAAAGTTAATTGAATATGTTAAAGCAGCAACCAAATGAAACAACAAAAATGATGAGGAAGGATTGCAGAGACCATGGAAATATAATATGAATAGCAACTTCTGAGCTACCATCTTCCTTCAGTTCAGAGGGAAAAAAAGACATTAAGAAAAAATAGTGACTGTGTATAAATCATCTGAAGCAAGGCCAGGGTGACTGCTGCTCTGCTCCAGTGAGTGAAAAGCAAAACTGTAAATAATAAAGAACTATTGCTTTGTTAAGGATAGCTGAGTCATGTAGCCCTGCTCCATTTCACAGATTCAGTCCTTTGACTGCAAAAGTTAAAAATAAGAAGTCGCATAGGACATTCTCTGTGTAGAATTCCTTCCCCCCCCCCCCCCCAAGCTCTAGCGAGATGAACCTCAGGCAGGATCAGCCCGACCTCCAGGCAACCTAGACGGTCGTCTACAGTGACAGCTTCTGTTGGGAGGGGGATTCTGCAAACAGAGGGCAATTCAAAGCTAAACAATAGATCCTGACATCCAAAGGAGGGGAGAGGGTATAAGACTTAAGGTTTGCCTAGGATGCCAACACCTCAAACCAACTCTGGGGCCAGCCCCGCTCAGAGGATACCTAACCATGAGGGAACAGGTACCTACATATGTTATGCTTATCCAGTCTAGAGCTCCCCTGTATGGTATCTACAGAAAAGTAATAGAGATCCTCAGAATGGCTTTGCAGTTTAGCCTTTATGGTACTCACTTCAGTCAACCTACATATCTAGCACGGAAGAGTAGCCTAGTGGTTAGAGCAACAAACTAAGAAACAGGGAAAAGTGGTGCTCAACTCCCACTGACCTTCCCTTTGACCTTGGCAAGTCACTTCACCCTCCATTGATACAATTAGAAACTTATAGCTAGATTTATTAATATGTGCTACCACAATAGCATGCACTCACTCCTTTAACTTACTACTATTACTGATCATTTATATAGTGCTATAAAAGACAGTCTCTGCTCATCCGAGCTTACAATCTAGTCAAGAGAGACAACACAACAGCTGAGAACAAGGATACATCTAGGGGAATGGTAACGAAACACGTAGGAGATTAAGCAGATCAGGATCCAAAAGCAGCCTCGAAGAGGTGAGTATTCAGCCTGGATTTGAAAAGGGCCAGAGATGAAACCTGCGTAAGTTACTGAAAAGGTGAAAAAAAGAGGGAGGCTTTCATGAAATTGGGGACGTTCTAGTAGCTCCACTAACTGACTTTTTCAATGTCTCTTTGGAGTCAGAAGTGGTGCCAGAAGACTGGAGAGAGGCAGATGTGGTCCCTTTACACAAAAGCAGAGTAAGGATGTTGTTGAAAACTACTGGCCGGTTAGTTTAACCTTGGTGGTGAGTAAATTATTGGAAGTGCTGCTGAAGGAGAAAATAGTGAGGTTTCTGGAGTCCAATGGGTTACCGGATCCGAGGCAGCATGGATTCACCAGAGGCAGGTTTTGTCAGACAAATCTGATTTCTTTGACTAGGTGACCAGGGAGTTGGACCGAGGGAGAGCCCTAGCTGTGGTGTATTTAGATTTCAGTAAAGTCTTTGACACCGTTCCGCACTTATAAACAAACTGAGCACCCTAGGGATGGACCCTAAAGTTACTGCTTGGGTTAGAAATTGGTTGAGTGGGAGGCAACAAAGGGTACAGGTAAATGGAGCTCACTCTGATGAGAAGTAGGTTACCAGTGGTGTGCTACATGGATCTGTCTTTGGTCTGATTCTTTTTAATCTTTGTTAGTGATATTGTGGAAGGGCTGTCAGGTAAGATTTACCTCTTTTTGGATGATACCAAAATCTGCAATAGAGTAGGCATCCAGGAAGGTGTAGATGAGGAGGGATCTAGTTAAGCTTGAAGAATGGTCTAGAATTTGGCAGCTGAGATTTAATGTTAAAAAATGCAAGGACATGCATTTGGGCTGCAGCAATCCAAGGGAGAGATACAATATAAGGGGTGAAGTACTTCTGTCCATAAAAGTGTGGGACCTAGGTGTGATTGTGTCTGATGATCTTAAAGCAGCTAAACAGGTTGAAAAGGTGACGGCGAAAGCTAGAAGGATGCTTGGGTGCATGTTTACTAAAGATTTACTGTGCATTCATAAATTTGAATATGTGCTAAATGCAGCAACATCAATTCATTTCTATGGGTACAGTGGCACGTAACGCACATTATTGTTTAGTAAATGTGCCTCTAAGTCATTGCTAGGACAAAAAAGAGACTTTTGAAGGACTCCTTGAAAGCTGCTTAAAATTTTAGATGGGCAGCATATACATTTTAATATAAAATAAATTAGATTTATACAAATGAGGTCAAGTGGATATACAAATATTTATGCAAATGAGGCCCCACAATGAGTCTCTGCAACACCCGTGAGCCGCCCCTGATTCAATGCCCATTAAATTCTCCTTCTCTTCATGATTTGAAGTCCCGAGCTCCAGCTCCATGTCCTCCATTCTGCTTCCAGAGTCTTCAATCAGCCTTGCTTTTGGGAGAGTAGGAAGACCCACGCCTCCTCCTCTGAACTCTAATGCAAACTTTATACGGTGCCAGAGGAACTCTGCCTCCACTTCCTTGCTGAGGGGTTTAGTTTCCCTGGCCCTGTTTTCCCAGCCCAACTCAGCAGGATTACCCTGCCCCATCCCTTGAGGGGACCTGCACCTATCTGTCTATTTGCTCTCTGCCTTTCCCTGTCTCCCCTATGTTGGTTAGCCCTAGAAGTAGGAACCCTTTTTCTTGCTCCTTCATTACTACCAGCCCCTCCTCCACCTTAGTACATTATAACTTTTTATATGCACAAATCAATTGTATGTGTACATAGGATTGTTTTTCCACATGCTAAAATTTTGAAGGTATCCAAATAAAATGAATACACGCTAATGACTACGCATCCCTAGAAATAGTGTTTCAATATGCAGTTTCAGAGAAAGACTCACTATCAGGGCAACTGTTCAGGAAAACATAAAATTAATAGCTTTCTAAGTTCCGCCTTTACTTGGATTTTACAGTAATGAAAAGATTCCTTTTTCTGATGTATGCATGGATATAAGATAATTGATTACACTCCAGTAAATCTCTGTAGATAATAAGCTACGGCTTGTGGAAAAGTCAATATTAATTTTCCAAATGCCTCAGTTCGTGACATTCTTTTTTCACTTCAGCATGGGTGCCAATGGGTTATGTAATAGTCTCTGCACCATGATTAAAGACAGCGCTAATCGTAATTCACAGCTGCGATAACAAGAAGCAAAAATACCAGACGGGCTAGGAGAACTGTGCAGGCTATGACTGTGATGAAGAGTGAGTATATTTCACCACTTACAGCTCATTATTTCCTTTGCAAAGCTTGATTTGGATCGTCCGGGGGCTGATTATGATGCGTTTAAAAGGTTTTGAGATGCCCAGTACCATTTTTTTTCATGCTTCCTTCTCATCTCTTTATTTATTTCTCATTCTGCAGGTACTGTATGCAGTCACCGTTATTTTTATCTTCAATTAGGAAGAAATGACAACAAATCATCTGAAAGCACCTACCTACCTACAAGTGTTGTAAAGGACAGTTCAAGAAACTTCTCTCTCGTGCATTTGCTAAGGCTGCTGAGAAAACGGGGCAATTTTAGAAGGTTTATATGTAAAAAAAATACCATTTACATGTGTAAATCAGCATACACAGATAATGATTTTAGAAGAGGTGCTATTTAGATAAAAGTACATCTGGCATGCAGAGATTTGAAGGGGGTGTTCTGAGTATAGTTTGGGTGGACCTTAAAATTATACTTTAATTTCCAGTTTTACAAAGGAAGCACACCCATATTTCCAAAAAATCTCTCCATTGGTATTTATTTATTTATTACAATCTCTTATATACCGCACTATTTAGCATCAGCGCGGTTTACATAAAAACAAAGGACCATAACATCAAGCAGTTTGGTTTTACAGAGAACAGGGAAGGCAACTTGGATAACATAGTGAAATATGAACTGGAACTATTTACATATGTTCAGTATGAATTGTGTTGCGGATTAGGGTATTCTCTTACAAAGGTAGTCAAATATGGAGGAGGTGTAATTGAGTTGGTGTCTAGCTAACCTGGTAATAATTGAGGAATAAGTGGTATTTGAGTGCCTTTCTAAATTGTGCTAGATTGGTGACAGCACGAATCTCTGGTGGTAATGTGTTCCAAAAATTTGGGGCATAAAGGCTGAAAGCCCTGTTTGATGTTGTTCGTGTGCATTTTGTTGATGCCTTTGGGATTACTAGAGCGTTTGAGGAAGTTGTTCTCCTAGTTCTGTTGGGCGGAATGGGCTGAATGAGGTCTATTAGTGAGGAGGAAGTGATGCCATTAATGGATTTGAATGTGAGTAACAAGGTCTTGAACAGAAGTCTTCCATGTATGGGGAGCCAGTGGAGCTGCATTAATATAGGCGTTACGTGGTCACTCCTCGATGCTCCATAGAGGACTCTGGCAGCGGCATTCATGGCAAGTTGTAGAGGATTCAACGTGGACTGTGGGAGACCTTGAAGAATAGCATTGGCAAAGTCGAAGTGGGGTAAGATTAAGGCTTGATATACTGTCCGGAAATCGTCTGGGTCTAGTAGGGCGCGAAGGTGTCTGAGTGTCCTGATTTTGAAGTATATGGCTCTAACTGTGTTGGATATGTGTAGCTTCATGTCCAGACGTTGATCCAAGGTGACCCCTAAGTATCGAATTGTGGATTTTGTTTGGAGCTCGGCTTCTTTCACTTTTATATAGGGTGGCGGGGTGAAACTCTGGTCTCTCGTGATAAAGAGCACCTCCGTTTTCTTGTGTTGAATACAGAGGTTTTGAGACAGAAGCCGTTCGGACACTGCATCAAAACATTCAATCAGAGGGGAGAGGTCTAATTGCACTGTGGAGAAAGGCATGAAGAGCAGAATGTCATTGGCGTATATTAGACAGTCAACCTTGAATGACCTGATGATATTGCAGATGGGTTGTATGTAGATGTTAAACATGAGTGATGATAAAGAAGACCCTTGAGGTACACCCTGTCTTTGGTGGAAAGGTTTAGATGCTATGAGGCATGCTATGAGGCATGCTACTTGCTAGCTAACTACTCACTTGGACCTCGGATTTGCAGGTGTAATGGGGGGGCTTGTGCTTATCTCTTTGGTATTTAAAATTACCTGAAACAGCAAAAACATTGAGCCTAATATTCATATAGGCAGATTATGCACTGCTATGGTGCATAGTCCTGCCCATCGACCCTTAATCCCGGGGTCATATGAATATCCACGGATCGCCACATATGCTGGAAGCCACAGTAGCTAGCAGGGCAGTTGCGATATGCTGCCCGGTTAGCTCCTGTGCCTTAAAGATAGGCAAGGGTTTGCCTCATCTATCTTTTAGGCGCAGGTTGCTAACCAGGCAGCATGCGATATCATCACTGCTCAGTCAGCAACAGTCACTGCCTCCATTCCAAGGGGTTAGAAGGGGATATTCAGCGGCACTAACTGTGTAAGTGTTGTTGAATATCCCAATTAAAGGCATTTACATGGTTTACTGGGCTGTAAACTGTATAAATGCTTTTTGAATATCAGGCCCATTGAATTTTAGACCTCAGCTCTATAGCTGAATCCCCTTGGACATGCAGTTTGGCAAAATCAGTTAAATATAGAAAGCCTCGAGTGAAGCCTCTCTTCTTTTGAATGTGACTTTCTTTTCGGTAAATGCCTATTCTCGCACGTTAATGCACATTAATGCAAGTTAATGCAATTTAATGCACGTTAAATAACACAAGCCCCATTATTCTCCATAGGATGCATTTACTAATGATGCACTTAAACTCAAATCGATGTGCATTAATGTGTGTTAGTAAATGAGGGCAAAGATTGTAAGCCTCTCGAGAACAGGGAAATAGTTAAGTTGGCATTTAACATGTTTCAAAGAGGGAACATGCTAAACAGGAAAAAATAGAGCAGCTTGAATATAGATGTGCATTTGCAAAGTCTATAAGCTGATTGGAATGAATCCCTTAACAACATTTAAACTTGTACACAGTGGATGAAAGCAGTGGCTTACCAAGGGCGGGGTGGTGGGTGCAGCCCACTCCAGGTGCCAGCCAGGAGGGGGTGTACCCCCACCAGGCCACATGTAGAGGCAGCGCAGCAAACCTAAAGCCATGGGTGGCTTGCCGCGCTGCCTCTGCTCCAGGCCCGGCGGCTCTTCTCTCCCAACCGAAGTCTAGTGAATTACAAGACTTTGGCCCAGAAGAAAAGAGCCACCAGGCCTGGAGCGGAGGCAACGCGGCAAGACACCAGCAGCTTTAAGGTAAGTTTGCTGTGTCGCCTCCATGTGTGAGCCCGTTGGAGGGTAGGAGAGCTCCTTGCCATGAGGAGGTCTCACCGGCCTCAAGGGGGGATGTCTGCCCCGGGTGATGAGGGGACTGGGAACATCACTGGATGAAAGTTCTCCAGTCAAACTTTTCTTATTTGTTGGGTTTTCTCTGTCCTGTGAAACAGGCAGAACTATGATCTTAGTCTCTAGCTCATGCGATAAACTGGAAGATTTCTCAGGCTTTCACTATATGCACCATTGTTCAAAGGTAGACTGTACTGATGACCTGGACCAGGTGCTTCAGAACATGGCTGCAAGATTTTCACTTCTCTTCATTGGCTACCAATAGGTTTCAGAGTGGAATTTAAAATTTTAATGCTCACTTTTCAGGCCTTGACAGGACAGAGACCTGGATATTTGAAAGTAAAACTACCTCAGTTCTGTTATTCATATAAAAATAGACAGAAAATGATGGCAAAGATCATATGACCTATCCACTCTGCCTATCTATACCTACTCATTAGCTCTACAATCAGTTCCTCTCCCAAGCTGTGTTTTTCCCAGGCTTTCAAGAATTTAAATACTGTCCTCATCTCCACCATCTCCAATGGGAGGCTGTTCTAGAAATCCACTACCCTTTCCATAAAGTTCTATTTCCTTAGATTACCCGAGCCTACCCCCATTTATCCTGATCCTATGACGCCTTGGTTCCAGAGCTTCCCTTCAATTGAAAGAGGCTTGCCTCCTGTCCATTGCTACTATGGAGATATTTAAATGTCTCTCAACTTTCTTCCAAAATATACATTTTTTGATGTTTAAGTTGGATCCCATATGCTTTAATATGACCACTGATCATTTTAATAGCCACATTCTGGATCTACTTCGTCTTGCTTATATCCTTTTTATAATGTGGCTCCAGAACTGTACACAATAATCCACATGAGATTTCACCAAAGACTTCTGCAGTGACACATCCCCTCCTTCTTTCTCTTGGCATAATCCAATCCTTTGTATATGTACCTAAGCATCTTTCCAACTCTTTTGATCACCTTATCTTCTTGTTTCACTACCTTAAAATCATCAGACCTGCTCTTTCATTCACAGTAACACTTTACTCCCATATTGCACCGCTCCTTGGGTTTTGTGCAGCCCCAATGCATGAGCCTGAGGTTAACATTAAATCTTAGCTGCTATCTCTACAGCATTCTTCAAGCTTTGCCAAATGCCTCTTCGTGTTATCCATATCTTCCAGATTGTCTACCCTATTGCAGAGGCAAACCTTTCTGAAATCCCTTCCTCAATATATGCCTACAAAAATATTGAAAAGAACCAGACCTAACACTAAATCCTGTGGAACACTACTGGTAATGCCTCTGTCCTCACAATGAACACTATTCAGTACTACCCTTTGTCCTTTGTTGCCTCCCACTCAACCAGTTTCTGACACAGTAAGTCATTTTGTGGCCCATACCAAAGGCACTTAATTTACAGTATTTATACATTGCCTACCACATCTAGAGCTCTCCCCAATCCAACGTGCTGGTTACCCATGCAAAAACGATTGATCAAATATGTCTGACATGAACTACCTAAAGTAAAATCATGGTGCCTCGCATCCTGTAATCCACTGAATTCCAAAACCTGCACTGCTTTCTGTTTTAGCAGCACTTCCATTAATGTATTCATCACCGAGATTAGACTAACTGGACTGTAGTTCCCAGTCTTCTCTTTACTTTCACTTTTGCGGAGAGGAATCACATTTGCTCATCTCCAGCCTTCCAGGACCATCCAGGACTCTAAAGAAGTTTTGAAAATATCAGACAGCAAAGCAATCAGAACTTCTCTAAATTCCTTCAATACCCTTCGGATGTATCCCATCTGATCCCATCACTTGGGGGCTCTTAACTAGCTCCTCATGAACACATTCATCTGAAAATCATTCGAGATCTACATCACTTCCATTTCTATTTTTGTTTTCTTCGATCCTACTCTCAGCCCTTTATCACACAGAATAGAATTATTTGTTAAACAATTCTACTTTATCCTTATCAGCCTCTACATATTCCTCCCTTTCTCACTTCAGTCTCTCAATACTACTTTTGCACTTCTTCCTGTTGCTAACATATCTAAAACAAAGGTTTTTTTCCCTACATTTTAGCATGTTTGCTATTTTTTCTTCCATTTTGTATCTTTGATTTCACGTTTTCTTTACCAGCTTCTCTTAGCTTTTCCATATTTTGTTGCTTAAATGGCAGAAACTGTGGCTAGACTGAAACCATGGACATTTATGCCGGCTCAGGAGCGGGTGTAAATGGCAAGATCATGGGTAAATCATGACTGCATCAGTGTTCCACCCAAACTCCACTGCAGAATGTGCCTACACCCATATTGTATAAAAGCATATGCCTTCCGCACAGGGCTGGCACAAGGAGATGAGGCACCCAGACGAGTCTCATCCCTTGCATGCCCCCTGACCCCTATTGCCACCACTGCTGCCCCCCTTGGGACCTACAATAGCAGTAATAGCCTAAAATTGCCCTGCGGTGCTTAAAACATTGGCGCCATGGGGCTGTTTGCTTCCGCCTCCACTGACACCCGAGGCCAACTTCCTTTTGTATGGGAACGACTTAGGGCTCTATTAGAGGTTACGTCTATATAGTTAAACCAACTCCCTTCATATATCAGCTTACTCTTAAACTAGGGAGGAGTGGCCTAGTGGTTATGACACAGTGCTTCAGGCTGGCAGGGCTGGGGGTTCAAGTCCCATCTGGGGATAGCAATCTCAGGCTGGAGGGACTGGGACTTCTAGTCCCATAGACACACCTTGGGCAAGCCACTTACAGTAACTCTCAGGTGCACATAGATTGTGAACCCTTTGGGGACAAGGGAATGTATCCAGTACCTGTTTGTAGTGATTACATAATGTAAACTGCTTTGAAGGATAAGGCAATAAAGAAAACTGGTAAAATAAATAAATCTGCAGTTTCAACATATTTGCCATCCATCCTCCTGTGTAGTTTCATCAGGCAAGAGTTCAGTCATACAAAGCCAATATATACATATATAAGCAGACCCAAGGCAGACTTTAAATCAAATTTCCCAACACTTGGCTATTTGCTGTTGCTTTGGAAGGGACTGATTTTGTTTTAATTTTATTAACTGTTATTATATTTATTATTTATTATGTTATTATAGTCATATTTCTCTTTGCTAAAAGCCACTATATATCAGTTTGTTCTGGAGAAAGCTGCATATAAATGCTGTTTTTAATTAAAATTGTTTAATTTGGCCAGGTTAACTCTGTGGGTCTCCTGACTACCCTTCTCTGTTTCTATCACTATTTATATGCATACTCCTCTGAAGCACTGGGATTTAACCAGACTAGATTGCAAACCCTACAGAACAGGGATTGTTTCTCTCATATGTGTAACCCCTCCCTTGCCCTGGGGCAGTAGGGTAATCCTGCAGGGCAGGTCACAGAGCAAATTTGTAGCCAGGGTTCTCTTCTCTTTCACTCAACTAGCACACACTCTTATCTTCAGGGAGCAGGTTCTCCACGGGGGAGAGGGGAAGGAAAATCTTTTGAGGCTCTTGGCACATGACTTGAAGAGGCTTGGACTCAGGATTGGGTGCTCCAGTTCCTTTACTGTAATCAAAATTTGTCCAATTCCACAACGAATAAATGATTTTCCTCCACAAATTACAATGTCTTTGTTAACACTAGTTGTGTTCTTTTCCTGAGTTCTTTGTGTTTGTGATCCCAATTTAAATAGTTAGCCTTTTCTGCTTCTAATAGTAAGATCCTGGGTTAGGGCTTGCCTTGAAATCAGCAGAAAAAAAAACCTCTGACCTTCAAATCTTCATGCACTGACAAAACTTAAACATCAAGTCCATGAATCCACACAAACAAGTAAAATAAAAGACAGGTCCAGTGGTGAACCTCTGCACATACACTCCTCCCCCCCCCCCCCCAAACTGAAACCCTCAGCCACACTGAAAATCCCCCACAAGATAACCACACATTTTGTGCACTAAGGTTATATAGAGGGCGGGTAGAACCAAAAACATCCATCCCAAGAGGGGGATGTTACATATAGAAGGCATACCCCTACTGCTAAGGCTAGAAATGGAATGGTCCTGCACAGAAAGCATGAAGGCTTCATAAGGGTCCTGGAGGTATCCCTTACATATGTGTCTGTACAAAGCAGTAGATGGCAGGAGGAAGTACACATTCAGTTCCTTTCCTCTCTGACTTGATTATGCCAGCTATTTGGACCCATAAAACCTAACAGTTTTAAAACAGAGGTTTTTTTGTGGCACTAAAAGAAAACATCCAGTCTGAGCATCTTTGCTCTCTCCTCTTTAGGTTTTCTTTCTCCCATCCTCATTATGTTGTATCTGGCTCTAGATTCACACCCAGCAACCTGAGAGATGTTTACAAGAAGAGTCAGCTTTCTGTGACACCGACCGAGAAACAGTGGTGTTGCCCCTCTCTCTCAGAGTCCTGTCTATGATCTTATGATTCTTCTCTATTTTTACAAGCTTTTGACATCAGCAGAGCAATCTTTTTTTCTGAACCTTGTTATCTTAATGTTAGAGAGAAAATGGTGCTTTGCTCTGCTTTCTTGTACATTTCTAGTAAACCACTGATACCATCAGCAATGGGATTTGGGAGAAGGAAAACAAGAATAGGGTTTTTTTGGTTGATTTTCAAAAAGTTATAAGATGATTTGTGAGGTGCTTCTAGGGCTGGCCTTTCCGCCAGGTCGATTAGGCAACTGCCTATGGCAGCAGTGAAGCATGATAGTGACACTTTAAAATAGCCAGCATTACCCATCTCTTTCTCTGCCATTGCTGTCATTCCTCCTCTCACCAAGGTGTGGTGGCGGATCTTACAGCACTCGCTCATACTCTAGTCCAGTTGTGCTCCATCCCTTCTGACAGGAAGGCTCAAAAGGGGGAAGCCTAGAGCACATGAGGGTGTTGCAAGGTTCACCGCTGAGCTGAGTTGAACTTTTTGAAGAAGTCTCGGTCCAGTGGAGGATGGAGTTAAAGGTCAGCTGTGACATCAGAAAGAGGTGGGGGAGGGGGAGTTGTGCTGGGTACGGAAGGGGAGAGAGGAAAGAAGAGATGCTGGACGTCTGGGGAGAATGGAAGAGAAGAAAAGGAGAAAGCTGAACACCTGTGGGGGGGAGGGGAGCAAGGGAAGGGGAGATGCTGCACTTGGGGAAGTTGCAGTAGGGAATGGAAAATGCTGGACTATGGTTGAAGGTTTACCTAGAGTGTCAGACACCCGTAGTCTGGCCTTGGGTGCCTCATGCTCCTGCCTTTTCCCTCTTCCAAAGTGACTCTGAGATGTTTACTCTCTCTCCTCCCCCACTGTCATTCCGACCCCTTGGCCATTCAGTTCATTTAAAGGTATATGAAATAAAGAACCCTCATTCATCACTTTCTACCATTCATCTAAAAAGGAATGCACATCCCTATAAAGGAACTAAGTAGTGACAGGAGAGGTCTTTGAGAACATGATGGAGTAAAGGCTCTATGGACCTTATTTCTTTTTCCTCATTGCTGCCTCAGTGCCTCTGCTGCTTTCACTGCTGGCAGCCACAGCAAGAGGAAAGTGGCAAATACCGAATAGGAGGAGACATAGAGAGGGATGTGAGAGAGAAGAGGAGATGATGGACGAGAAGGAAGGGAAAGGGGAGATGCTGGACCACTTAATGGAGGGGGAGAAGAAAGAGAATGGGGAGATTAGGACCATGCAGTGGCAGTGAGGAGAGGAAAGACAAAGGGGGGATGCTGGACATTGGGGAGGTAACAGAAAGACAGAAGGGGAAGGCTGGATGGGAGGGGGAATAGGGAGACAGAGGGGAGATGCAGAGAGATGCGGGGCATGGGACGGCAGGATTGAGGAACAGGTGCTAGATATGGGGAGAGGAGAAGGAGAGAGACAGAAGAGAAGAGGCTGAAGATTTGAAGATGGATCTTATACTGGGATTAGGAATGAAGCAGGGGCTGGAGATGGGAAAATGAACTAATGCTGGAAGATGAATGCGGGGGGGGGGGAGGGGCGGGAGAAGGGGCCTGATTTTGAGAGAAGGGTCTAAATCCTGATTTTGGAAGAAGGGGGCCATGAGTGGGAGAAGGGGGTTAGGGAGAAGGTAAGTAAGGAGATGATCCAGGAAGGAGGAAAAATAATTAGATGGAAAGCTAGTACTGTAGGTCTTGAAAGTTTACAAGAGGGAGACTGAGGTCTGGAGGCAGAGAAGGAGAGGTGAAATTTGAAATTATAGAGAGATCACAGAGAAAAATATGAAGGAAAGAGGTTTATTTGAAATGGTTACTGCTTTGCTTGGATATCTTAATCACGCATGAATTTTTGAAGATTTTAACCTACTAATTGATTTTGATCCTTTGTTAAAGGATTGTGATTTTTCTTCTTTGATGCTAAGCTGCCTTAGGCTTCTCCCAAATAGTGATTATCCTATCCATTAAGCAGGACATATGCTATATTTATGAAGTCATTTCAGAAGCCTTATTTGTAATTTGCATGTATAACTAGGACCACTATGTAAATTGCATTCTTTATCTTTATCTTTATCTTTATTTTAAAACTTATTATACCGCCTGGACCGAAAGGCATACAGCAGTGTACAATAAAACAAAGGCTACTAGGGAAACAGAAAAGAACGACAATTATTCACAAAAGAGACAGCAGAAGATAGAATGAAGAAAACAGAGAAAGGACCAATCAACTGAGGGTGGGAAGGGAAGGGATGTCAAAAGCGGTACAAAAGAGGTGAGTCTTGAGAGAGGCCTTGAAAGTGCCGAAGGAGGATTCTAGTCGTAAAGCTAAGGGGAGAGAATTCCAAAGGCATTAATGTAATGGACATTTTAGAAATGGCTCATTTTACATGTGAATGTCCATGCCACATCAGACTTGCAAGGGGTATGTCAGAGAATGTTCTAGGTAGGACAAAAATCTATACGTGTACTCACCATGTCATAATGTAATGTCTGGATTTACACCTGCTCCCTGATTCATATAGGTATTTAAAAAGTGCTCCTTTTGGGCATCCCTTTCCAGGAGAGGTAATCCTTAGCATCCCTTAATCCTCAGCATTTATGATGTGGTTGGATTAAAGCCCTCGGGACTTCTGACTGCTGATGTAGCTGTGCATGAAATGAGAGTCAGAAGCTGTAAAGATGTCTTTACATATTGGGACATGGAACATACGAAGCATAACCCAAGGGAAGTTGGAGGTTGTCAAGAATGAAATGGAACGTGTACAGCTTGATCTGTTGGGTATCAGCGAACTGAAATGGACTGGCATCAGGCACTTTGCATCAGATGATCACATGGTCTACTATACTGGAAATGAAAGGCAAAGAAGAAATGGTGTTGCATTTATAATAACGAAGAAACTTGCAAGAACTGTAATGATATAAAATGCAGTCAGTGAACACTTAATCTCTATTCGTCTACGAGGAATGCCTATATAATTCAAGTATATGCCCCAACAGCAACTGCAGAAGAGGATGAAATTGATGAGTTCTATCAACAAATACAAGCTGAAATTGACAGAACATGCAAACAGGATATCCTGATAGTCATGGGTGACTGGAACGCAAAAATTGGCAACAAAGAAGAAGGCAAAATGGTTGGAAAATATGGACTTGGCAACAGAAATAAAGCTGGAGAAAGACTGATAGAATTCTGCAAGACCAATGATCTATTCATCTCAAACCCCCTTCTTTCAGCAACACAAGTGGCAACTGTACACATGGACTTCATCCAATGGATTGCACAAAAAGCAAATTGACTACATCTGCGGACGTCAATGATGGAAAAGCTCTATAACATCAACAAAGACAAAACCTGGAGCTGACTGTGTTACAGATCACCAACTACTAGTACGCAAACTCAAGCTAAAGTTGAAAAAGAGCAAGCCACTCATGAATGTAGCAAAATATGACCTTGAGAATATACCACTGGATTTTAAAGACTGCCTTCAAAATTGATTTGCTGCTTTAGATACAAATGACAGAGCTCCCGAAGAGTTATTTTATTTATTTATTTAACAGCTTTTCTATACCGCCTTTATCCAAGGTGATTTAAATCAAACAACATAATGATTACAAAAGAATTGCTTTACATTATACAGTGGTGTACAACTTGGAGATAGGTGGGGGGAATGAACTATTTACATGTAGAATTAATATCTTTTTGTGTAGTATTGGTTGATTTGAGTTATGGATTTTGAGTTATGGAATGACATCAAGAAGGTTGTGTTATAAGAAAGTGAGAAGTCTCTACAAAAGGTGAAAAAGCAAAAACAGCCAAAATGGATGACGGAAGAAACTCTGAAAATTGCACAAAAACGCAGAGAAGCTTAAGCCAGAGGAGAAAGAAAGACAATTGCAGAACTCAACAGAGATTTCCATCGTGCAGCAAGATAGGATAAGAAAAAGTACTACTATGATGCATGCAAAGAAATAGAAGCAGAAACTATTAGAGGCAGAACAAGATTGACTTTCCTAAAGCTGTAAGAGTTAAAGAAAAAATTCCAGCCTCGAATTGGAATATTACAAGATGCTCAAGGTTCTATGTTGAATGATGCTGAGAATATCAATAAATGGTGGAAAGAATATACATAGTTTTTATATATTAAGATCAAGTGGACCAATGGCCATTTCAACCTGTACCTTATGATCTGGAATCATTGGTGATGAAAAAAGAAATCGAAGCAGCATTGAAAGCCTTATCAAAGAACAAAGCACCAGGCATTGATGGAATTCCCATAGAAGTATTGCAGCAATGTGATGCAGTTCTTACCATACTTACAAGGCTCTGCCAGGAAATTTGGAAGACAGCATCTTGGCCAACTGAATGGAAAAGATCTGTGTTTATACCAATACTAAAGAAAGGTGATCCAACTGACTGTGGAAATTATCACACAATTGCTCTGATCGCACATGCCAGCAAGATTCTACTGAAGATTATTCAACAGAGACTACGACCATACCTGAAACAAGAACTACCTGAAGTGCAAGCAGGGTTCAGGAAAGGGCGAGGAATGAGAGATATCATTGCGGATGTGAGAGGGATCTTTGGAAAGACTAAAGAATACCAAAAAGATATCTATTTGTGCTTTATTGACTACAGCAAGACTTTTGACTGTGTAAACCATAGGAAACGTTGGGCCACATTAAGAAGCATGGGTATACCAGAACATCTGATTGCTCTCTTGCACAATCTGTACATTGATTAAGAAGCAACAGTTTGAACGGAACAAGGAGAAACAGAATAGTTTAAAATAAGCAAAAGTGTATGACAAGACTGCATAGTTTCCCCCTATCTGTTTAATTTATATGTGGAACAAATCATCAGAGAAGCAGGATTGCAAGAAGACAACCGAGGTTTGAAGATTGGTGGAAGACTCATCAACAACCTTCGCTATACTGATGATACCACTTTACTGGCTGAAAGTGAAGATGATCTGAAGCATTTGCTTCTCACGATCAAGGAACATAGTCTTAGGGGCTTGTTTACAAAGCTGCGGTAGCGGCTTCCGCCCAATATCGGAGCCAGGGCCCCATTGAATTCAATGGGGCCGTGGCTCAGATATCGAGCGGAAGCCGCTACCGCGGCTTTGTAAACAAGCCCCTTAAAACGGGCCTCCACTTTAATGTAAAGAAGACAAAGATCATGACAACTGACAAAATCAATAAGATCATTGTTGAAGGAGAAGAAATGGAAATCGTGGACAACTTTAACCCTCTTGGATGAACTTTCAGTAAAGAAGCAACAAGCAGTAAAGAAATCAGATAATGCATTGCTCTTGGCAGAATGGCTATGAAAGACCTAGATAAGATTTCAAGAGCAGAGATGTCTTTCTCCATACAAAGATTTGACTCGTTCAAGCCATGGTATTTTCAATAGCATCATATGGCATCATATGGATGGGAAAGTTGGACATTGAAAGATAGACAGGAAGAAAATTGATGCCTTTGAATTATGGTGCTGGCAGTGAATACTGTGTATACCATGGACTGCACGAAGAACAAACCAGTCAGTACTAGAGGAGATCAAACTGTACAGAACCGGGGGGGGGGGGGGGGGGGCGGTCCGTTGGCCAGACGGATTGCCAACCCTCTTCCTCCGTGTAAAAGGGAAAACAAAACCCTTTCATACACATACAGGGAGGGCTTACCATCTTCTCCCAATAAACCACACCTCATGCAGATTATACTCGTACCTGGCACAAAATTGTCACAGATTCTTCTTACAACTAAACTCTTTATTTCTTTCTTATATCACAGAAATAAACATACAGGAAGCACAACCAAAATTAGCTAAATACAAAGTAACTTGGAGAATTCCCTCACTTCTACTTAAGAGATTTCCTGTCCATCGACAGATCCTAGCACAGTGAGAAAAGGATATATGATTCCTAGCTACACTCAAAGATAAACTAAGGAGACATTCACACAGACAATCATACCCACTCACTCATTAGCAGACATACAGTGGGAATTTACAAACCACCTTCTTCAGAAAATGGGGTGTAAATTCCCAATCTTTAAAAGTTCTGTCCTGTTATATAGTTTTCTTTCCAAATAGTCTTGAAGGACTAGAAAAGAGGAGTGTTACTTCTGGTGAGAGATCTGCAATTGTGAGTATATACTTCTGGGAATTTTCTGAAAGGAATTCTTTGTATTAAAGCTAATTAATCTGTGAACCCACTATTTTTTGTTAAATCAGTCAGGGCCTAGTAGTAGCAGTTTAAGTTTAGATTTAAAACACAGAAGAGAACTTTCTGGTTACATTTCATACCCAGCAGAGAGCTTGTAGTTTAAATTTAATAGTCACTCGGCCTAGTATCAGCAAAGTACTTTTAGTTTAAATTTAAAACACAGAAGAGAGCTTTCTGGTTAAATTTGGAACCCAGCAGAGAGCTTGTAGTTTAAATTTCATAATAAGTTAGAGCCTAGCAGCAGCAAAGAGCTATAATTTAAATAAAATCAGAATATAGCTTACCTCAGCAGCACAAGACAGGGTACTGTGTAGCAGCCCTCCCCAACACCCACCCACTCCTGGGATAATCGAAGCTTTATAGGTACTTACACATCTTAAAAGACAGGGGTGCTCTCAGGTGAAGCTCATTACCCAAATCAGTCATACACTAAGGACCTGAGATTAATAAGCTTCAGGTGAACAAGGTATATTAAATGTATTACGTACAGTTTTATTAGTATAAATATCCATAACAACCTTTAGTAAGTAAAGAACTTAAAGGTCTAAACACAAACTTAAAACGAAGGTGCACACAGTAGTCCAGCAGCGAGATGGGGGATTTCCAGTCTTTTGCATTGAGTGTCACATGTATGATTTCCTCCCAGTTGGTGAGAGGGCTTACGTGTGCACTAGGTGCAAGGAGCTCTTTGCTCTCAGGGAACGAGTCCGTTCTCTAGAGGCTAGAGTAGCAGACTTGGAAAACATAAGAAAGACAGAGAGGTACATAGACGAGACCTACAGGGATATAGTCCTGAAGTCCCACCTCCAGTCTGGCAGCATCCCTCTTGCCATGGAGAAGAGAGGTCACGTGACAGGAGATCATCACCCTGGTGTGGCAGGAAGTGATCCTGTAACTAGGGCCTGTCCTCCAGGTGATGTAAAACCCTCTCGCACCGAGGAAGTTTCTCCAGGGCCATGTGCCCGTGAGGGAAGGGTTAGGACAGCTGTTATAGTTGGTGATTCAATCATTAGGCATGTAGATAGCTGGGTGGCTGGTGGACATGAGGATCGCCTGGTAACATGCCTGCCTGGTGCGAAGGTAGCGGACCTCACGCACCACCTAGATAAGTTCTTAGATAGTGCTGGGGAGGAGTCTGCTGTCTTCGTACATGTTGGTACCAATGACATAGGAAAATGTGGTAGGGAGGTTCTGGAGGCTAAATTTAGGCTTTTAGGTAGGAAGTTGAAATCCAGAACTTCCAGGGTAGCGTTCTCAGAAATGCTTCCCGTTCCATGCGCAGGACCCAAAAGGCAGGCAGAGCTCCGGAGTCTCAATGCATGGATGAGACAATGGTGCAGAGATGAGGGGTTTGGATTTGTTAGGAACTGGGGAACATTCTGGGGAAAGGAGGTGATCTTCCAAAGGGATGGGCTTCCGAAGGGATGGGGAACCAAGCTGCTGGCATTAACCTTTAAAAAGGAGATAGAGCAGCTTTTAAACTAGATAATAGGGGAAAGCCGACAGTCGCTCAAGAAGGATACTACCAAAAGCAGAGAGGTTCCAAAAAAGAGTAAAGTAGCCCAAATGCCCTAGAGTATGGAGCAGACAGAGCTTAATGATCCCAAATTACCCATGTCTACCAATAGCCAAATTAATATGAATAAAATACAGTCTCTAAAATGCTTGTATGCAAATGCTAGAAGTCTAAAAAATAAGATGGGAAAGTAAGAATATATAGCACTAAATGAGAGATTAGATATGATTGGAATATCAGAGACATGGTGGAAGGAGGACAACCAGTGGGACACTGTGATACCTGGGTACAAACTATATCGTAATGATAGAGCTGATCAAATTGGTGGAGGGGTTGCGCTCTATGTTAGAGAGGGCATTGAGTCAGAAAGGATTAAAGTTTTACAGGAAACAGAATTTGCTGTAGAATCTCTATGGATTGAAATTCCATGTAAAAAGGGGAAGGCGATGGCAGTGGGGGTGTACTATCGACCGCTTGGCCAGAATGAACAAATGGATGATGAAATGCTCAAAGAAATCAAGGAAGTTAACAAAAGTTACAGCGCAGTAATAATAATGGGTGATTTCAATTACCCCGGTATCGACTGGGTCAGTATCACAGCAGGACATGCTAGGGAGATAAAGTTCCTAGATGAAATAAATGACTGCTTCTTGGAGCAGCTGGTTCATGAACCAACCAGAGGGAAGCCATATTAGACCTAGTCCTTAGTGGAACACCAGTTCTAGTGCAAGAGATAAGGATATTGGGGCCACTTGGCAATAGTGATCATAGCATGATCGCCTTTGATTTAATTAGTGGAGGAGGGATAGCAAGGAAATCCACAGTACTACCTTAACTTTCGAAAGGGAGACTATGATAAAATGAGGAAAATAGTTAATAAAAAACTAAAAGGAGCAGTTGCAAAGGTTAAAGACTTACATCAAGCCTGGGTGTTGTTGAAAAATACTATCTTGGAAGCCCAGACCAGCTGTATTCCACACTTTAAGAAAAGTGGAAGGAAGTCCAAAAAACTGCCAGCATGGTTTAAAGGTGAGGAGAGAGAGGCTGTTGTTGCCAAAAAAACATCTTTCAGGAAAAAAGAGCCAGGGACGAAACCTGGAAACAGCACAAGCACTGGCAAGTCAAATGGAAGGCATTGATAAGGCAGGCAAAGGGAGAATTTGAGAAGAAGCTTGCTGCTGAAGCAAAAATGCGAAATAAAGACTTTTTCAAGTACATTCTTAGCAAAAAATCTGTGAGAGAGTCAGTTGGTCCATTAGATGATATAGGGGTTAAAGGGCACTAAGAGGCAACAAGGCGATAGCGGAGAGACTGAATGAATGAATGCTTCGGTCTTTACTGAGGAAGATGTAGGGATGTTACCCATGACTGAAGTGGTATTTAAAGGTGTGGAAGAATTGAAGGAAATATCGATACATCGGGAAGATGTATTACAACTATTAGATAAACTGAAGAGTAGCAAATCACCTGGGACGGATGGTATACCTCCAAGGGTGTTGAAAGAACTGAAATATTAGATTGCAGACCTGCTATTAGTAATCTGTGAACTATCATTAAAATCATCTCTAATACCTGAAGAATGGAGGATCGCTAATGTAACACCGATTTTTAAAAAGGGTTCCAGGAGTGATCCGGGAAGCTACAGACCGGTGAGCCTCACGTCAGTACCGGGAAAAATGGTAGAAACCATCATAAAGAATAAAATTACTCAGCATGTAGATAGTGTGGTGGCGAAGCAGGTTTAGAGTGTAAAGAAAAGGGGAAAAAACAGTCCTTTTTCCCTGAGCACAAGAGAACGGCAGGCACAGCAGGGGTTAAAACTCTAAACAAAGAAAAAAAACTCCCTACACAGAAGTGTAGAACTGGAGACGTACCCAATCTCCAAGGAAACCAAGGGAGGTGACGGGAGAGGTTTGGGGGCGGAGTCTAGAGCTATAGGACAGCCACAAACATTTAAGCAGAGAGAAGCTATAGCAAGAGGAAGTGGAAGTGAGGGGAGTGAAGGGAGGAGCGAGGAAACTGAGTGGAGGAGCTCTAGTTCCAAAGAGAAGGAAAGTTCCAGGAAGAGGTCTGAGAGAAGGTCCCAGCCAGAGTCCTGGCAAAACACTCTGCAGAGACCCGGGGAGAGATCCAGGAAGAGGTCTGAAATAAGGCTGGAAGAAAGGTCAGTGGCAAGCCCTGGAGAGGAATCTTCTGAAGAGGAGATATTCTCTAGGAGGTGGTGGCCTGGCCAGGAGACTCCAGAGAGTACTAGAAGTAAGGAGACTCGAAGGACAGGGCTGAGGGACAAATATCTCACTGGAAGCCTCAAGGGGGAATCCTATTGCAAGCAGTACAGAGACAGCTCGAGCCCAGAATGCAGTTCAGCTGGCAGTAAGTCTGCAGCTAAGGTGGAGCCCTGGAGAGCCTGTTCTAAGCAAGGTACTGTTGAGAAGCAGGAGAGAGGAATATCCCTGGAAGGACCAGAAAGCAAGCTAACACCTGTGGCAGGGTCTGAAAGGAGACATGTTGCTGCTAGAAAGGTGAGCCCATTGCAAGCTGTTAAAAAGTTATTGAACAAGAAAGCTTTGTCATGCCCTTCCCTCATAGCCTCAAGTAGAGAGGAGTCTCAGTGGGAGCAGCTGTTGAGAGTGTTGAAACAGCTGAAGCCTTCCCATGCAGACACTGTGGATAACGCGTTATTGAAGGAACCCAGTGAAGAGAAAATGGAAATAGAAATCAATGGGGTAGAGAATGATTATTCTGATATGGAGATGGAATGCTCTTTCTGTTCTAGTCAAAAATAAGAAACTGAGGGGTTTTAAAAGTAATTAGGAAAATCCAGAAGTTTTTAAAGGAAGTACATTCTCTGCTGAAACTCATGCCTTTATTTATGCCTTAATGAGAGCTGATCTGATAAGCTCCAAGAAGTTAATGAATGTCTGGGAAAACTAAAGAGTGAAAGTACGTTTGGAAAAGGATGTCAGAAGATTTTAAACAGTTGGTAACCAGGAAGTTAGGTGCTGCAAAACCCTGTGAGAAAAACAGTTGAGTGTTGTGCTGCATAACCTGGAGACCTGGGACCAGAACCTGTTTGTAAAAGAATGATTTGTGAGACACGTTGTTTAAGTTAAGCCGCAGAAGCAAAGTCAAGGCATGGACTATGTATCAAGGCTTAAGTTCTTTTTGAATGGAGAAGTATCCTGAGTTTTGTAGTACCTGAACTTCTAGCCAAAGAGTTCAATTGGTTATGTAGAGCTTTATTTTCAAATAAAGAAATTTTCCTGTGACCTTCAAATCTCGGCTATAATCTTTGTGACACAACTACATTGCGATGAAGCCATAGTACTGGGTTCCAGTTTACTAAGAAGGACGTTCAAGGTACCCCCATTACACCTAGGCATTTGTCTAGCCACCAGGGGGGCCTTGACAATAGTCATGGCCTAATGGGAGACAGCCAACATGGCTTTAGACAAGGAAGATCTTGTCTTACTAATCTGTTATGTTTTTTTTGAAGGTGTGAATAAACAGGTGGACAAAGGTGAGTCAGTTGATATAGTGCATCTGGACTTTCAGAAAGCCTTTGACAAGGTCCCTCATCAGAGACTTTTGGCAAAACTAGAGTCATGGGATAGGAGGCAGTGTACTACTGTGGATCAGGAACTGGTTAAAAGATAGAAAGCAGAGGGGAGGGCTAAATGGTCAATTTTCCCAATGGAGAAAGGTGAATAGTGGTGTACCCCAGGGATCTGTGCTGGGTCCGCTGCTTTTCTGACATATTCATAAATGACTTGGACAGTGGAATAACGAGTGAGGTTATCAAATTTGCAGATGACACAAAACTATTTAAAGTTGTTAGAACCCAAGAGGATTGTGGAAAATTGCAAGAGGATCTTGATAAATTGGAAGACTGGGCATCAAAATAGCAGATGAAATTTAATGTGGACAAGTGCAAAGTTATGCACCTAGGTAAGAACAACCCAAACTATGGTTACACGATGCAAGGTTCCACATTAGGAACCACCACCCAGGAAAAAGATTTAGGCGTCATTGTAGATAACATGTTAAAAGCCTCAGCCCAGTGTGCAGCGGCGGCCAAGAGAGCAAATAGAATGCTAGGTATCATAAGGAAAGGAATGGAAAATAAAGCAAAAGATATTATAATGCCTCTATATCGTTCCATGGTGAGACCGCACCTTGAATATTGTGTGCAATTCTGGTCGCCGTATCTTAAAAAGGATATAGCGTTATTAGAAAAGGTTCAGAGAAGAGCCACCAAAATGGTAAAGGGGATGGAAGGATACTCCTATGAAGAAAGGCTAAAAAGGTTAGGGCTCTTTAACCTGGAAAAGAGACGGTTGCGGGGAGATATGATAGAAGTCTATAAATTAATGAACGGAGTGGAACGGGTAAACGTAGATTGATTGTTTACGTTATCTGAATATAGAAAAACTAGGGGACATGCAATGAAGCTACAGGGTAACCTATTTAAGACTAATAAAAGAAAATATTTTTTCACTCAACGTGTAATCAAACTCTGGAATTTGTTACTGGAGGATGTAGTAAAGGCTGTTAGTATAGCTGGGTTTAAAAAGGTTTGGACAAGTTCCTGGAGGAAAGGTCCATAAACCATTATTAAGAAGGGACCCAGGATATCAATGCTTGACCCAGTACAAGCATTGTGGAACCTGTGTCTTTTGGGGAAACTGCTAGGTATGTATGACCTAGATTGGCCACTGCTGGAAACAGGATACTGGGTTTGATGGACCTTGGTTTGACCCAGTATGGTATATCTTATGTTCTTATGTTCTAATAGTCCCTTTGTTTTCGATTCCAGGCATCTGGACTTTCTCTTTCATTCCTTTCTTTGTCCTGTCATATCTGCATTCTCCATTCCTGCTGACCTGTTGACCCTTATGGCCTTGTGCATAAACATGTGCTCAGGTCTTTGTCAGATTTATTCCTTGTTATCTGACCCTTTTCCCACTTATCCAATCTTTCACCCGGTCTGTTTTCCCATCTCCTATTTTTAAGAAATATAGAAAATATATATCTTATTAGTTCTCTGATATTCTGACAGTTTCCACACTAGGCCTCGGTAGGCCCCATGTCAAACTGGCATAACCATGCTAATGATGCCTTCTCTCTCCTGTGCTCTGTAGATAAGTGTGTTTTTTCTCACATTTCTTCCATCTGATGTTACCTAATGCCCATAGCATCCCACAATGCACATGCAGTACAAATACCAGACCTGAGGCACACTCCACAGACATCAGAAAGGTTGCTATGATGCAGCTCAATCAGCCAATTGTGCTTAATGTAGGAATTGCTATCTGCCAGTTATCATAGCAACCTTTTTGATAGCTGTGTATAGTTTTCCCATGTTTAGGGTGGCATTGCTAAAGTATGCAAGTGCTAGTTTGGGGAGATGCACGCAGGGCCCAACATCCTGCCTCTCCAGGAGGCTTGGGATAATGGAGCCTGTGGGTTCGGGTGTGTCTGCCCCTGTTGGCCGCTGCTCTAGGACAGAGGGTCCCAACTCCAGTCCTGGAAGGCCAAACACTGTTCGGGTTTTCATGCTGTCCCTAATGAATATGCATGAGATACATCTGCATACCATGGGGGCGGTGCATAGAAATGCAGCACAGCCACATTTATTAGAGGCAGCATGGAACCTGAATGGTGTTTGGCCCTCCCGGACTACATTTGGGAGACTCTGCTCTAGGTAATGCGCATGTTTATGGTGTCTGTGCTCTGTAGGGTAAAATGTAGGTGTTTTGGGCATGTCTACGTCATCTGCACTACAGGTTCTGTCTGTATTAGCACGTTGTAGTAGTGGGTAAAATATGGGGGCTGGGTTGGCAGGAACCACAGCTGGGACTTAAACCTGTGACCTTCTGCTCCTGAATACACTGGCTGTGTGCACTGCACCACCATGTTGCCACAGAGACAGTGTATTCCCTGGGGATACCATGACTGTTCGTCAGACAGGGCCTGTCTGTTGCAGTGCATGGCACCCACCTACACAGGGCTAGGCCACGGTCTGCTCTGGGCAGCTGCCACTGCCCCATCCACCACCAGTACCCCTCTGCCACCCTGCTGACATGCCCATCTGCTGGTGGTGCTGGTGGAGCGCAGTCTCAGTCCATCCATTGCGCGGGTAGGTGGCTGCCTATGGTGCAGGTTCTGGGGTAGGGGTGCCTGCATAGATGTCCACGCTTCTCACAGCACTGCCTGCCAATGTTCTGTCCCCTTGGGGGTACCTGCTGGGTACTATCCCCTGTGACACTGTGGGAACACACTCGTGCCTATGCTGGGCCCTCATCAGTTGCTGTCTGACTGCTCTACTGTTTCAGCATTACTATGGGCCACCTAGGCATCACCCTAGTCCGCACTGTGGCCCAGCTGCAGCAAAGCATGTGCCGTCTGCAGCCCTCTGTGTCCCCTTTCCCAGCATCTGTCCAGTTGCCCATTCCGACATGCTCGCCCTGCTGTTGTGGAACATGTGCACGCCATAGGAAACCTGTCCAATGGAGAGGGAAACCCTGATCAGCGCTATTTCACTGTGGGAGCATTCACCTTGTATGGGGACGGAGCGTAGACCCTTCCAAAATTCATATCCTTTTTTTGGAGCTTTCTTGGGAGTGCTTTTTGACGTTTCCCATTAATATCACTATTGCCCAGCTTGGTTATGTTTTTTTTATATTTTGTTGGGGTCATTTTCAATGTTTATTTGCACTTTTGTTCCGTGCACATGTATCACACCTATCACTTTTTAGTAGGTTTCCCTGATTTTGCTGTACATTGCAGACAGAAATGGTTTCTCTTCCCTTTAAATCTGCTCTAACGCCAGGGTTTCACTGGCGTTAGTTTTCAGCCTCGGATTTCACAGCGTTAGTGTGCAGAGAGCCCCTCCCCTCCCACTCTCTGCCCATTGACCCCTTCTCTCTGCCCCTGGGGAGCCTTCCTCCACCCTCCGGGAGCCTTTCCCCACCTTCAGCGCTCATTTGCGCCGCTGCGCGCGTTATCTCGCGCGATAAGGTACCTGTGCACCTGAAAAAGCACATTATCATGCGATAAGGTACCTTATCGCGCGATAACGTCACAGAGCGCACCTTAAGACGGTTTAGTAAACATATCCCATAGTCTCCCTTTCGAAAGTTAAAAGGTAGTACTGTGGATTTCCTTACCATCCCTCCTCCATTAATTAATATCCATTAATGTATATAGTTGATTGTTTGATTCCTAGTTAAATGTACTATACTAATCTTATATATTGTTTTTTGCAACTATGACACGCACTGTTTCAACGTTTTGTGTAATGCATATATGTTAAAATGCAATTTTTGAGTTCTTTGTAAACCGCTTTGAAAGGTGGTATATAAGTACACATAAATAAATAAATAAAATTAATTAAATCAAACGTGATCATGCTATGATCACTATTGCCAAGCGGCCCCAACACCCTTATCTCTTGCAGCAGATCTGGTGTTCCACTAAGGACTAGGTCCAAAATGACTTCCCTTCTGGTCAGTTCATGAACCAGCTGTTCCAAGAAGCAATCATTTATTTCATCTAGAAGCTTTATATCCCTAGCATGTACTGCCATGACACTGACCCAGTCAATACTGGGGTAATTAATATCACCCATTATTATTACTGTGCTGTAACTTTTGTTAGCTTCCTTGATTTCTTTGAGCATTTCATCATCCATTTGTTCATTCTGGCCAGGTGGTCGATAGTACATCCACACTGCCATCGCCTTCCCCTTTTTACATGGAATTTCAATCCATAAAGATTCTACAGCAAATTTTGTTTCCTGCAAAACTTTAACCCTTTGTGACTCAATGCCCTCTCTAACATAGAGCGCAACCCCTCCACCAATTTGATTAGCTCTATCATTACGATATAGTTTGTACCCAGTTACTACTACTACTTCTACTACTGAGCATTTATATAGTGCTACAAGTCATATGCAGTGCTTCACAGATAGGTAAGAGACAGTCCCTGATCATCAGAGCTTACAATCTATCAAGACAAACACAGAAGGTGTAGGCAGGGATAAAGCGAGGGAAAGGAAAAAGGAGATCAGGTGAGTCAAGATCCAAAAGCAGCAGCAAAGAGGTGAGTTTTCAGCCTGAATTTGAAGAGGGTTAGAGAAGGTGCCTGGTGTACAGACACAGGTAGTTTGTTCCAGACGTAAGGCGCAGCAAGGTGAAAGGAGCGAAGTCTGGAGTTAGCAGTAGAGGAGAAGGGCACAGATAGAAGCAGTTTGCTATAAGAGAAGAGTTCCCGAGGGGGGTTGTAAGGAGAGATAAGAGAAGAAAGGTAGTGAGGAGCCACAGAGTGAATGCATTCATAGGTCAGCAGGAGAAGTTTGAACAGGATACGGAAATGGATAGGGAGCCAATGAAGTGACTTGAGAAGAGGAGTAATATGGGCATGACGAGGCTGGCGGAAGATTAGCTGCGCAGCAGAGTGTTGAACTTATTGAAGGGGAGAGAGATGATTCAAAGGGAGACCAGCAAGTAGTAGGTTACAGTAGTCAAGACGGGAGGTGATCAAGGAGTGGATAAGCGTTTTAGTAGTGTCTTCAGAAAGGAAAGGGTGGATTTTGCTGATGTTATAGAGAAAGAAAGGCAGGTCTTAGCTATCAGATGGATATGTGTGGAGAAAGAGATAGAGGAGTCAAAGACAACCCCCAGATTGCGGGCTGAGGAAACAGGAAGGAGTACAGAGTTATCCACAGAGATTGAGAAAGGGGGAAGAGGAGGAGAGGTTTTAGGGGGAAAGATAAGACGTTCAGTCTTGGCCATGTTCCGTTTCAAGAGGCGGTTAGACATCCAGGCAGCAATGTCAGAAAGGCAGGCAGGTATCACAGTGTCCCACTGGTTGTCCTCCTTCCACCATGTCTCTGAGATTGCAATCATATCTAACCTCTCATTTAGTGCTATATATTCTAACTCTCCCATCTTATTTTTTAGACTTTTAGCATTTGCATGCAAGCATTTTAGAGACTGTATTTTATTCATATTAATCTGGCTATCAGTAGGCAATCTTTAAGCTCTATCGGTAGGAATCTTTAAGCTCTGTCTGC
The DNA here is from genome assembly GCA_033557465.1 of Ichthyophis bannanicus. Lineage (NCBI taxonomy): Eukaryota > Metazoa > Chordata > Amphibia > Gymnophiona > Ichthyophiidae > Ichthyophis > Ichthyophis bannanicus. Next base: position 1,494,434,580 of record CM066031.1, read on the forward strand.
TCCATACTCAAGGGCATTTGGGCTACTTTAGTTTTTATTGGAATCTCTCTGCTGATATGCCCTAACGTCATTCTTTTGGTATATCCTTCAAGGATAAATTGTTCCGAACCATGTGCACTTCGGCGATTGTCATCTCTCCCCTATTATCTAGTTTAAAAGCTGCTCTGTCTCCTTTTTAAAGGTTAATGCCAGCAGCCTGGTTCCATCCCGGTTAAGGTGAAGCCCATCCCTTCGGAAGAACTTTTCTTTTCCCCAGAATGTTCCCTCATCCTTGCACCATCGTCTCATCCACGCATTGAGACTCTGGAGCTCTGCCTGCCTTTTGGGTCCTGCACGTGGAAAAGAAAGCATTTTTGAGAATGCTACCCTGGAAGTTCTGGATTTCAACTTCCTACCTAAAAGCCTAAATTTAGCCTCCAGAACCTCTCTACCACATTTTCCTATGTCATTGGTTTCTGACATGTACTAAGACTACAGACTCCTCCCCAGCACTATCTAAGACATTGTCTAGGTGGCGTGTGAGGTCCGCTACCTTCGCACCAGGCAGGCATGTTACCAGATGATCCTCATGTCCACCAGCCTCCCAGCTACAGTATCTATATGCCTAATGATCGAATCACCAACTATAACGGCTATCCTAACCCTTCCCTCATGGGCACATGGCCCTGGAGAAACTTCCTTGGTGTGAGATGGTTTTACATCACCTGGAGGACAGGTCCTAGATACAGGATCACTTCCTGCCACACCTGGGTGATGCTCTCCTGTCACATGACCTCTCTCCTCCATGGCAACAGGGATTCTGCTAGACTGGAGGTGGGACTTCAGGACTATATCCCTGTAAGTCTCGTATATGTACCTCTCTGTCTTCCTTATGTCTTCCAAGTCTGCTACTCTAGCCTCCAGAGATCGGACTCATTCCCTGAGATGAAAGAGCTCCTTGCACCTAGTGCACATGTAAGACCCCTCACCAACTGGGAGAAAATCATACATGTGACACTCAATGCAAAAGACCGGAAAGACCCCATCTCGCTGCTGGACTGTTGTCTGTATTTTAGTTTTAAAGTTGTGTTTAGATATTTAAGTTCTTTCCATACTAAGGGTTGCTGGGGATACTTATACTAATAAAACTATACTTAATACGTTTAGTGTACTTTGTTCACCTGAAGTTTAATTAATCTGAGGTCCTTAATGTATGCCTGATGAGGATAAACAGTTGCACTTGAGAGTGAATATGGCATCTCCTTTCCTTTAAGAGGTGTAAGCACCTATAAAACTACGATTATCCCAGGGATGGGTGCGTGGGTATCGGGGAGGGAGGGATAGAGGGAAAGAAGACTTATTAAAAGCTGGCTGCTACACAGTACCCTATCATGTGCTTCTAAGCTAATCTGTGACCGATTTCCAGAGGGAGTCCCACAGCCCTTGTTTGGATAGGGGGAGTCTTGGGGTCTAAAGTTAACCAGAAAGCTCACTTCTGTGTTTTAAATTTAAACTGAAAGCTCTTTGCTGCTATTAGGCTTGACTGATTTAACAAATATACTGGGTTCACAGATTAGTCAGCTTTAATCTAAATAATTCCTTTTTCTCCAAGATTTAGAAAAATTCCCAGAAGTAAATACTTCAATTGCAGATCTCTCTCCAGAAATAGTAATCCCCTTTTGTAGTCTTTCAAGACTGAGAATCACAGAACTCTGGTTGAACTATTTATGCCCGTGCATCTGAGGTAAGCTGTGACCAATTTCCTGGGTGATTAGCACAGTCCTTGCTTGGATAGAAGGAGTCTTTCAAAATGGCCCTTTCATCTGCCACCTGGCTCTAACACCTATTTAAAAAATTTCACAGGTCTCTTGCCCCCTATGCAGAAGTTCTCTTTGTAAAGGTCTCTAGAAATAATGTATTGCTCAAAGAATACTGACCCTGGTTTGCCTTTTTTGCTAAGTTATATTCTGATTTGATTTAAATTAACCTCTTTGCTGCTACTAGGCACTGACTGATTTAACAAATACACTGGGTTCACAGATTAATCAGCTTTAATCTAAAGAATTCCTTTTTCCCCAAGATTTAGAAAAATTCCCAGAAGTAAATACTTACAATTGCAGATCTCTCTCCAGAAATAGCAGTCCTCTTTTGTAGTCCTTCACTGGAAACAGTGTAGGCATTGTGAGGCTCAGTGAGGAGTAGAAAACCACATAACAAAGGATAGACATACACACACACACACACTCATATTGATGCACTGTGCAAAATGGGGATGGTTGGCATTCCTGACCGCCACACTTGTCCCAATCTCAGTTCAGGCATTGTTAAGGTGTGCTTATTGTGCAGGAGCTAGTAGTAGTGCTTGGTGTTAACTGCTGCTCAGTGTGCCGGAACCATCAGCCTGACTCTCCATCCAACTGAGGATAGAGGAGCCTGTCTATGTGGATGTTTGTACCCATGTTGGTCGACTCATTGGGGGTTGCACATGTTTGTTTTGTACCTGCATTGTGGGATAAAATGTACCATAGGGACATGCACTGTATGATCCACAGCAAGGACCCAAACCTGTGGCTCTCTGTTCACATACACACCAACTGTCAATTGTACACCACAGTGCTGCTACATGGTCAAATTGGTCCATTGGGATGACATGCTTCCCATCACACTGACTCTGGCACATGGCGCACTGCATCAGGGCATGGCTTCCGTCTGCTGCAGCCGGGTGCCACTCACTCCCCCCACACCATGCTGACATGTACATGTGTTGGTGGTGTGCAGTCCCAGGCCAGCCAATGCACAGGTAGGCGGGTGCCTAGGGTGCATGATCCAGGAGGGGTGGGGCATACATGAACAGATACACATCCCCCCCCTCAGCCATCTGCCTCTCCAGGTTCCCCCTCACCACCTGCCACTATTATGTCTCTTGGACCTGGGGAGGAGACGGCTGAGTGATGTGCGTTTTGAGGTCTAGGGCAGATTTCCTGCAGTGGGGGAGATAAACATTGGTTCATTGTCTCTACCATCAGAATGCTGAGGGACTAGGGGACATGCACTGCAGCTACAGTGTCCCCCATTCCGGACTACTAGGTAAATGTATTTTGTCCTTCCATATATCCTCACACCCTGCAATCCATTACCAAAGGATGTATTAAAGGCTGTTAGTTGAGCTGTATTTTATAAATGTTCTGGAAGGTTATTAAAAAAGGTCCATAAATCATTAGTTGAAGGACCTAGGATTTGGACGGCTTGCCCTATTTCAGGCATTGTGGATCCTGTATGTCTTTGGGGGACACTGCTGCATACCTGTGCCCTTGTTTGGACACTGCTGGGCACAGGATACTGAGCATGCTGCACCTTGGTCAGACACGGTCTTGCATATTTTCAATCTCCATGTTCCTCTGTGCCACCTAGGTAACTGCCTGGTCTTCCCTGTGCACCAGCCACCCCCACTGCGTGATCCACATGCACCCTCCTTTGCCCCATTTGTGCCATCAACATAGTGTCCTTTCATACTTGGGCATTATGCTGTTGCTGCTAATGGAGCACTACTACCACTTTCTTGGGCTCACCTGTCTGTGCAGCACATTGCAGACGATTATCTAGGCTCTGTCTCATCAAAATGCACCCTTACCGACAGGTTTTGATATGTGGTAAAGTTCCTGGTATTAAGGTGCTGGCGTTAATATAGCAGGGCCTTGTTCCGATCTACTCCCCGCCCACTGACCCCTACTCTCCGCCCTCTCTCCGCCCATAGTACGCTTAATGTTGTGGGTAACATTAGCGTGTGCTAACGCACCATTTACCGCATGCTAATGTCACAAATGTGTCATTAGTGTGCGCTAACATTACACGTGCTACCTTACCGCCGTTTAGTAAACATCCCCCATAGAGCTGCACCATTAAAGTGTGGTTGGCCCCAAAAACAAGCTCGGGGGTGAGCTCGACCATGCTACAAATTGAGGAATGCCCAGCAAGTCCCCATATTGCTCATGTGGGTATTAGTACCTTTGGCAAAGTCAGCACCCATTGAGATAGTGCTAAATGCACCTGGGCTAAGTGCCACATCGCCAGAGAGCCTGCACCAAAAATGACCACATTACCTGTGAAGTGGATGCCCAACCCCAGAACCGCCCATTCTCCACTCCAACCTGCTCTGTTTGGGTAGTACAGAATTTTTAGCATAGCTGCATTTTTAGCACATAGTATTTTTTATCACAGTGCACTTGGCGCATGCTGAACCTTGTGCTAGCTGGTAGCGTACTAGTAAACATGCGCCTTAGTATCCTACTTAGTAACTTCATGGTTCACTGCTAGTCTTTGTACTTTTCAAAAGAATAAACAATGCATTCACATTTACTAGGCATGTGCAGGCACAAAACAAATTCGGTTAATCTTTGGTTAAAATGAAGTTTTAAGAATTTTCAGGTATTCTTCATTTCTTTGCATGCGTTCATCTTAACTGTAAGCCTACTGTGTGCCTTGCAGTTTTTTTGCACTTGGAAATCTATTGTATTGTCACCAGTGGTCTACCCTGGGTCCTAAGGCATGCAGAGTAGGGCCAAGCTGGTGAATATCCTGGGCTGGGAAGTGGGGCAATGCAGGCGTAGTAGTGCACTGCCTTCTGGGTGACGTAGTCCCACACACTCCCCAAGCACAGAAATAAATGTAATCGAGTGGTTTTAAAGCAAAATGAGGTTTTATTTCCCCTTCCCGGGGGATTGGTAAGCATAAAACTTAAGACAAAATAACCATACTTTCTGGCATAAGGAAATTAACTCAGGAAGAGAAAAAAATAGCTTCTTTTTCTTCTAGCTTTTCAACACACCATCCTTTAACACAGGATTCACCAAACAGTTCCTTTTAAAGGCACGAAGGTTTACTTTGCTTTCAATGCTGTGCATATAGCTTTGTATATCCAAATCAGCGCAGAGACTCTATGTTATCCGCTATGGACAGTGTACAATCCATGGGTTCACCAATTACACTTTCATCTACAGATTCTATTTGCATATCTTCCAGCCCTTCCCCTACTGGGTACGTAGGAACACAATCACACAGAGCTTTAAAACAGGTATCATTATTACAGAGAGAGTCCCGGAGAGCCTGGCAATCCCAGAGAAAACTTGTATCTCTAGTTTTCTCCTTATCCCTTTTAAAGGGCTTACCTTCAGGCTTCTGCCTAATGGGTTTTCTTAGCTGTGCCCCTTCAGCATTATCAAAGTCTATAGGCCTGTACCTCTCTCTCACTGGAGTTTCTGGGCACTCCCAAACTGACCTTTTGGATGGCTTCTCTCTCCAATGGCCCTCAATATAAGGCTTTAACCGAAAGTTTCTTCCCTGTGGTCTTTGGGCTTGGCCTCTCTGTAACTCCCTAGCTGGAGCATTCTCTGCTCTGTCCTCGTGGCTGCTTGAGTCAGATTCAGCTTCTCTGCTCTCAGACCTGCTGATGGCTCTGCTCCTCTGCACCCTCTCTCTCGTTCCTTCTCTTACGTCTGTTCCTGTTCTTGTTCCCGGGCTTGTTCTCGAGCCTCCGCTTGTTCCTGTTCCTGTTCTCTCTCTTGTCCCCCTTTTCCCTGTTCCTGATTCAAATGAGTGCTTTCTATCTTCCTTTCCCTTAGGGCTTAGCTTCGCCCCTCCCCCACCCAGGTGTCTACTATTGAGCTCAGAGCACGGGGATAATTTGTAGCTTGGGCGGGGCTGCTGCACTCGTGACTGAGTTTGTTTACATCTCCCCTGGCAACCTGTAGCCATGTGTTTTGCTTGCCTGTCAGAATCTGACGTAACCTCCTCAGTTTCATCTAGCTCCATATCAAGGGACGGGTCTTCCCCATTACAGATCCCCCCCCTTAAGATATTATGGGCTGCTGACTTCTTAGTCTGCCAGCCCGTAATCCTAGACTGGTGGCTTAGACGTTCTTCTACTTTGACTAACCTTGCTGTTGCTGACCTCTCCTGCCAAGGTTTTAATACATTTAGGTGGTACACTTGGCGACGTCCTTTCTCGTTTTCCATCTTATAGGAAACGGGACCTACCTTCTCCACCACTGTACAGGGTCCTTTCCACCTGGACTCAAATTTTGGCCCGGTATCCGCTACTAGGATTATCACTTTGTCTCCTATAGCTAATTGCCGTGGTCTTGTCCCTCGGTCGTAGTAGTATTTTTGCCGGCGCTGGTTGGCCTGCAAATTCTCCATTGATACCCGGAATGTCCTCTCTAGGCGATTCTTTAGATCCCTAAGAAACCAGGGTACCCCTACCTCCTCTGTTTCGGGCTCGACCCATTGCTCCCGCAGGATATCCAGAATCCCTCACGGAGCCCTGCCAAATAAAAGTTCGTAGGGTGAAACCCCTAAGGATGATTGCACGCATTCACGGCATGCATACAAAATGAATAGGAGTAGATTGTCCCATTCAGACATTTTTCCCTCCAGGCCACGTCTCAACATCTGCTTAATTGATTGGTTCATCCTCTCTACCAGTCCGTTGGACTGAGGGTGATAAGCAGAGGTCCGGATATGATGAACTCCAAAAGCATCCCATACCATAGCTAAGTGCTTTGATGTAAAATTACTCCCCTGGTCTGTGAGAAATTCCCGAGGAAATCCGATCTCACAGAACAACTTGATAAGTTTGAGGGCTATTGTTTTTGCTGAGATGTTGCGCAATGGGATGGCCCAGGGAAATCGGGTAGCCTGATCCACAATCACCAAAATATACTTGATGCCCCTTGGTGTCCTAACCAGGGGTCCTACTATGTCCATCGCTAGATGACGAACCGGTGTTGAAACAGTGGGCGTGGGTATCATGGGCACCGGTTTTGGCTTCGTAGCAGTGACCCTTTGGCAAGTGGGACAGGACTCACAATAGCGAGCTGTCTCTTTAAAGACCCCTGGCCAGTAAAAACGGGCCAGGACCTGGTCTAACATCCCTTGTATACCCTTATGGCTGCCTACAGGGTGGTCTTGAGCCAACCGCATAACTACTGCTTTAAAAGTAGTTGGCACCACCAACTGTTTCTAACAGCCCCCGTACGCGGGTCAGTGCTCTCTCTATACAATAACTCCCCTTCTAAGAAGAACCTGGGAAGGGTAGTCCTATCTTCCTGAGCATACTCAAATGCTCGTTTTAAAGCAGGATCATCTTTTTGTTCCTTTGGGAAGGAAGGAAATTTCTGGACGAGCTCTGCAGGAACCCAGGGCAAACTTTCTCCGACTTCTAACTCTGCCCTCCCTTGGGACCTATGTCGCCTCTCTTGGCGTCTCTCGGCCTTTCCTTTTCTAACCTTAACAGGAACATTAATCAAATCCTCATGCGAGGGAAGTATATCAGGTGCTTCTTCTTCTACTCTATCCTCACACTCCAGGGATTCTTCCCTATCTTCAGGTGTTTCCTCCGCCCCATCTACTGAATCAACCCCAATTCCCGATGCTTTAACCTGAGACCGGGTAGAAATTAGGCCTGTTTTTTCACTCAAACCTTTTTCAAACCCCTTATAAAATAAAGGCCAGTCTCTCCCTAGGATAATGTCACGCGGGAGCTGTGGGATTATGGCCACTTGCACCTCCTCGCTAGTACCTAACCCTTTTACAGATACTTTATATGATGGGTAATATGAAGACGCTCCATGCACACACCTTACTTTCACTCGCCCATCTGCTTGACTCGGGGCAATCCGGGTATGGGCATTAATGGTCTGCCATAATTTCTGCGAGACCATGCTCTGGTCTGTCCCCGAGTCTAGCAGTGCAAGTGCCTCTATGCCCTCTACTTGGACCTTCAGTAGGAAACCCTCCCTTATGTGTCTCTCTCCCCCTGACACCAGGGCAGTCCGCAACTTGCACTCCCTATGGAAATGTCCATCCTGGCCACATTTATAACATTTTCCTTTTGAAAAAGACATTGCAGTATGTTCACCAGATATCTTAACCTTCGGGGTCTTTTCTGATCTCCATAAGTTATTAATGCCAGCCACCTTCAACACACTTCCTCTTGAGGTCCCAGCCAACTCCGCTTCAAGGTAACACTCCGTGAGTTTGGCCGCTTCCTCAGTGGAATGGCAGATCTGGAGCATTAGAAAAGCCCTTACTCCAGGAGGTACGGCTTCTAAGTATTGCTCCAGGACGATGGTGTCCACTATGGAATCAACCGATCTCCTCTCTGGAGCAAGCCACTTTCCAGCCAATCCCTTTAGCCTCTGAAATAAAGCCTTAGGAGTTTCTTTCGGCATTAGCTTGGCTTCCCTAAACATACGCTTATAATAGGTGGGTGTCAATCCCAACCTGTCTTTTACAGCTCTTTTCACCTCTAGATAATTTGACGCAAAACAGCAGGCATTGTCTTGTACGCTGCCAAAGCCTCTCTCGAAAGAGATATGGCGAACCTTATGGCCCACTGGTCTACTGGCCATTTAGCTGCCTCAGCAATACGTTCAAATGCCTCAGTGAAATCATCAAAATTATCTTGGGCAGTTAGCTGTCCTAGTGCTAGCGCACTACAGTCGGGTAGTCCTACCCCCTCCACCCTTGAGGTAATAGTTCCTCAGTGTCCTGAGACTTCTTCACCAAAGCCTCTAGTAATGTCAGTAGTGGCTGCTGTTGTGCACACATCGCTGCAGTATTACGCTCCTGTATCAGCCTCACCAGCTCGCTCTGCTTCTCCCATTGTGCACTCATCCAGCCCATTACTTCCTGGGGATCCATCTTGGGTTATTATTCCTGCAGGGACAGAAGAAAAGAGACAGGCCCACCAAGTGCGGCACACAAAAATATTTCTCTGCCTCCTAGCTGCAGTACAATTTCTTCCCCTTTCTCACAGTATCCTTCTACGCCCGTGCCCACCTACTATTACCTGAGCACAGTGCAGATTCCAGCACTGAGAAAAGGTCTCTCGGGTCCTCCAGGTCAGGCTGTCAACGAATTCAGTCCGTCTTTTCCCTCTTTCTAGGACAGCAGCATTTTTCCTTCTTTGGAAGCTGGCGTCTTTTGAAGTTTCCTTTTTTATAATGTCCTTGTTTTGTGCCAAAAATAAGCAACAACTACGCCAATCATGTCACCAGTGGTCTACCCTGGGTCCTAAGGCATGCAGAGTAGGGCCAAGCTGGTGAATATCCTGGGCTGGGAAGTGGGGCAATGCAGGCGTAGTAGTGCACTGCCTTCTGGGTGACGTAGTCCCACACACTCCCCAAGCACAGAAATAAATGTAATCGAGTGGTTTTAAAGCAAAATGAGGTTTTATTTCCCCTTCCCGGGGGATTGGTAAGCACAAAACTTAAGACAAAATATCCATACTTTCTGGCATAAGGAAATTAACTCAGGAAGAGAAGAAAAATAGCTTCTTTTTCTTCTAGCGTTTCAACACACCATCCTTTAACACAGGATTCACCAAACAGTTCCTTTTAAAGGCACGAAGGTTTACTTTGCTTTCAATGCTGTGCAAATAGCTTTGCATATCCAAGTCAGCGCAGAGACTCTATGTTATCCGCTATGGACAGTGTACAATCCATGGGTTCACTAATTACACTTTCATCTACAGATTCTATTTGCATATCTTCCAGCCCTTCCCCCACTGGATACGTAGGAACACTATCACACAGAGCTTTAAAACAGGTATCATTATTACTGAGAGAGTCCCGGAGAGCCTGGCAATCCCAGAGAAAACTTGTATCTCTAGTTTTCTCCTTATCCCTTCTAAAGGGCTTACCTTCAGGTTTCTGCCTAATGGGTTTTCTTAGCTGTGCCCCTTCAGCATTATCAAAGTCCATAGGCCTGTACCTCTCTCTCACCGGAGTTTCTGGGCACTCCCAAACTGACCTTTTGGATGGCTTCTCTCTCCAATGGCCCTCAGTATAAGGCTTTAACCGAAAGTTTCTTCCCTGTGGTCTTTGGACTTGGCCTCTCTGTAACTCCCTAGCTGGAGCATTCTCTGCTCTGTCCTTGTGGCTGCTTGAGTCAGATTCAGCTTCTCTGCTCTCAGACCTGCTGATGGCTCTGCTCCTCTGCACCCTCTCTCTCTCGTTCCTTCTCTTACGTCTATTCCTGTTCTTGTTCCCGGGCTTGTTCTCGAGCCTCCGCTTGTTCCTGTTCCTGTTCTCTCTCTTGTCCCCCTTCTCCCTGTTCCTGATTCAAATGAGTTCTTTTTATCTTCCTTTCCCTTAGGGCTTAGCTTCGCCCCTCCCCCATCCAGGTGTCTACTATTGAGCTCAGAGCACGGGGATAATTTGTAGCTTGGGCGGGGCTGCTGCACTCGTGACTGAGTTTGTTTACATCTCCCCTGGCAACCTGAAGCCATTTGTTTTGCTTGCCTGTCAGAATCTGACGTAACCTCCTCAGTTTCATCTAGCTCCATATCAAGGGACGGGTCTTCGCCATTACAGTATGCATGCACTTTTATTTCATAGGTACCCAAACAAATGTCCCAGCAAGCCCAAAATGCACATCCTGGCACTTACCCGTTCTACTCCACTCAGGATTTTATAGACCTCTATCATATCTCCCCTCAGCCGGCTGAAAAGCCCTAACCTCTTTATCCTTTCTTCATAGGGCAGTTTTTTCATCCCCCTTAATTATTCTGATTGCCCTTCTCTCTACATTTTCTAATTCTGCTATATATTTCTTGAGATGTGGAAACCAGAATTGCATACAGTCCTCAAGGTATTGGACTAATAAGTTGATTTAGCAGCTTTCATTTCATCTTTATTAAGCATTTATCAAATTACATCCAAGAAAAAAATCAAAGAACAGTAATAATGAGAAATAAAAAATGAAAGGAAAAAGCATCAAGAAAAATAGGTAATCTGTTACACCCAGGACCATACTAAGCTCAAAATGCACCCTGTGTGATTTGTGAACTTGGAGATCCCTTGCTTCTCCAGCCATATACAAGAACTCACTTTTATGGAGCTTCCAGAAAGCCCAGTGATGATATCAGTGCCCCTTCTGTGCTCGCGCCCTGTGCATCTGCACCGCTCGCACAGCCCTTGGGACAGTTCTGGTTTCACCTTCAGACCACTATAAACAATTTTTAATGATGTTATATCATCTGCAGAGTTGATCACCTCACGTGTTCCCATTTTCCAATCATTTATAAATATGTTAAAAGCACTAGTTCCAGTACAAATCCTGAAGTTCTTCACTATTCACCTTTCTCCCCTGAGAAAATTAACCATTTACCCTCTCTGTTTTCTATCTTTTAACCAGTTCTCAATCCACAGTAGAATATTGCATTTAAAATTTCCTCTGGGGGTCTCACAAGAAGAATCTTGTCAAATGCTTTAAGATCCAGACACTTTATCAGCTGGTTAACTTATATCCACATGTTTATTTATGCTTTCCAAAAAAATATAACAGATTGGTGAGGCAAATTTACTCTTGGCTAAATCCATGGTGGCTTTGTTACATAAAATGACAACTATCTATATGGTCACTAATTTTGTTGTTTATAATAGTTTCTTTCATTTTCCCATTCTGATTTCAGGCTCACTAATCTGTAGTTTCCTGGATTGCCACTGGAACGCTTTTTAAAAATTGGTGTTATATTGTTGACCCTCTAATCATCAGGTGCCATAGACAATTTTAATGATAGGTTACAAATTACCTACAATTTCATTTTTTATTTCTTTTAATACTATGAGGTCTATATCATCTGGTCTAGGTGATTTCCTATTCTTAGGTTTGTCAAATTGCCCTATTACATCTTTGAAGTTCACTGAGATTTTTTTCATTTCCTCTGAGCTTTCACCATTAAGTACTACAGTATTTCTGGCATGGGTGTGCTCCTTGTAAGCCAGAAACAAATGCCCAACTCAGCTGAGTTTTGGCAAACTCACCTGCATCATGTGTCTATCCTGTGGAACCGTATTTGAACGCCTCTCTTTAGCAATGATGGACTTTGTTCCATACAGTGATTGTCCCCCAAAAGCCACAGGAAGGAGAAGCGGGATATACCAGGCTAACAGTTCCAAATGCTGGATAGACCCCTGATGCAGGCAAGTTTGCAGTAACTCAGCTGAGTCTGGTCTTTTGACACAGTCATTGAAATAAATATTGGATTGGACTCTGTAATTGTGAACTGTGTCTACTTCCATTTCTTGTTTTTGGCTTATGGGTGTACTCCCTTATATTTTCCCCAGTAAAGAACAAAGCAAAGAATTCATTTAGTTTCTCCACTATGGCCTTATCATCCCTGGATGTCCTTTTATCCTGTGATCATCTAATGGCCTAACTGACTCCCTAACAGACTTCTTGCTTTGAATGTCCTTGAAAAAGTTTTTTATTATGAGTTTTTGCCTCTACAACAAGCTTCTTTTCAAAATCACATTTTGACTTCCTTATCAATGCTATGCATTGAAATTGCCAGTGCTTATTCTGTTTCCTATTTTCTTCATTTGGATCCTTTCTCTATGTTTTTTAATGATATTCTTTTGGCTATAATAGACTCTTTCACCTAACAATTTAACCATTTGAGTTGTCATTTGATCTTCCTTAATACATGAAATATATCTGGTCTGGGCTTTCAAGGTGGTATTTATTTATTTATTTAACAATCATTTATATACCGCATCTTCCAGAGATCAGTTGCGGTTCACAACAAACAACAATTTTTAAACATCATCCACACCTGATATAAACTCTTAACATTTGCATCTGCACCTTTTAGTTTTTTTTAACCATTTTCCTCCTTTTAATATAATTTCCCTTTTGAAAGTTAAATGCTAGTGCAGTAGATTTCCTCACTGCTGTAATTAACTCAGATTTGATCCCGTTATGATCACTATTGACAAGTGGACCCAAAATCATTATCTCTCGCACTAAATCATGTGTTCCACTAAGGTCTAGGTCTAAACTCTTCCATCTTATTTTTTTTAAGAGTCTAGATATATGGGCATTTCAAAATATGTTCTTAGGCAGGGTTTGCTAAGGCAAAAGTGCCTATTGTCAAGGATCAACTTGGTAGCAAAAGAGTTGGTCCATAAGCATGTTTGTGCATGTGTAAGCTTGCGTTTAAGACATGCCTAAGCTAGCTGGTCCTCCCTCCCCCAGCCACCAAAACAGATTGCAGTCAGATGCAGAAGAAAAGAAAAGGGCAATGTCTAGGAAGGGGAACAGAGAGAGTGGGGGTATGGGGCGGGCAGAAAGAGAGAGGCTTGGGGGGGGGGAGGGAAGAGTGCAAGGGGTTAGGAGTTGAAGAGAGGAATGTATGGGGAGAAAGGGCCCCAATATCTATATGAAAATGGGGGAAACATGTCATTGTGCCGGCGCTGAATATTAAAGCGGGATATTCAATGCTATGATCATATCCGGCCCCGGTATTGAATATCGGGGTAGCTGCATAGGCTGATCAGTAACCGGGCAGCAGCGATATTGAGCCGCTACCCAGTTAGTGATATGCAGTGAAAGTTAGGCCTGGGTTACATAAGCCTGGCTTTCAGTGCATATTGTAACCGGGCAGCAGATTAATATTGCTGCTGCCTGGTTACTAATCGGTGCTGCCTCCACTCTGCCCCGGAATGGCCCTGATATGCCCTGATGCCAAGCAGTCAGCATCGGGGCATGCAGGGCCAGCAGTCACAGATATTCAGCGGTATTAACCATGCTGCTGAGTGTCCCATTCACAGTGATTAATGCAGTTAGCAGCTCTGCTAACCACGTTAATCGCTTGGACTATCAAGTCACTGAACTCCAATTGCCTTTCTTACAACATCTCTTTTGGGATGCACTAACTTCCCTGTTTTGATAGTATCCTTCAACGATAGCAACCTCCAAACCATGTGCTCTTATCAAGTCTTCAGATATTCCTTCCTGCATTTACGCTTCTGAGTACTGATGATGACAGCGATAGAAGTTCCATAGATTATATGATTCCACCTGTGATCCTTCAATTTTTCAGTACTTTACAATTTTGAACCCCCCCCCCCACTGCTCAACATATTTGTCAATTTTCAAATCAGTTCATGCTTAAAATAAAAAATTGATCTTATGTTAAAAGCGTCTCAATATTTTTTTTTCTTGGCCTTCAGTACTGCTTCCAGGGCTGCCCAGAGTCAACTGCTCATACCCCTGCAGACAGGCACACCCTATTTTACAGCAGATATCATTCAGCTATGAGCAGGTAAAGGAACTGTTTAGTATATGTTTTGTTTAAGAGATTTTGATTATAGAATGATTGAGTTTAATCTGATTTTAATGTTTTTTACTATAACAATTTTCCTGTATCAGTGTTGTCCGTCCTGTTGTAGCACCATTGGACATGTTGGGGGGGAGGGGGGGACATTCATTATGACTAATGCAGTTCGCAGACCTGCTAACCAGCTTAATCGCGGTTATCAGGATATTCAGTGCCACTAATAGGATATTAAGCAGCTAGCATCAGGGCATTCTGTGGGCAGAGTGGAGGCGACAACAATAACCAGGCAGCAGCGATATCGAGCTGCTGCCTTGTTATCACTAAGTGGAAAAAGTTAGCCACTTGAACGTTTGGCCCAGTTTTCACTGCAAAAGCTAACCAGGCAGCAGCTGAATATTGTTCTTGCCCAGTTAGCTTCCTCCTTCTCCAGTTAACCTGCATATTCAATGCCAGTGGCCAGATAAGGCCTCCAACATTGAATATTTGGGTGTAAGTTTCAGTGGCGATGGCTAGCTGCTGTAATCGTACTAGCCACTGCCGCTGAATATCCCCCCCCCCATTAAATTTATGTAAGTTGTTTATTATTCGCCTATGGCCCGATTCCGTTATGGACGTCCATCCCCTTTTTACGTCCGGTCTCAACCGGACATACAGAGGGGATCGCGATTCTGATCCGTGGGACATGTCTAGCCCCACGAGATCATAATCGCGAATAGTCCTGCACGTGCAGGCCAGGACTGCGATTCAGTCTGGCTTGCACATGCAGGACTGTCCCTGGCTAACTCAGTCAAGGCTCCTCAATGGAGCCACAGAGCCATGGTGTCATCTTGCCATGGCACCGCGGCTCCATTGAAGAGCCGTGATGCTGGCTACCAGAGATTAAAGCTAATTTCCAATGCCTGACCCCTGATCTGGCCTCCTACAGCCAGGGTCAGGCTGCGGGGAATGTCCTCTGGCCACCCCTGCCCCAACCGCATCCCTGTATTTAAAACATGGCACGTCCAGGGAAGTTATTCCACCTCGGAGGTGGAACAACTTCCCCACACATGTTGCTGGCCCTGGGTGTACAGGGCCGACATTAGAATCAGCCCTATACATCCAGGGCCAGTGACCGCCCAGACACCACCCCCGAACCACCCCCATCTAACTTCCCCATTGGGCTGTCCATTCCCACTATTCATGGCACAGAATAACCCCCCTAGTGCCCAATAAAACATAAAATCAATCAATCAATTAATTAATTAAATGTTATGGCTCGAAGCAATAGTCAGTCTCAAGTAACAAAGAAGCAGGACATAGCTCAACATGCATTCTTCTTGTCCTCTTCTTATCACCCAATCGGTATGAGAAGTATAATGACAGAGAAAAAAAAGTTAAAAGAACCTGCTGACAGTCACATTAAAAATAAATGAAAAAGGTCATTAAAATCTCAAATAAAGAAGCATGCCAAATAAATAAATCTTTACTGATTCTGAAGAAATATGTGTGGGCATGTGTGTGTATGAATGTATGAGGAATCAGACTGTAGTTTCAATACTGTGTTGAAGGAGGTAATGCACAATGCAGTGCTGAAGCAGGAAGTAGCTGAGCCTGAGACAAGCATGGAGAGAGCTCACAGGACATATAGAGAGATAAAAAGCATGATCCAGTTAAGAAAATAAAACAAATACTAGCAAACTTTAAAGAAAATAACCTATAAAATTACTTTTATGTATGCAAAGGTCTGCTAGGGACATTAGAGCACTGAAAGTGTGCTTTGTGAGTTGAAATCAAGGTAGTAAGAGACTACTTCTGGACAGAGCTGATTGTAAGAACACTTTTACAGAGAAGATAGAATCCACATGCAAGAACATTAGCTGGAGGTTTTTTGGAAAGAAGAAAGGTATGTCAGAGACATTGTCTCTGTATGGAAAAGCTGGAAAAGGATTTAATTGATATCAGAATTGTAAGTAATTAAGAGTTATTTACAGGAGGAGTGGGTAAGAAGCTAGAATGAAAGTTGGAGAAAAAATTTAAAATGTGGAAACCTTTTCCTTGGTGACAGGAATAAGACTGAAGAAGCTCTGTAACGCATTCAAACAGTTTTAAATCCAAGCTGAATGAGGATTTGAAGTGATTTATTTGAGAGTGAGAGTTTGAAGTGATTTATTAGAGAGTGAGCTTAACTCTGAGCACTGTGTAATTTGCTTTCTATAGCAGTGGAGTCCTTCAAGCAGTGAAGGAAAAATAAGGCTGAAGGTATACAACTCCCAATGTGGTAAGAGAAACCCTGAAAGTGAGCTGTTTTAAAGTTGAATATTGCTCACAGGAATTGTTTAATCCTGATACAGATTAATTGTTTCAGTAAGGAAAAGAGTATATGTTTAAAAGAGTGAAGTATTGAATGTCTTTCTGAGAAAAAAAATGCCTTATATAAATTATTTAATTTTTAGCAATTGGTAAAGTTTTCCTGAACTCATTGGCAGTTGAAAGGATTGACTCTGGCACATAACTAAAGAAAAACAGATTTTTGCACAAAGATCTCTATAGGAGGGAAACACAGGCAATCTGATTATCTTTTGTTTTGGGGGAGGTAAGTCTCACAAGTAACAGAAATAGAAAAGGAAGAAAAAAAATACAAACACTTTTTAGTTACTGCACACACAGCTAGGGGGGTAGTTCCTTTGTTGATTTTTTTAAAGTCAGGGAGTAGGTATCCTAAATGCAGCTGGATATCGCTGGAGCAGAAGGGATCCTAAGGCACCCAATTCAAGAAAGCAAGACCTGAAAAGAAGATTTGAGATAAGTAAGTGGCACATCAAGGGGTATGTTTACTAAACTGCGGTAACGTTACCGACCGCGCGTTAGGTAACGTTACCGTGCATTAGGTAATGTTACCATGCGGTGCGTAATGTTACCGCGCAGTAACATCACAACCCACGTGGAAGCATTCCGTGGCGCAGTACACACCGCAGAGGGAAGAGAGAGGGCGGCGAGCAGGGGTCAATAGGCGGGGAGTGGGCGGGGAGAGGCTCCCTGCACACTAACGTGCTGAACTGAAGGGCTGAATCCTACCGCAAATGAAAACCTACCGTTAGATGCACATTTGCAGGAGGGAGAAACCATTTCAGTGTCAGCAATGTACAGCCTAGGCAGGGAGCCCGAGAAAGGTGATAATAGTGCTCCATCAGCAGCAACAGTATAGTGCCCAAGTATGAAAGGACACTATGGTGATGGTGCAAATGGGGCATAGGGGGACTGCAGGCGGGACATGCAGTGGGGGCAGCTGGGGCACAGGGTGAACTAGGCCATCGCCCAGGTGGCACATAGGAACATAGAAACTGGAAATCAGCAGGACAGCAGCTGACCAGGGCCAAACATGCCCAGTAGTCCGTGTTCCACAGTGTCCCATCCAGGGAACATTACCCAGCAAGTACCCCAAAAGTCACACAGGTACCACTATGACTGTAATAGGCAAGCAGTGCACATCTGGGGACCACACTAACAAGGGTCCATAGACCACACCCAGGATGGGTCCCAAACAGTTCGTAGACCCAGCTAACTGAACACACTTTATAGCAGTCCCTAGTAAGGCATTGCAGGGTGTGCCCATACGTTGTCGGAAACATATATACACCCAGTAGGCCAAACTGGGTACACCGTACCTGAGATGCATACCCTCGTCTGTCCACAGTCGGCAGTAACAACACACTCCACCTACATCTACCCGATCCACCCTAGCCAATAGTTGCTAGAGCACCAGCCTGACATCCCCCCAGCCATCACTCCCCCATGTGGAAGGGACATAACATTGGTAGGAAGTGATGGGGGGGATGTGTGGATGTCCATATATGCCTCGCCACCCCAGACCCCCCACCCTAGGCACCCACCTACCTGCACAGTTGATGGCCTGGGACCATGCACGTCCAGCACCGACAGCATATGGTCATGTCGGCATGGCAGGGGGAGTGTTTGTGCTGGAGGGAGCAGTGCCACCCACCTGCAGTGGACCTAGGCTATGCCCTGTACCAGTACGTGGTGTGCAGTGCAACAGAAAAGGTCTGCCTGAGGAAAGTAAGGGTAGCCCCAGGGACCACTACTCCTCTGTGGCAATAGTGTGGTGCAGTACACACAGCCAGTTTGTCCAGATGCAGAAGGTCACAGGTTCAAGTCCCAGCTGTGGATCCTACAGAGCATCTCCCCACATTTTACCCTACAATGCAGATACAACATCAACATGAACTCAGAATTCAGAAGGAACATCAAAACTCATTTATTTCAGGCATACTACAACCCAACCTAATTACAGCACCTTACCACAACAAGTTCTCATCTGACCCCCATAATGACACTCGGAATACACGCAGCATATGGACGACCGATATGTAATCCTGTATATATGTATATTTTATCCCCCTCCCGCGCACCTTTTAATCTAATGTTTATTCAGATTTGTGAAAAGTATCTAATCACTAATTCGTGTGTTATGTAAATCATTGCTCAAATCAAAATTGTAGTCTTAAAAATTCATTGTATTGTACGATACATGATGATTCTGTAAAGTAAACCGCGGCTGATCGTAGGAAGCAGCGGTATACAAATGTTTACTAAATAAATAAATAAATAAATAAACATGTGCAAACCCCAAAGCCACGTCGAATGGGGGTCAAAACATCCACTCACACAGGCTCCACTATCCAAAGCTTCATGGAGAGTCAGGATGTTGGACCCAGCACGGAGCTGCAGTTATCAGCAGAGCACTACTGCTACCTCCTGCACAGTTTAGCAATATACCAAAAGAACTAATGGTCTACTTATAGAGGGTAGTCACAGAACTACAAAAGATATCAAAGATGTCCCTCCAATTAGATAAACTAAATCCAACGTACTGTGATCCAGAGGTATAGAATACTTCAGTTCATTAGATACTCAAATATCTATTTATATAAGAACCAATGGTCTCAGACTAGAACATGCACAGCTCAGAAGAAACTCTTAAGAGCTACGTGCCACAATAGCATCAATGACCATGTCAACTTTTGATAACTTAGATTCTTCAATTGTATACCAAACTTAAGGATTCTCAAAAATCGGACTTAGCTTAGATTTTGATCCAGATTCAAATTGTGCCAATGTTGCATTTGCCCCAACGCCACCACATCGGTATCCGTTCCACGTTTCGTTTCTTCTTCAGGGGGTATGCAAATTACACGTTAGCACTATAAACAAAGAAATGCAATTGTTACTAAATAGCCATATTGCTTAAATCATATGGAAACAAGTCTGAGACCATTGGTTCTTATATAAATAGATATTTGAGTATCTAATGAACTGAAGTATTCTATACCTCTGGATCACAGTACGTTGGATTTAGTTTATCTAATTGGAGGGACATCTTTGATATCTTTTGCAGTTTAGCAATATAGGCACTGTGATCAGGACCAGTGAGGCGAGCAGGATTGCCAACCACCCCTATCATTGCACAATGTTGCAATAGGGGTGTGTGTGTGTATGTCTATCAGTTGTTTTGTGGCTGCCTACACCGCTCTGGGTGCACAATGTTACCAGCGTTAGCCTGCAAATGTGCATAATGAGGAGCAAGGTATTGTGGGTATGGCCCGGACAGGGCGGGTTGGCAGGATGCATCTGCACAGGTTGTAGGGCAATGGCTGGGACACTGTAGTGCCTGACCACCACCTGCATTGCCAGGGTGGCCACAGCATGGCATGCTGTGAGGTTATGCTCACCCTGACCGAGCAGTGATCATGGCTTGTCTATGCTCCCACATAGTGCTCCACACTATTTGTCTTCAATTATACCTGTGTGTTTCCAGTTCTGGGGGTTAATCACTGAGATGCATGCTTGGTGTCTGTGCTCTACATCCCATTTCTGGGTGCACGGGATTCCCCTGTGAGCATGAACTATGGACTGGCTGCAGTTAGTCTGTACATGTTTGGAGCACCTTGTAGGGTGCTGCAGGTGCAGTCTGACTGTGCCGTCTGCAGGTGAGTGGCAGACCATGGTGTGGGGCAGTTGAGGTGTGGGGAAGTTCTCATCCCTTGGTTTTCACCCCTTTGGTATGTCCTGATTTGAAATGTGAGTTTCCTGAAACGCTAAAGTGCATTGAGAAAAAAATAAAATGTATTTTCTCTGTAAACTGAGAGTTTCTATTGGTGGCTTACTTGAGGTAATTCAACCACCCCTGACACTCATAGCATCAAGGTAAAATAGGCTAATGCTCCCATGGAGCCCCAGAAGCAAGAAATCAGTTGGGAAAATAGGGGTGGAGTAAGAGTCCACTGCAGAAAACCACCAGCTTCCTCACTCATTTCAGACTCCCATTCTCCCATTACAATTCCATGGAAACTGGACAATTCTGCAGGAAGGAGCAGATTTTGCAGTCTACCAGCATCATGGTAAACTGGGAGACCTGATAAAGGGATGTTTGAGTCTAGACTTTCTACTCTAAAAATTAATAGAAAATCCAATGATAACAACATTATTTCCTTGCAAGGTTACATTTCTTTGCCTCATACACAGAATAACTCCTTGATGAAAAATAATTGTGTCCTTCATCGGAAACTCAAGGGTATAAAAAATGTAGCCAGAAGAAAGTAATCTGTACCTTAGTAATTTCCCTCAGCTCCCAAAAGCATCAGTTTCAGACATGCCCAAGCCTTATCTCCAGAAAATATTAAATATGCCAGAAGCAGCTATCCCTACAACATCAATAATGTATTAGTTGCATTCTGCTACATGTATGAAGTGTGTAGGATCTAATAGCACAACTATAAATGGACTGCTTAGATTTAATTCACATTTTTGAAATATTGTCAAGAAGAAGTATCCAAAGCAGAGTTGCTAATTATCTCTGTTTTTACTCTGTGAACTTTGAAGCTTTTCTATTTGTGCCATGTTTTGAGCTGTGAACCCATGATAACATGGCAAGAGTTGACTAGTGAATGCACCGTACAATGCAAAGTTCTGCTTTGCTAAGGTAACGGCAGTGAAATTCCCTAATAACCAAGACTGCAATAATTCAAAAAATAAAAGGGAAAGAGGGTGAGAAAAAGAAAGGCAAGGCAGGCAAGAAAGGGGAAAGAAGTCCCCCCCCCCAGCCAAAACAGGGACTTGGTGACCCCCAACATAGCATCTGCCACCCTCACAAAAACATTACCACAATATTTCCCACTCCTTGTAAAATGAACAGGAGCTTTCAGACCCTACATAGCATTTCATTACCTTCATAAAAACACCACCACACATACAGACACAACCCAGGATAAAACTGGCATAAACACACACTTCTCTGGAGTGATGCCCCCAGATTCCAAGTGATACATACAATTACCCTCCAGGATCAAGTGATATCCCTACCTGAGTAATTCACACATACATTTATTTATTTATCTGTGCTTATATACCAGTTTACAGGAAACGATAAGGCAATATGGCTTTACAAAGAGCAATAACAAACTGGGGGAAGATAAACAAATAGGATCATTAGAAAGGTGAATGTAAAAGGCAATTAGTACATACACACGCATATGCTATTTAGTACACTGCGTATGAAGAGTCTCATCAATTGCAAAATGCTTGATGAAAGAAGTGTCTTTAGTTTCTTTCTAAATGTCTTTAAATCATTTGTGCTATGAAGCATGTCAGGGATTGTATTCCATAAAGTTGATGCATAAAGGGAAAATGCTCTTTTCGAAGTGGAGCTAGTGGTTTCTGGTATTAAGTATCGGTATGCACAGCATGTTAGAGGATCTAGATCTTCTGCTCCTGTTGTTAGGTGTTCTTTGTATGAGTGTTTCAAGATGGATAGCGGAGAGGTTGTGAATCACTTTAAAGACGGTTAACAGAGACTTAAATTTCAGTAACAGGTATACAATGTAGCTATTTTAGTATGGGTGTGATGTGTTCAGCTTTTGACTTGTTGCGGAGAATGCACGCTGCTGTGTTCAAAGCCAGCTGCAGTGGGTGGATTTGGGAAGACCTTGAAGGATGATGTTGCAGGAATCGATGTGAGGAAAAGTGAGAGCTTGAAGAAAATTGTGGAAATCATTATAATCTAAAAGGTTCCAGAGATGCAATACAGTTCTGAGTTTCTGATATATGTGTGAAGATAGCGAGAGATGCTGATCTATAGTAACTCCCCAGATAAAGGACTTTGTGTATAACCTGTAGTTAAATTTCGCCAATCGTTATGAACTCTGGCGGTGTAAAATTGCTATTTCTAGTGACGCAGAGTACATCTGTCTTCTTATGGTTTATGGTGTGCTTATGCATAGATAAGGACTAGAAAGGGGGACTGTTACTTCTGGAGAGAAATCTGCAACTGTGAGTATATACTTCTGGTAATTTTCTATTTGTATTAAAGCTACTTAATCTGTGAACCCACTGTTTTTTGTTGGATCAGTTAGGGCCTAGTAGCAGCAATTAAAGTTTGAATTTAAAACACAGAGGAGAACTTTCTGGTTACATTTCATACCCAGCAGAGAGCTTGTAGTTTAAATTTAATAGTCACTCAGGGCCAAGTAACAGCAAAGTACTTTTAGTTTACATTTAACACACAGAAGAGAGTTTTCTGGTTACATTTGGAAACCAGAAGAGAGCTTGTAGTGTAAATTTAATAGTCACTCAGGGCCTAGCATCAGAAAAGTACTTTTAGTTTTAAACACAGAAGAGAGCTTTCTGGTTAAATTTAGTACCCAGCAGAGAGCTTGTAGTTTAAATTTCATAAGAAGTTAGAGCCTAGCAGCAGCTAAGAGCTATAATTTAAATCAAATCAGAATTTAGCTTACCTCAGCAGCACAAGACAGGGTACTGTGTAGCAGCCCTCTTTTAATAAGTGTTATTTCCCTCCCTCCCTCCCCACACCCACCCACCCCTGGGATAATCATAGCTTTATAGGCACTTACACATCTTAAAAGACAGGAGGTGCTTTCAGGTGAAGCTCATTACCCAAATCAGTCATACACTAAGGACCTGAGATTAATTAAGCTTCAGGTGAACAAGGTATATTAAACGTATTAGGTACAGTTTTATTGGTATAAATACCCATAGCAACCCCTAGTAAGTAAGAACTTAAAGATCTAGACACAAATTTAAAACTAAGATGCAGACAGCAGTCCAGCAGCGGGATGGGGGCTTTCCAGTCTTTTGCATTGAGTGTCACATGTATGATTTTCTCCCAGTTGGTGAGAGGTCTTACATGTGCACTAGGTGCAAGGAGCTCTTTGCTCTCAGGGAACGAGTCCGTTCTCTAGAGGCAAAAGTAGCAGACTTGGAAAACATAAGACAGACAGAGAGGTACATAGACGAGACCTACAGGGATATAGTCCTGAAGTCCCACCTCCAGTCTGGCAGCACCCCTGTTGCCATGGAGGAGAGAGGTCACGTGACAGGAGAGCATCACCCTGGTGTGGCAGGAAGTGATCCTGTAATAGGACCTGTCCTCCAGGTGATGTAAAACCCTCTCGCACCGAGGAAGTTTCTCCAGGGCCATGTGCCCATGAGGGAAGGGTTAGGACAGCCGTTATAGTTAGTGATTCGATCATTAGGCATGTAGATAGCTGGGTGGCTGGTGGATGTGAGGATTGCCTGGTAACATGCCTGCCTGGTGCGAAGGTAGCGGACCTCACGCGCCACCTAGATAAGGTCTTAGATAGTGCTGGGGAGGAGTCTGCTGTCTTGGTACATGTCGGTACCAATGACATAGGAAAATGGTAGGGAGGTTCAGGAGGCAAAATTTAGGCTTTTAGGTAGGAAGTTGAAATCCAGAACTTCCAGGGTAGCATTCTCCGAAATGCTTCCTGTTCCACGCGCAGGACCCAAAAGGCAGGCAGAGCTCCGGAGTCTCAATTAGTGGATGAGACAATGGTGCAGAGATGAGGGTTTTGGATTTGTTAGGAACTGGGGAACATTCTGGGGAAAGGAGGGGCTCTTCCGAAGGGATGGGCTTCACCTTAACCGGGATGGAACCAGGCTGCTGGCATTAACCTTTAAAAAGGAGATAGAGCAGCTTTTAAACTAGATATTAGGGGAAAGCCGACAGTCGCCCAAGAGAGGATGGTTCGGAAGAATGTATCCTTAAAGGATACTACCAAAAGCAGAGAGGTTCCACAAAAGAGTAAAGTAGCCCAAATGCCCTCGAGTATGGAGCAGACAGAGCTTAAAGATCCCAATTTACCCATGTCTAACAATAGCCAAATTAAGATGAATAAAATACATTCTCTAAAATGCTTGTATGCAAATGCTAGACGTCTAAAGAATAAGATGGGAGAGTTAGCATATATAGCTCTAAATGAAAGGTTAGATATGATTGGAATATCAGAGACTTGGTGGAAGGAGGACAACCAGTGGGACACTGTGATACCTGGGTACAAACTATATCGTAATGATAGAGCTGATCAAATTGGTGGAGGGGTTGCCCTCTATGTTAGAGAGGGCATTGACTCAGAAAGGATTAAAGTTTTGCAGGAAACAAAATCTGCTGTAGAATCTATATGGATTGAAATTCCATATAAAAGGGGGAAGGCAATGGCAGTGGGGGTGTACTATCGAGCACCTGGCCAGAATGACCAAATGGATGATGAAATGCTCAAAGAAATCAAGGAAGCTAGCAAACGTTACAGCACAGTAATAATAATGGGTGATTTCAATTACCCCAGTATCGACTGGGTCAATGTCACGTCAGGACATGCTAGGGAGATAAAGTTCCTAGATGAAATAAATGACTGCTTCTTGGAGCAGCTGGTTCATGAACCGACCAGAGGGGAAGCCATATTAGACCTAGTCCTTAGTGGAACACCAGATCTAGTGCAAGAGATAAGGGTGTTGGGGCCACTTGGCAATAGTGATCATAGCATGATCGCCTTTGATTTAATTAGTGGAGGAGGGATAGTAAGGAAATCCACAGTACTACCTTTTAACTTTCGAAAGGGAGACTATGATAAAATGAGGAAAACAGTTAAGAAAAAACTAAATGGAGCAGTTGCAAAGGTTAAAGACGTATATCAAGCTTGGGTGTTGTTGAAAAATACTATCTTGGAAGCCCAGACCAGCTGTATTCCATGCTTTAAGAAAAGTGGAAGGAAGTCCAAAAAACTGCCAGCATGGTTTAAACGTGAGGTCAGAGAGGCTGTTGTTGCCAAAAAAGCATCTTTCAGGAAATGGAAAAAAGAGCCAAACGACGAAACCTGGAAACAGCACAAGCACTGGCAAGTCAAATGCAAGGCATTAATAAGGCAGGCAAAGAGAGAATTTGAGAAGAAGCTTGCTGCGGAAGCAAAAACGCGAAATAAAGACCTTTTCAAGTACATTCATAACAAAAAACCTGTGAGAGAGTCAGTTGGTCCATTAGATGATAAAGGGGTTAAAGGAGCACTAAGAGGTGACAAGGCGATAGCGGAGAGACTGAATGAATTCTTTGCTTTGATCTTTACTGAGGAAGATGTAGGGATGTTACCCATGACTGAAGTGGTATTTAAAGGTGCGGAAGAATTGAAGGAAATATCGATACATCGGGAAGATGTCTTACAACTATAAGATAAACTGAAGAGTAGCAAATAACCTGGGCCGGATGGTATACATCCAAGGGTATTGAAAGAACTGAAATATGAGATTGCCGAACTGCTATCAGTAATCTGTGAACTATCATTAAAATCATCTCTAATACCTGAAGATTGGAGGATCACCAATGTAACACCAATTTTTAAAAAGGGTTCCAGGGGTGATCCGGGAAACTACAGTCCGGTGAGCCTGACGTCAGTACCGGGAAAAATGGTAGAAACCATCATAAAGAATAAAATTACTCAGCATGTAGATAGTCACAACCTAATGGGAGACAGCCAACATGGCTTTAGACAAGGAAGATCTTGTCTTACTAATCTGTTATGTTTTTTTGAAGGAGTGAATAAACAGGTGGACAAAGGTGAGTCGGTTGATATTGTGTATCTGGACTTTCAGAAAGCCTTTGACAAGGTCCCTCATCAGAGACTTTTGGCAAAACTAAAGAGTCATGGGATAGGAGGCAGTGTACTATTGTGGATCAGGAACTGGTTAAAAGATAGAAAGCAGAGGTTAGGGCTAAATGGCCAATTTTCCCAATGGAGAAAGGTGAATAGTGGTGTACAGCAGGGATCTGTGCTGGGTCCGCTGCTTTTTGAAATATTCATAAATGACCTGGAAAGTGGAATAACGAGTGAGGTTATCAAATTTGCAGATGACACAAAACTATTTAAAGTTGTTAAAACCCAAAAGGATTGTGAAAAATTGCAAGAGGATCTTGATAAATTGGAAGACTGGGCATCAAAATGGCAGATGAAATTTAATGTGGACAAGTGCAAGGTTATGCACCTAGGGAAGAACAACCCAAACTATGGTTACACGATGCAAGGTTCCACATTAGGAACCACTACCCAGGAAAAAGATTTAGGCGTCATTGTGGATACCATGTTAAAACCCTCGGCCCAGTGTGCAGCGGCGGCCAAGAGAGCAAATAGAATGCTAGGTATGATAAGGAAAGGAATGGAAAATAAAACAAAAGATATTATAATGCCTCTATATCGTTTCATGGTGAGACCGCACCTTGAATATTGTGTGCAATTCTGGTCGCCGTATCTTAAAAAGGATATAGCGATTTTAGAAAAGGTTCAGAGAAGAGCCACCAAAATGGTAAAGGGGATGGAAGGATACTCCTATGAAGAAAGGCTAAAAAGGTTAGGGCTCTTTAACCTGGAAAAGAGACGGCTGAGGGGAGATATGATAGAAGTCTATAAATTAATGAACGGAGTGGAACGGGTAAACGTAGATCGATTGTTTACCTTATCAGAATATAGAAAGACTAGGGGACATGCAATGAACCTACAGGGTAAACCGTTTAAGACTAATAAAATAAAATATTTTTTCACTCAACGTGTAATCAAACTCTGGGATTTGTTACCGGAGGATGTAGTAAAGGCTGTTAGTGTAGCTGGGTTTAAAAAAGGTTTGGACAAGATCCTGGAGGAAAGGTCCATAAACCATTATTAAGAAGTGACCGAAGATATCAATGCTTGACCCAGTACAAGCATTGTGAAACTTGTGTCTCTTGGGGAAACTGCTAGGTACATATGACCTAGATTGGCCACTGTTGGAAACAGAATACTGGGCTTGATGGACCTTGGTCTGACCCAGTATGGCATATCTTATGTTCTTATGTTAACCAATTGGTAATATCTGTGAAGCAGTCCTTTATGTTTGTTATTATGGGCTTGGTTATATCAATTGGAGTGTACAATATGACACTTTCTGTGTAACTGCCTCAGCACCCACCTCTGCTCTGCACTTTTATCTTGTTTCTCTCTCCCACTCTTTTCCTGCCCTCAGCTGTTTTCCATCTGACCCTCATCTTTTTCTTCATTCCTCCTTTCTCAGTTCATTGTTCCCTTTTATATCCCTCCTCATTTCACATTCTCCTTCCATCACAATCTCCTTGTCATCTTTTTCTCTACTCATTCCCTTCTACTTTCTCTCTCCACCCTGATGCAGCTACCCTACCTACCTCATCTCCTACACCATCCCTCCCTTTTCTTGCTTCTCTTTCCTACCCTTCACTGGTAGGTACTTGTGACTGGCTACTACTGGAAACAGGATACTGAGCTTGATGGGCCTTTGGTCTGGCCCAGTATGGCATATCTTATGTTCAATTATCTTTTCCTTAAAACGAGTCTCTAATGACTTGTCTGAGTTTGGCATTTAAAAATTATACAATACCTTTTCATGTGACGCCACAACAATAACCAGATGCCTTGAAGACATGAATGCCTGGTTTACAACCAATAACCTAACAGTCAACTACGATAAAACTGAGGCAATGTTCGTCACCAGGAACACCACCTTCATTCCACCACAAACTATCAGCATTCTAGACAAACCAATAGTAGTCAAAGATGAAGTTAAGTACCTGGACATCACAATGGACAGAGCGCTGAACCTGAAATCCCATATCACCAAAACCGCAAATAAGGCCTATCAACGTTTGAGGACCATCAGAAAGCTCAAGCCAATACTCAGCCAGGACCACTCCCACACAGTGTGCCAAGCACTCATCACACCTCTACTTGACTACGGAAACTCGCTATATCAAGGCCTCCCTCAGCAGACCTTACACCCACTCTAAATGGTGCAAAACACTGCAGCACGCATCATTACGGACATTCCAAGAACTGAGCACATCACTCCAGTCTTACAGCACTGGCTCCCAATGATGGCCAGAGCAAAATTCAAAACAGTCCTGATCACCTTTAAAATCATTCACCATCTCTCAGCAGATGCGCTCCAAGATATCATAACAAGGGGTTTCAGCAATAGACCAAGAAGGACCAATAATGACAACATGATAGGCACACCTGCAGGATATCATAAGACTAAACAAACAACCTCAAGAAGAGCTCCTTCACTACCGGCGTCCACAATTTGGAACTCCCTCCCAACAGGCCTGAGGGCCTTGAATGACATCATAGACTTCTGCAAGGCCCTTAAAACCCTGCTCTTTACAGAAACCTATGAGCAGACAGACAACAGTCTCCACCCGATCGGTAATGCAACTACCTCCACCAACTCGATACTCACTCATCCCAACTAGACATACGAGTTCATTGTATAATGTTGTAAAGTACCTTTGTATAATGTTGTAAAGTACCCTCATGTTAAATGTAACCTCCAATTGTGATGTGACCACTTTGATTGTAGGATAAGGTGGTTTACAAATCTGTCTAAATAAATAAATAAATGTGGCTTACTTTTTTCATCTGTCCTTGTTCCTGCTCCTTCAGATGCAGCTCCATCCCAAGGTAGTGAACGGCAAATCAAACACCCCACACTCTGCTGCTTATTGGATTGGACTCTCCCAATCACTACACACATTAGGTCACTAGAACCTCAGATTACAGCTTCTAGCTGCCGCAGACTTGAAAAAAAAAGCCAGTTCTACTTTTTTAAAAATATGTAAAGGAATGTTTTTTTCAAATATACTAACCAAAATATCCCTGCAGGTCTGCTTTCCAGATTTACTTTCAGTTTCTTCTAGTCAATCAGCCCAACCCCCAAACCTGTTTCTGCCTCATGGTCTTTCTGTCAGCTATTAAGAATTGACTGGCTACCAGCACTTCCTGCTCCTGATCGGTGCCTCTCCAAATATCCCATTTAGTTATGTTGCAAAAGGGAGTATTCACTCAGGTTAGGCAGATCCTTAAAAAACCCCACGGGCCCAATATTCAAAGGGTATTTACACGGTTTACAGCCTAGTAAACCATGTTATTCCCTCGGATGGCGATATTCAATGGCACATGGGTAGTGCCGTTGAATATCCCCATCTATGTCCCCTACATGCCCCGATGCTATCCGGCTAGCACTGGGGCATGTCGGGGGTGTTCCAGGCAGAACGGAGGTGGGTGCATGAGATAACTGGGCAGCAGTGATATTGAATGCTGCCCAGTTAGTGCTTTGCGCCAAAAAGATAGGCGAGGAAAACCCTTGTCTATCTTTACCGCACAGACACTGACTGGGCAGCATGCAATATCGCTGCCGCCCAGTTGGCTTTGGCAGCTTCTGGGTTGTGTGGCAATACCCAGATATTCAATGTCAGGGCCACACATGACCCCAGCATTGAATATCCAATTTTAAGGGTTGGCGGGCAGGACTATGCGCTGACTCTGCACATAGTCTGACCAGAAGAATATCGTGCCCCACATTTTATTTATTTATTTATTTAGACAGTTTTGTATACCACCTTATCCTTCAATCAAAGTGGTCACAACACAATTGGGGGATACATTTAACACGAGGGGATATGAGACACATACACTAATACTTTACAGGGAACATGGGCAGTGGAGGGTTAAGTGGCTTGCCCAAGACCACAAGGAGCACCTGTGGGACTAGAAACCCCAGTCCTTCCGGCCCAAGATTGCTGTCCTCTAGTGGGATTTGAACCACCGACCTTCCGGCCTGTGGTACCTTGCCCCAACCACTAGGCCACTTCTCCCTGGTTTATCTTCCACCTCTGCCTCCTATTTATTTATTTATTTATACATTTTTTCTATACCGCCACTTCCAGAGATCAGTGGCGGTTTACAGGTAACAAAAACATTAATAATAGCGTGGCAGACTATTATTATTTACAGAGAACAATTGAAGAACATTTTTAACATATAACTCTTAACATCAAAACAGGAGGAACTAGGTACTCAATAATATGCTGTTTCATATAACTGATTACAACAATATTAAAAAGGGTAACTATTTACATTAGTGATATCAAATGTATTCAAGAGTTAGTTGAGCTGGGTAGGTATTATGACTGAGTGAGAAGGGGGTGAGTGCCTTGACTAGGTAGGGTCGCAGTATTATTGTTGTTCTGTGCTGTTCTGCGTGTTCTGAACATTATCAAGTTGAAGGTTGTGATAGTGCAGAGTAAATAGATGGGTTTTTAGGTCTTTTCTAAATGATTGAAGGTTTTTGAGTTCTCTAAGTTCAATTGGGAGGTTGTTCCATAGTGTAGGAGCGAAAAATGAGAAGGCAGTGTTACTTGTCTTCCAACTTGTCTTCCGAAAGGTATCCGGGACTAAGAGCATGTTTAGGTTCATTCTTCTTCTTGACCTGTTTTCGTGTGGGATGTTGATGAGGGTAGATAGGAATGATGGTGCTAAGTTATTAAAGATGTTGAACGTAGTAACTAAAGCTTTATAGATAATTCTGCATGAGATTGGTAGCCAGTGCAGAGCGTAAAGAATAGGAGATATGTGATCAGTTACTTTCGCATTATAGATGATCCTTGCTATGACATTTGAGTCAAAGTACAGTAACAGCAGTAGGTTCCAGCAATGGGAGAACAGCTATAAGCTGTCAACCACAAAGCACACGGTATATCCAGCATGCAGCCTGCAGGCACCATGAGCACCTTCATCCTCACAGGCAGGACTTCCTGTTGCTGATCTTGAGAGAAACAGGAAGTCCTGCCCACGAGGATGAATGCATTTCACAGTGCCTGCAGCCATTTCACTTGCCCCAGCCCATGTATAAAGCTATAACTAGTCAGGAATATTCTGACTAATCTGTAGAGTCAAGGAAGGTGCGTGTGATGACATAGAATCTATAAGAAGGGGAGTTTAGAAGGGAAAAGTATCTTTCTGACCTTTCTACCAAGCAGACCTGAGGGAGTGAAAGCCCTTCCATTGACTGTGAGATCCAAGGCTATTCTATTGGTAGTTTACCTACTGGCAAGGCATCCCAAGATGGATAGGTCTCAGCTGAAGTGCAAGTCAATGACAAAACACCTATCTGGCAGCAGCAGTATGGGATAGTGTCGGTGGCAGATGATAGCATTTCTTTGGCAATAGCAACAACACTGGCATTACCTGCATGAAAGAAAAGCCAGGCAATCTACTTCTATATCGTGTCATAAAATCCAATGAATAGTCACAACAAAACAAGTCGCAATATAGTGCTGGAAGATGAGCATCCAGGGTCAAAAGGCATTTAATGGACTACTGGAGAAGATCTAAAGACTCTTCAGATTAAAAGCAGCATTTATGATGCAGTTGGAACAAAGCCTTTGGGATTCCTGACTGCTGATATAGGTGTACATGAAATGAGAGTCAGAAACTGCAAGATGTTTATGAGAAGAGACTTGAAGACCTAAACATGTACGCTTTGGAGGAGAGGAGGGAAGGGGGGAGATATGATTCAGACCTTTAAATACTTAAAGAGAAATAATGAACAAACAAACCTCTTCCAAAGCTGCAAAACTAGAGGGCATAACATGAAGCTGCAAGGTGGTAAATTGAAAGGCAATGTCAGGAAATACTTTTTCACTGAAAGGGTGGTGGATGCTTGGAATGCGCTCCCGATGGAAGTGGTGGGGGCAAATACTGTGACGGAGTTCAAAAGGGCATGGGACAGACACAGTGGATCCCTTTACAGCAACAAGAAAATATCAAAATAATCTGAACCATTGAATTCCTTAACAAATAGGGGTGTCCTACATGGAGTGGTGGGATCACCCTTAAACAAAGACATGGGGAAGGGGGGCCTGCACAGAGCGGCAGGTGTACCTACTCTTGACATCATACTAGGCAAACTAGATGCACCATACTGGTCTTTATCTGCCATCATTTACTATGTTACTGTGTTACATACTGGTACATGGAACATATGAAGCATGAACCAAGGGAAGTTGGAGGGTCAAGAATGAAATGGAATGTGTACATTTTGATTCGATGGGTGTCAGTGAACTGAAATGGACTGGCATAGGGCACTTTAAATGCCTGATGCCAGTATACTACACCAGATTTGAAAGACAAAAAGAAATAGTGTTGCATTTATAATTAGAAAAAAATTGCAAGAACTGTAATGAAATACAATCAGTGGACACAGATGGACGTGGTTTAGATGTTCAAAATGGGCGATGTAGATGTCTGAATGGCTGGGACGACAAAGAACTGGGCAGATATGAATGGTAGGAAATGCACTTGTAGATTTTTGACCCACTCTGGCAATACCCTAACCCTTTCCTCAACATGACCCCTTGCAACTTACATATAGTAAGGACATTCACTTGTAAATTCAACCCTTTCTAAAGTCACCATTAAATGTGGATACTATTTACACTTTTAAGTGCCTATATTTATAGTACAAGTGTAAATTGCAAATAAGGCTTCTAAAATGGCTCCCTTACTGCAGGAGCCACTAATCTGGCTATACTAAGCTGCTAGAAGCTCCCACATTAGATATGAATATGCATTGCTACAGCTGGGAACATTGCACTTTCCTGGATGCAATAATGCCGACAGTGGGCTCTAAGATGTGCTTGCTATGTCTTAAAGGGGATGGTGGTATCCTAATTCCAATACTCAAGCTCTGATATACCCAGCAAAGACCACAGTCCTGATCAGAGGCCCTTCTCATCAAACCCCCATGTTCCTCCAAAACAGACACCCTACTCTCTTCAGAGATCCCTGTTGCTTCCCATGATCAGTACACACCCAGAAAGAAAATAAAAGCCTTTCTTTTCCAATCAGCTTTTAATGTTAATCTATCAATATGTAACCAATTTGATTTACTGTTATGTACAGTATGTATTCATGTCTGATTTAATTGTGAGTGAATAGTTATACATCACCTAGATGTGCTATGATAAGAGGTATTTTTAAATTTTGATAAATGAAATGAATTGAAAATAAAGTGACCTCCTCTGACCTTCTGAGGCTATCCCTGATGTCTAGCAGTGCGGGGCAGGAGTAATTCACAATCAGTCATAAGCCCTCCCCCCATAGGTTGTCAGCATCAAAATGGCACCAGGTTATTCTGAGGGGTAGTCCCACAGCACTGCTGCTATAGGTCAAACTCTTTATTTGGCAGCTTGGCCTTTTGTGGTAATACTGAGAGACTACTGCAAGGTCTGATGGCACAATTTGGTGCCAGCAGCTTACACTGGAAGATCAACTGAGGATGGCTCCTGACCCCTACCACTAGACACCAGGGATAGCTCCATAGTTCCTGGGCTCCTTGGGTACCTGGCAGGATCCAAAAAGGTAGACAGATTCCATGCTGCTTATCCCAGGGATAAGTAGTGAATTTCCCCCAGTCCACCTCAAGGTGACATTTTACTTAACAGTTAATGTCCTTTCCTTGAATCCAGTTAGACCAGTCCAAACAAGTGAGTTATGTTCCCCTACCAGCAGATTGCTGGAGACAAAGAACCAATGAAACGCACAGCTTTCAGTGACATCACTCCTATGCCTCTATTCGCCTCAGCCACCAAGGGTCTCTTCAGTACAGTATGGGAGAATAATAGCAAGCATCATTAATCCAGTGCTCCAAAGTCAACTTAGCCACCGCCTCACCCTTGTGTAGGCTAGCAAACAGCACAAAAAGATGGTCGACTTATGAAAGGAATTTGTAACCTCTAAGCACCAAACATTCTCAGACATCCA
Organism: Ichthyophis bannanicus; assembly: GCA_033557465.1. NCBI lineage: Eukaryota > Metazoa > Chordata > Amphibia > Gymnophiona > Ichthyophiidae > Ichthyophis > Ichthyophis bannanicus. The sequence goes on from CM066031.1 coordinate 1,494,468,642, forward strand.
TAAGGCGAAGATCCTTATTCTTTCCTCGACACTGCTCCTTAGAGAACAAGGGCAGGCAGACTACCTGGTTCATATGAAAGGGAGAAAGTACTTTAGGCAAGAAGGAAGGTGCAGGCCGAATGTAAATGGCCTCCTTTGAAAAGGACAGATAAGGATCTTGGCAAGACAGAGCCTGCAGCTCAGAAATCCACCTTGGTGCAAACTATCTTGAGCACCAAATCCTTCAAAATAGCATGCATCAATGGCTCAAAGGGCACCACCATTAGAGCCCTGAGCACTAGACACAGATTCCAGGAAGGGATCACAGACCACAGGGGAGGATGCAGATGGTGAACCCCCTGGAGAACACTAAGACATCCGGGTGCAAGGCTAGAGCCATACCTGCCACCTGACCTCAGAAACAGGCCAAAGCTGCCAACTGAACCTTCAGAGAGCTAAAGGAAAGATCCTTCTCCAGGTCATCTGTAGAAAGGCCAACAGAGATGGCACCTTGGCTGCCTCAGGAGCCAACCGCTGAGTGCTGCACCATTGCTCAATCTGAAGAGACCTCTGGTGTCTGAGGAGAAGAGTCATAGGAGTGATGTCATTGAAATCTGGACTTTTCATTGGTTCTTTGTTTCCACTAATCTGCTGGTAGGGGAACACACCCACTTGTATGGACTGGTCTAGCAGGACAATATGGAACAATGGTTTATGGACTTTTTCTCCAGGAATTTGTACAAACATTTTTTGAACCCAGCTACACTAAGAGCTTTTACTACATCCTCTGGCAATGAATCCCAGAGCTTAATAAGGCATTGAGTGAAAAAAATATTTTCTCTGATTACTCTTAAATGTACAGCTTTGTAGCTTCATTGTGTGTCTCCTAATCTTTATACCTTTTGAAGGAGTAAACAACCGATTCATGTTTATTTGTTCTACTCGGCTCATTATTTTATAGATCTCTATCATATCTCCCTCATTTCTCCAAGCTGAAGATCCCTCTACCTTTTAAACCTTTCCACATAGGGGTTTCCTTCCATTCCCTTTATCATTTTGGCCATCCTTCTCTGTACCTTTTCCAATTCCACTATATCTATTTCTTTAGATGCAGCAACCAGAACTGCACACAATACTCAAGATGCAGTCACACCATGGAACAATACAGAGGCATTATGATGTCCTTTGTTTTATTCTCCATTCCTTTTCTTATAATTCGTAGCATTCTATTAGCTTACTGTGCTTCCTCTGCATGCTGAACAGAGGATTTCAACAGATGATGCCTAGATCCTTTTCCTGGATGGTGAGTCCTAATATTGAACCTTGCATCATATACTTATCGTATAGTTTTGGTTGTTCCTCCCAAAGTGCATAACTTTGCATTTGTCCACATTAAATTTCATCTGCCATTTGGATGCCCAATCTCTCAATTTCTCATGGTCCTCTTGCAATTTTTCACAATCCTCTTGTGATTTAACAAATAATTTTCTATCATCTGTAAATTTATCACCTCACTCATTCCCATTTCCAGATCATTTATAAATATTTTAAAAAGTAGTAGGCTCAACACAGATCCCTGTAGTAGTCCACTATTTACCATTTCTCCATTGAGAAAATTGACCATTTAGCCCAGTTCCCAATCCACAATAGGACACTGCCTCCTACCCAATGACTTTTTAATTTCCTCATGTGTCTAATGAGGGACCTTGTCAAACGTCCACTGGCTGCTAAAAAATGCACAAATACCTCTTGCCCCAAATCAAGACCCCTCAACCTCCACAGAAGACTCCCCCAGAGCCCACTAAAGATTCTTATACCCAAAGTCACCCCACAGACCCTCTTCCCCCTCCTAAGAAGTCCCTCCAAACCCAAAACCCCCAAAGAAGAACCTCTATCCCCCCAAAGTACCCTCAAAGTAGGCCTATCCCAGTTTACCTCAGGAAATCCCTGGTGGTCTAGCGTTACAGGGCAGGAGCAATCCCCAGTTGCACCTGACCCTCTGGCACCAGATTCAAAATGACACCTAGCGGTAGTCTTGTGAAACTATCACTAGGGTCAAGCTGCCATATATGGGGGGAGGGGAGTCTTTTTTAGGTAGTTTGGGTTAAGATGGAGTCCACAGACTATCATCAGGGGATGTGTGAGGTCTGGGCTGGCATTCTGGCAGAGGAGTGTTCTGTGGGATGAAGGTATCTTGAATGGGGCTATCAGGGAGCACTGGGCTGCATGTAAGTGGCCTGATGCTCTTAGGCAGGAAAAACACCTTTTTGAGTTGCCTTTATTTTTCTAGGAATAGCGCAGCTTGTGAAGTTCAATGCAAGCTGCATTATTCAATGTACATAATAATGAAGTGCTCTACATGCATTTTCATGCTTTGCAACTCATTGTATGCTAAAAACATATTGCAATAAACTCATGTATGTTATAACACAATAACACACAATTTTGCCATTTATCGTGAGTTAAGAGACAAAAATTATTTGTTATTCCCTTAACGTGCAATCTTCAAACAACCAATTTACCTTTTCAAAACTGCCCTTAAATTGATTTACAAAGCATCTTGCAAATTAATGTGAAATATAACATTTACAATTATGTATATTTCAGGTGTAGCATCGCTTTTGCTGAATAAAAGAAGGTAGTTGATGAAATAATTGTGGCGCTCGTTCCTTTTTAGTTGCCTTCAGTAGAAATAATGATTGAGCAGCAAGGCATCCCATTAGCCAGCATGAAACATCATTCTGAAGCCTAACATGGTACAAGAAAGGAAATTAATGTTACACTGCTTAATATTTTATGCCAGTTTTCAAGTAGAGAGTTCTATTATGATCACTAGCCACCAGAATTATCCAATTCCATAACTTAGGAAAGGCACACACTTTCAATATTTGGGATTCCCACTATGACTGCCACTGCCTCGACTTTGTTTTCAACTCTGTTAATGTGCTGTGTACAATAAGATGATCTATAAGTTAAGAAACAGGACAGGCTTAAGAGGCAAGCCAGTAGACAATGGTTCTGGGCACCCAAGGTTAAGGGTGCCAGAAACCTACCTCAGCAGCTCACCCTTTCATAGCAATGGAAGTGTTTTGCTTTTTGCTGGTGGCTGTAGCATAGTACATCTGTGGTAGCAAATGAAAATGCTCCTGTGGTTGTATAAAATCATTAATGCAATTATGGCAGGGGGAGAAGGAGGGGGAGAGGAGGTGACTAGCTAGGACTGGGGCTGAGACTGGAAGAGGACTGTTGGAGAGGAGATGACTGGCTGGCACTGATGCTGGTGGGGATGGCACAGAAAGGGGGCTGATGCTATAGAGTGGTTGGGACTGGGACTTGAAGAGGACTGATGTTGGGGAACTGGAAATGGTCTGATGGGGGGCTGGGACTGTAAAAGAGCAGGTGCAGGGGAGAGTGGGATTGGAAATGGGCTGATGGTGGGTGGTGGGAACTGCAAGAGGGATGATGCTGGGGAAACTGGGATCAGAATGGGCTGATGGGGGGGTTGAGACCTGAAATGTCTGATGCTGTGGGGTGGGGGGGGGAGGGTTGGAACTGGAGAGGACTGATGTTGGGGAGAGTGGGATTAGAAAAAGGATGGTGCTGGGACTGCTGATGTTAAGTCAGGATTGACTGGAGAGTGGCTGGGGCTGATGCTGAGCTGGAGGGCTGATATTATAAGGGGGTTGATGCTGGGGCTGGAAGTGATCTAATGCTGGAGGAGGGGCTAGGACTGGAAAGGGACTGATGCTGGGACTAAGGGCTGATGCTGGCAGATGCCCAAGTCAGGGTGGAAAAAAGGCAGAAACTGGGGGAGTGAAAAAGGAGAAGGGGAAAGATATTATTTGTTGGGGGTCAGAAACAAGGTCATGTACAGGGAAAGGTTGAGAAGGAGCATAAGAATGGATGCTGGGGTAAGGAGGAAAATAAGACAGATAGGGAATGGGAGGATTAGGGAGGTAAGAGTAGATAATGAAAAGCCGGTAAGTAGCTGGAAGGTGACAATAAGGAGACTGGAGACTTGAGGGGTGAGACAAGTAGAAATGAAATCTGGCTATAGATAGGTAAAAAGGCAGATGAGAGAAATGGAGAAAAAAGATGAACCAAAAAGATCAATGTCAGAGGGAACGATATAGGGACGAAGACAATGAGAGTGAAGAAACTGAAAATGGTAATGAGATCCTGGAAAAGGACTTAGAAGAAAATCAACAAGAGGAAATGATAAAAAGAGACCAGGACCAACCTAGTTGGAAAAATAAAATGATCAGACAACAAAGATAAAAAAGAATGCCAGTTTATAAATAGTGAAATATGTAAACTTTGAAAATGAGCATTTCTTATAGTTTAGGAAGAAATACATTTCTGTTTCTCTTTCTTCAGTGTTGCAGAGCTCAGAGTCTATTTTGTTGTTTTGGGAGGGGTGTTATGTCTGCATATTTGTTTATTAATTTGTAGTTTCTTGTTCTTTACTAGAGGATAGTTGTCCTATGCTCATGCTGTGTTTCATGATACAACACCACATAGGCAATTAAACCACTTCACATTCAAGAAAAAGACCCAGTCTGTTTCAATCTAGCTGTTTATTGTATTAAGTAAAATTGAAGAACTTACTGTGAAAGCTGAATCAAGAGGTACTACAATCCTGGTTAGACATACAGCATGCTGGATCTATCTGAATTATGGCTGAAAATGGATTATGGAGTCATCTGGATGACTGGATATAAACTGGAGTAGGTTGAAATATTGAGGAAATGGTGAAATGGGACATATAAAATATAGGTAGATATGAGTAAACTGAACTGTGTGTGGTAAAAGAATGATTCAAATCCAAGGGGAAGAAATACATGAAAAGAGACTGCTGTACAGCTTTGCTCCCTTCCTCAAAATGGAGAGTCTATAATGAAGGGAAGGCTAGATGAAATTACCCAAAAGGCCAGATGGAGCTGCAGAAGCCCAATAAGATCACAGATTATATCTTGTAGTAAGGTATGAAGTCAGGCAGATATTAAGGAGACTGAAGGGAATGGGTCACATTGACCTGTTAATAGATAAACCACCATTGTATTTAGTTTCCCCTATTTCGCCAAGTTATACCTCCTGTTAAATGTAATGACCAGACATATGTAAACTGTCGGATGTTTTCTGTTTAATGTAAACCGCGCTGATGTCTAATAGTGCGGTATATAAGAATTGTTAATAAATAAATAAATAAATAAAACCTATAGGAACAAGGAACACAAACAAGCATGAAGCTGCTTGCCCTAACTTACAACTGGCAATAATACATAATACAATCAAAGCATGCACACACAATTGTGGGAAAGAACAATGGTCTATGTTTTCTATGTGTAGCCGAGGTGTAGGTTCTATGGTAGGAATCTGTAGTAGTTCAACTTGTTCTCTTTTTCCCAACTGGAGATGTATTAGTGTTCTAGAATATTTGCAGAGCTGACCTCCCATTTATTAAGGCTTGTGTAGTTCGCATTCTAAAACTTGGTGCTGGTATGGTATGGTAAGTTTTTGAGTGTCCCTTTGCAGGCTTTTGTGTTACTACACTCAGGGGGTCATTCCTAGGCATGAATAGCAGGGATGGACGTCCCAACGGAATGTCCATCCCCGCAATTCGTGCCAGCTGCCTTCCCCGAATAACTTCCCTTCCGGTTGTGCGGGGAAGTTAGTCAGGGGTGGGGAAGAGGCGGCCCAGGGGCGGAGAGTGGGTGGGCAGTGGGCGGTCGCCAGCCCTGTACGTCCAAGGCCGATTCTAATGTCGGCCCTGTATGTCCAGGGCCAGCAAATTGGCCTGGGAAATTATTCCACCCTCAAAGTGGAATAACCCCACTGGCCTTTTTTTTTCACTTTGGGGTTCAAAAGGGGCTGGAGAGAGGGCAAAGTTAATCCCATGCAGCCCAACCCTGGCCTTAGGAGACCGGATCGGGGGTTGGGCTGCGGGGAATTAACTTTCTGGGGCAGCAGCCAGCAACGCGGCTTTTAAATGGAACCACGGTGCCATGGCAGTGGGACACCATGGCACCGCGGCTCCATTTAAAAGCCCTAGCTGAGCTAATCGGGCTAGCTCTGTACATGCAGGCCGAGACTGAATTGCAGTTCCGGCCTATACGTACAGTGCTGTTCGCGATTCTAATCCTGCGGGGCTAGACATGCCCTGCGAGATCAGAATCACGATCTCCTTTGTACATCCGGGTCCGCCCGGACGTACAAAGATCTACATCTTGAATGGAATTGGGCCCACAGTGTCTGGCAGTGGAGGGAGTTTGTGATGTCACTAATATGACATCAGAATTTGAATAGAATCATTTTTCTATGTTGAGTTGTAAAATGAAACATCCTACTTCTGTTCTGCACATATTACTGGGAGAGTTTTATTGGTGAGTCTGGAAGTGCTCCATATGCATAAATAATAATACTCTATCAGACTGATATTCAAAAGCAATTATATTTTCATTAGCAAATGCATACCTAGCCTATCTGTGTATTTTCAAATACATAGCCAATGAGCCATTTAAATAGCTAAATGTCCAGATATTATGCATGTATTTTGAATCATGTCAGGGCATGCGAAGACCAGCAGCCAGTAGGAGAGAGAGGGAGCTCCTCCCCACTGTGATCCACCACACTGGACCTTTAAATTTAAAGCGCTCAGGGTGCGTGAAGACCAGCAGCCAGCGCGAGTGAGAGGGAGCTCTTCCCCGCTGCAATCCACCACACCGGATCTTTAAATGTAAAGCACTCAGGGTGCGTCCATGCCTGGTGGGCCCATGTCTGAGGGCCTTGCCAGAGGGCCCTTTGGCATAACCCTTAGGCAGGGACCTAATCTGAACAGCAGGACATAACACTGGAACACCCTCCAACAACGAGAAAGCAGAAGGCAACACTCTGACAGCTATCCGCAGACTGGAGTGACTAACCAGCAAGGGATCAGCATGCATCAGGAACTCCACCAGCATCAGACTCCCACCTTCACTACTGACCAATTGGAGGGCAGGAAAGACCGACAGACAAAATCAGGAGAGCAGATTCAAACACCTGAGAACTCCGGCCATCTGAGACCACATCTGCTGCCGATGATCATTAAACCAACACACAACCAGCAAAGTGCTCACTCTCAGTGCGACCTTTCGACTTTAGACTATACCAAAGGGAACTTTGGAGGGTTCTAAGGACTATACTGCAAGGAAAAAGGAATCAACAATCGAGCAATCAAAACTTTAACTAAGGGAAACCATCAGCGGCCTGATATTGAGAGGATCCCCGGGGAAAGGATCAGAGAAGCACACAGCCATAGGGCCTCCCTGAACATTGGTGGCAGTAAAGCAGGTAAACAAAACCAAAAACTAATATATATATAACCATGCTCTGTATGCTCACTCTATTACTGTTAGTTTCACATACAAACTCACTCATCAAGCCTACTCAACAGATACCAATCATACATCACCAGGACAGATTCAGAATAACCACAATACAGGGCAAAGCCAACTGGAATTATCATCGTAACAGGCTAACAGGCTAATACATATTACTACATGCAGACAATCTCTGTACAATGAGCTAGATGATAGAATTAGCACAACGAAATAGATGTTGTTTGGGGAATGCAAGGTCAGTAAAGAACACGATTCCAATCATAGTAGACCACATTCAAAATAACAAACCAGACATTATGTTGGTCATGGAAACCTGGCTACTAGAAACCGATACCATACTTCTTAACCAAATGAAACTTCTAAACTATGAAATCGCCACTTGACCAACATATGCGAAAAGAGGAGATGGTTTACTCTCATAAGTAAGAAAGAGATAAATGCATCCCATTCATCCACAGTTAGCATAGATGGGCTAGATATATTTATGATTGAAAACAAACACCTTGTATTCAAACTACTTTATAGATCCCCAGCCTCAGATCCAAACACTATTACCACAATCAACCTGTTCAGATAAATCAATTAACAAATATCTTATTTTGCTAGGTGAATTTAATCTTACATCTATGCACCATAGCCATGCTTCTGCATTCTTGAACGCAATGGGGGATATGGGCTTCCAACAGATCATTAATGCTCCCACACATAATAAGGGAAACAAATTGGACCTCATATTCCTACCTAACGGCATATATGCAATGTCTCTGCAAGCCCCTGTCCAAATACAACTGATACCATGGTCAGATCATCATTTAAATAATTTCTCCATTGCCCACCAGATACCCAATCATGGAGTCTTAAGAACTGAAAATGCAGAGTTCAGGTTTAAAAGATTTGATAAAGACATATTCTTCCATGAGACTATACCACACTTGAATGCAAATAGATAAGATCCTTGAGCAACTTGAACACTGTGATAAGTAAAGCAGCATCAGCCCCCAATAAACAAACAAAACAGAGGAAAAGAGGCTCACAAGTATGGTACACTCAAGACTTAAGGTCACTGAAAAGACAACTAACATCAGGAACCTAGAGCCAGCTTTGAGGATTACCACTCTATCTGCATTATTGTTTAACATCTACCTCCAGCTGATCTGCAAGATATTCCAAGCACACAAAGTACAGTACCAAATCTATGCAGATGACATTATGTTATTCATCCCTTTCAACACAATGAAACCTGAAGAAAGTTTCTATGAAGCTTCATGGTGGTTAAATTCGCACAATCTCAATATAAACTTCAACAAGACAGAAGTCCTTTTTGTCACTAGAGATAAAGGTTTCACATCACGAGACAAAATACAAGTCTAAGACGCATACCTTGAAGTTAAGAATGAAGTTAGATATCTAGGAGTGATCCTGGATCAAAACCTGCACCTAACTAAACACATTAACTCAACAACTCGGAAAATCTACAACAAAATCAGGATGATCCAAAACCTAAGGCCACTACACTCATCCCAGGACTTTCGATCAGTACTACAAGTATTGATCAGTTCCCACATTGATTATTGTAATAGCATACTACAAGGCTACCAAAACAAACAGTGCATAAACTACAAGTAGCGCAAAATACACTTGTACGAAAAATTAACAAGGTAGCTAAAACTGAACATATCACTCCCATTCTCTTCCAACTGCATTGGCTGCCTGTTCAATCCAGAATCAAATACAAATCCTTAATAACTACATTCAAGATATTACACAACATGGCTCCATCCCATCTAAGTTTGTTAATAACTATGCTACCCACCTCAAGACAAACTCACCGGTAATTCCTACAGACTATAGAAAAACCAACCAGTCAACAAGCAACAGGGCTTTTGCTTTCTATGCTCCGATTCATTGGAACTCCCTACCTCACAACTTAAGAAACATAAATGACCTACTTACCTTCTGGAAAAGAATCAAGACACATCTGTTTGTGGAATATTTTCAAAATAAAATAGGACAGAATATATACTCCACATAAAGAAAAAATGCAATTCATTACCCCCTCATCCACAGACTCATATAACAATTGCACCACCGAGAATATATAAATCAATCAAACATCACACACCACTGGTGTTGCAGCTGTAAATAGATTCCCAGTTTATTGAACTTAGTCATGCTATATGTTCAATATCATAATGCAACTCTAGTATTTCTCATGTAAATAAGTTTCTAGACTATTGAATTTATTTATGTATGTTTATAACAACAGTTGCAATGTTGGTATCACTTATGTTTACTGTAAAATGTTCTAAGTTATTCTTAAGTTAAATGTAAACCGCCTTGATTATGATGACAAACCGGTATATAAAACGCAAAAATAAATAAAATAAAGAAATGTTAGGGAGGAGGGAGGAGCGAGGGCAGGCCAGAAAATTATCCAGATAGTGGCAGTATTCAGCCACTACTTGAATGTTTTAGGATGAATAGCAGGCCTAGATAATATCGGTGCAGCCACTATACTATCCATATATTCAGCACTGCTCCCTAAAAGGGTAGTGGCCTGAATATACAGATGAAGCTAAATGACCATGTTTAACTTAAGCCAAAGACTGTGCGTCTATAAATTTAGCCCTATTTTCGCAGTTCATACTGCATGATATGCCCCAAGGGTGGTGGGAGGATTGCGGCACAAAACCTAAGTTGACTCAGGATGCCACAACACCTTGAACCGATTATGATAAGAAATGTCCTAAGTGCTAGAACAATCAATTTAAGGTGCATAAACAATGATGACTTTTGTAGCTTCTATTTTGAAAGCCACTGAAAGCAGCTAATGAGCGAAAGGAGTGCATGCTGAGAGTTTGAACAGAACATGATTGGATTTCATTTTAAATTCTCTCACATTACTACTGTGCTATGACCTGTGGTGCATGTTAATAAATTGCTAGCCCCATTCTTGCTGTTCATTGTGGTAAACAGCATTAGACCCACTCAGTAATTCAATCCTTTTATCGGTGCGATACATTGCTTACTTGCTGCTATCTTCAAATGGCTTGCTTTTTCTTTTTTATATCTGTGTCTGAAATAAAGAAAACGTCTTCTAAAGCAAGCGGTAATGCAAACAGATGTGGCACACTGCTTGGAGTGTTATAATTATTTCTACAAGCTGTTTTATCTAACGTACAAACAACTTTTAATTCCCAGCCCCTCCAAGGATAGAGATGCTCATAAACACATCCTTCAGATAATAACTTTTGATTGCCTGGATGTGATTTTGTTGAGAAAAAAATAGATGAAATGAGACTTATTTCTAGCCTGTAGCATTTAATGAATAAGGAAGTTAAAGCAACAAACAAATTTTAGTGCATCTGTCAACGCTGTGCAAAATATAAATCAATCCCCAAAGCTCTGGTGCTAGCCACAGAATACATATATAGAATTTAAACAAAAATTCGAAGTGTTCACACTCACAGTGAAGATTAAGAGGTTTCTATTTCAAATTGCTGGCAGAGAGACCAAGCAAGGAGAAGGGAAATTACTTTTTGTTTGGGGGGGGGGGGGGGAGGCACAAGCTCTATGGCAACTCCACTTCCACCTCTCTCTACAGCTCCTACCCTGATTTAACACATAAGGGCCCTTTTACTGAAAGCGTGCACGTGCTACGTGATTAGCAGCAATACCAACGCCATCATGCATTGTTGGGGGCGTGCCCAGCAACTTCCCAGCAGTTAGTACATAATCGCAAACCCTAACGCATGGCAAGTGCAGCTAACGACACCCATAAAGATATCGTTATGTGCACTCACACTAATCACCATGTTGCCACTTAGCGCATTGCCCTCACGCTAACAGCAACGTGCTCTCCATGCCCACACCGTCCCACTGAATATCGGGGATGGACGTCCCATTTGGATGTCCATCCCTGCTATTCGCCCCCCTGATGTTCCCATCAAAAGTCTCCCCATATGAACAAGGCGTTTGTATGGCGCGGCTTAGATGGGTGTGGGAGGGAGCACTCTGAAGGCAGAGCGAGGGAAGGGCATGGGCAGTCCCTGACCCCGGATGTACAGGGCTGATTCTGAGGTCGGCCCTGTATGTCCGGGGTTGGCAAACTGGATGGAGGACTTATTCCACCTCAGGCCCGGGCAGCGTCGGAAAGGTGAGGGGGTGCAGGGGATTTCCCGCAGCCCGAACCTGGCCATGGAAGGCCATATTGGGGGTTGGGCTGCAGGGAAAGAAGATTGTGGTTGGCAGCTGGGGATTGCGGCTGCTGAATGGAGCCGCAGTGCCATGGCAACGGGATGCTATGGCACTGCGGATCCATTCAGGAGTCTGACTGAGGAAGCTGGGTAGATGACTATGCATGCAAGCCGATTCTGATCGGATGCACAGGGGCCTGAATGTTACTACTATGCAGATGATATTTTTCTTCTACACCACACATCCTCTTCCCAACCTGATATTGCTCCCCTTAATGCCTATCTATCTATGGTTTCTTCCTGGCTTTCTACAAATTGTCTTGTGTTGAATATTTCTAAAACCGCGGCTATATGGTTTCCCCACAGCTCTACTGCTCCATCACTTGCTCCATCTTTTTCGGGTACCTCAATATCTCTAGTCTCTAAGCGTCGGTATTTAGGTGTCTTTTTTGATAGTAATCTCTCGTTTCATGATCACATTTCCCAGGTGTCTCGTCGCTCTTTCCATTGCCTTAGACGAATCCGTGCCATCAGACCATTTCTCTCCCCTCAGGCTCTTTCCACCCTCTTACTTTCTTTAGTTATCACTAGGTTAGATTTTTGCAATCCTGTTTATGCTGGCATTCCCCAATACCAGCGCCACCGATTACAACTCATACAGAATACTGCAGCTCGGATGATCCTCCATGCCTCTCCCCGTGACCATATCACTCCTATTCTTCAGCATCTTCACTGGTTGCAAATAAACTTTCAAATTCAGTTTAAGATCCTCACTCTTGTCCATCGGGCTATTTATCTGCACACACCTCAGTATTTATCTGATCTATTAACCTTTCACACTCCCACCCGCAGTCTTCGTTCAGTTCATATTAATCGCTTGTACCTCCCTTCTCCCTCTCAAGCTCACCTTCACTCTACCCGGCAATCAGCCTTTTTTTACATAGGTCCTGCTCTCTGGAACTCCATCCCCACTGACCTCCGTTTAGAACAGTCCATTCCTAATTTCTGCTCCCGTCTCAAAACACATTTTTTCTCTGCTGCTTTTAATCTTTTCCAGTGATTTCTGCTTCTCCTATGATTTGCTCCTATTTGCAATCTATCCTCTCTATCCTGACCTTCTTTTTCTCCTATCCTTTTTAAGAAAAAGTATTTTTTAAAGTATTGTTATTTTCCTTTTCTTTTTAATCATTTTATATATCTATATATATATCTATATATATATCTATATATATATATATTATAGTTTTATTGTAAACCACCTCGATGTAATGGGGGGTGGTATATCAAGTGCTTATAAACAATAAACAATAAACAATGCACTCAATGGAATGTACAGTATCTCCATGCCCCTAACCTGCCATCCTTTGCCCTAGCTGTGCATTTTAGCAGCTGGCAGTGCCATGCATGCACATTATCCTTCACCACTGCCAGATATCACACACCAAAATGCACCTTAACCAGTTAGCAGCATTTAATAAAAGGGCCCCTTAGTCAATTTTATATAAATCATATTGAGTATAATTATTAATTTAAATGGGATATTCCTGGATGAAACAATAAAACTCCCCCATCAATGGGTACAGAGCTGAAATAGGATGTTTCACTTTACAGCTCAACATACAAAAATATGCTATTCAGATTCTGATGTAAAATAAATGACAGCAACACAAAATCCCTCCTCTGCTAGACAGTGTGAGAAGTAACTCAAAACCTTGCAGTTACACAAGGCAAACATAGTAAAAAAGAGTAGACTACAGATTAGAAACATATGTAAACAAAAAATGAAATGGAAAACCCATGAAACCGGACTATAAGCAAGGGAACACTGAAGAAAGAGAAACAGAAATATTTCTTCACAGTTCCTGTCTTCTTCCCTCCTCCCGTGGAGGCCTATTCTCTACTGGATGTCCAGTCCATGTACCTCCCCTCAGAATCAGGTCTATCAGCTTGTACGTGCAGGTCGGGCCCTGATTCTGACATGCCACATGTCCAGCCATATCCACATCTACCCCTGACAGGATCCTGAATGGAGCCGTGATGTCATGGCACGCTGACACTGTCCTATCCCCACAGCCAGACCCCCAATCCAGCCTCCCATGGCCAGGGTCCAGCTGTGGGGCTCCCCCTGCATGTCTCCTTGTTTTGTCCCCGAATTAGTCAGCACAGTTATTATCTTAATATGTTGATCCATGGGGCCCATGACATTAACTGATTTTTGAGCCTTTGTTGTTCCACTTTTCTTCCTTTTCGGCCCCATATACCTTAGATGAAGTCAGTAGTAATGCTCCTTCATGCTCCGAAGCGGCGTGGCCTGCCCCTTTGGAGCACGCCTACTAAACAAATCCTGGAGAAGGACCACCTGTGATTGGAAAATATACAAATGGGAATGGAGTAGATACCACACCATTAACAGAAGATGATGTGTTAGAACAGCTTGCAAAACTGAAAGTGGACAAGGCCATGGGACCGGAAGGTATATATCCCAGGATACTGAAAGAGCTCAGAAAGGTTCTTGCAGGGCCATTAAAGGATGTTTTTAATAGATCATTGGAGACAGGAAAAGTTCCACAGGACTGGAGGAGGGCTGATGTGGTACCTCTTCACAAAAGTGGTAATAGGGAAAACGTGACAAACTTCAGGCCAGTAAGCCTTACCTCAGTGATGGGAAAAGTAATGGAGGTGCTCCTGAAAGAGCGAATAGTGCACTTTCTGGAAATCAACAGGTTGCATGATCTGAGGCAACATGGTTTTACCAAAGGACGATCTTGCCAAACAAATCTGAGTTCTTTGACTGGGTGACCAGCAAACTAGATCAAGGGCATGCGATGGATGTGATCTACCTAGATTTCAGCAAAGCCTTTGATACTGTTCCTCATAGGAGGCTTATCATAGGAGTGAAGGAGTGGCCTAGTGGTTGGGGCAGGGTACTTCAGGCCGGAAGGTCGGGGGTTCAAATCCCACTAGAGGACAGCAACCTTGGGCCGGAAGGACTGTGGTTTCTAGTCCCACAGGTGCTCCTGGTGGTCTTGGGCAAGCCACTTAACCCTCCATAGCCCATGTTCCCTGTAAAATAGTTATCTCCAAGTTAGAATGCCCTGTTCAATGTAATTTCAGTTTGTTCAATGTAAACCGCACTGATGCAGAATAGTGTGGTATACAAGAGAATGTAAATAAATAAATCAAAAAACTCAACAGCTTGGGGATGGGTCCCAAGGTGGTGAACTGGATCAGAAATTGGTTTACTGACAGATGACAGAAGGTGATGGTAAACTTGTGGCCTTGGGCAAGTCACTTAATCCTCCATTGCCTCAGAAGAATCCAAGTTATCAATGTCCCTGTTTAATGTACATTACCAAGTTTAAGTATCAATGCAAACCGCTTTGATTGAAATGATAAAGCGGTATATAAAATCTGTTAAATAAATAAATAAAACTGAACTCACTCGGATGAAAGGAAGGTGATTAGCGGTGTATCCCAGGGTTCGGTTCTAGGACCAGTACTGTTCAATGTATTTGTCAGTGAAATGCTAAAGGACTGAATGGAAAAGTCTTTTTGCAGATGACACGAAAATTTGCAACATTGTGGACTCCCCTGCAGGAGTGGATAACATGAGGAAAGATCTACAAAAGCTGGAAGAATGATCTAATGCTTGGCAGTTAAGATTTAATGTGAAGAAGTGCAGTGTCATGGGAAGCAGAAATCCAAGGGAACTGTATGCAATAGAGGGAGAAAGGTTGTTGTGTATGGACCAGGAGAAGGACCTAGGAGTGAATGTTTCTGAGGATCTCAAGGTAGCGAAACAGTGTGAAAAGGCGGTGGCAAAAGCCAGAAGGATGCTGGGTTACATACAGAGAGGAATTACCAGCAGAAAGGAAGAGGTACTAATGCCACTGTACAAGTCACTGGTGAGGCCTCACTTGTAATATTGTGGTCAGTTTTGGAGATCATATCTCGCAAAGGATATAAAAAGACTGGAAACAATTCAGAGGAAGGCAACCAAAATGATTTGGAGCTTGCATCAGAAGACGTATGAGAAGAGACTTGAAGACCTAAATATGTACTCTCTGGTATTCATTGCCAGAGGATGTAGTAAAAGCTGTTAGTGTAGCTCAGTTTAAAAAGGTTTGGACAAGTTCCTGGAGGAAAGGTCCATAAACTATTATTGAAGGGGACTCAAAAAATCCACTGTTTGCCTCAATACAAGCATTGTGGAACCTTTGTCTTTTGGGGAAACTGCTAGGTACTTGTGACCTAGATTAGCCATTGTTGGAAGCAGGATATTGGGCTTCATGGACCTTGGTCTGACCCAATATGGCATATCTTATGTTCTTATGTTCTTAGGAGGGGCAGGGGAGATATGATTCAGATCTTTAAATACTTAAAAAAATTAATGAACAAACAAACCTCTTTCAAAGACAGGGAAGCTGTAAAACTAGAGGGCAAAACATGAAACTGCAAGGGGGTAAACTGAAAGGCTATGTCAGGAAATACTTTTTCACTGAAATGGTGGTTGAACTTGGAATGCCCTCCCAATGGACGTGGTGGGGGCAAATACATTGACAGAATTCAAAATGGCATGGGACAGACACAGTGGATCCCTTTATAGCAACAGGATAAAATCAAGATAAAAATCTCTTATATCTCAATTAGGGGGTGACCTACATGGAGCAGTGGCTACACCACTAAACAAAGGCATGGGGATGGGTGACACACTCAGAACACAGACTCTCACCAAGTACATATTGAGCGATCACAACCTAAAGTAAAAATAAAATATTTAAACAAAAATTTAACTGAAACCCTAAAAAGCCAGACTCTGCATGCAGTGCAATACCTGATAAGAGGTGCAGTTCCCTATACTGTGTAAACTATAAAGATAGTGCAAAGTCCAATAACTAAATTGAAAATAACATTATTTTTTTTATCTTTGTTTTCTGACCATTTTATTCCCTTCCCCTTTAGCTTGTTCCACTTTCTCTCCATCCCCCCATGTAGCTTGTTCCGCTTTCTCTCCTTCTCCCCTCCCCATGTAGCTCTTTCCGCTCCTCTCCTTCCCCTCCATGTAGCTCTTCCACTTCTCTCCTCCCCCCCACCCATGTAGCTCATTCCGCTTATCTCCTTCCCTCCCTCCTGTGTAGCTCGTTTTGCTCCTCTCCTCCCTCCCCCATGTAGCTTGTTCCGCTTCTTTCCTTCCCCCCATTTAGTTCATTCTGCTCCTCCCCCCCTGTGTAGCTCATTCTGCTCTGCTGGCCGTGTCTCTGTACTTCTGTTCCTTCCCCTATGGCTGCATGCAATAGCTTTTAAAATGAAAGGAAACCGGTGTGGAGCTCCCAGTGCTATGGAACCTCTGCTGCTGCTGCGTCCCACTCTACCGTCACTTCCTTTTGTGGATGGGACGCAGAAGCAGCAGGGGTTTCATAGTGCCGGAAGGCTCCGTGCCGGTTTCCTTTCATTTTAAAAGCTGTTGCGGCCGTAGTAGCTTGTCTGCATTTTGTTTTGTTTTTTTAAACTGAAGGTGGAGTGAGGCGGCTGTATTGGGGCATTTTTGCCACCCCCAAAGGTTTGCCACCTGAGGCCACCACCTCATTATAGAGCCGCCCCTGCTGTAAATGGCTCCTTAAATCGCTTATGGTTTCTTTGATTGCTCCATCTATTATTTGGATAGCTATGGAATTCTGGCCCTAATACCTGCCAACAAGTGCTGACTTCCCATATTATGAGCATTTAAGAACATAAGAAATGCCATATTAGGTCAGACCAAGATTCCATCAAGTCTAGTATCCTGTTTCCAACAGTGACCAATCCAGGTCACAAGTACCTGTCAGGTTCCCAAAAAGGTAAACAAATTCCATGCTGCTTATTCCAAGATTAAGCAATGGATTTCCCTGGTCCTCTTTAATAATGGTTTATGGACGTTTCCTCCAGAAATTTCTCCAAACCTCTTTTAAACCCAGTTACACTAATAGCTTCATCAACATCCTCCGGTAATGAATTCCAGAGTTTGATTTGCATTGAGTGAAAAGATATTTTCTCTGATTAGTCTTAAACATGCATCATTATAGGTTCATTGAATAGCCCCTAATATTTCTACTTTTTGAAGGGGTAAACAACCAATCTACATTTACCTGTTCCATTCAATTCATTATTTTCTAAACCCCTATCATATATTCCTTCAACCATCATTTTTCCAAGTTGAAGAGCCCTAACCTTTTAAGTCTTTCTTTGTAGGGATATCCTTCCATCCCCTTTACCATTTTGATGGCCCTTCTCTGTATCTTTTCTAATTCTGCTGTATCCTTTTTAAGATATGATGACTAAAATTGCACACAATATTCAAGGTTGTACCATTGACATCATTGAAGGGTCTGCCAGGAGTCCCCAGGGTGAATTGCTGAGCAAGTCTGTGTAGGTGAGAGGAGAAAAGTCTGAAGGATGTGGGTCAGCTGTTGGAGATGACAGTCGTCCAGGATTAATCCAGTTTGGGAGCAAGAAATGGCCTTTTAAATAAAGACTTTTTGTGTGTGTACTTACAGATCATGGATTTGGGAGCAAAATTGTTCCCAGGCCTGGCCAGGAACAGTGACTAGATTTCAGAGTCTCTTGTGGGGAGGGGGGAAGGGGGAACACTGGGGCAGTGTAAAGAGTAGTTGTCCAAAATAGCACAAAGTTTGAACAATCCAGCAGGGGAGAAATTTCAAACAATTGGAACAGTGGGAGTGGGATTTGGGGAGGGCGTGGGAGGATCATAAATGGGAAGAGGTATTCAAGCTCACTGCAGAGCTGTCTTTATTTTTGTTAGTGGTGGAAAGCAGATATAAGTTGATATACAGATGGTACGTGACTCCTGCAAGGCTGCATAAACTGTACTCTAATAGAGGGTGAGGAGTCTTCGAGGGGGTATGGGATGAAGGGTACTCTGAAGCATGTGTGGTGGGACTGTGCTAAAATTCAGGAATTTTGGATGCAGGTAGGGACTTGTTAGGTGAGATCTCAACTGTGAGATCACCACTTGAACCTTGGGTATTTCTGCTGCAGATGTTGCCAGAGGAAGTTGTACCCGATGTTGCACAAATGTTATTAACCACTCCCAAACAGAACCAATTTCAGAATGAAGACAATGTGTTTGGCATTGTGATTAGCTGTGAGGTTGCAAAATGCTGGCACTCAGTGAATCTGCCATGGCAAAAACTCCTGATGCAGAGACTTTGGACCATTTACTGTTTGAGCAAAATTGTGGCTGATAATATTTATCAGACCAAAACCAATCCAGGTTTTCCCAGCCACGGTGTTGAGAATATATATGAAAAATCTTCTCGAAAGAAATGTTTTGGCAAAACTACAGCAAGTTGGAGATGGCAAATCATTGACCTCTGGTGGAGTCAAGGGAAGTGGAGGTTCATCATTTAAGGAATTGATGATCATAAAGAGCCAGATTGGGCATGAATCTTTTTGAACTTTGAACTGTAAGATTTTATTGTTTAGTTCAGAAAGGACACTTATAGAACTTCATTCTTTAAAAGTACTTGTGGAAGAAATGCTTGCTGAAACTGTCTTTTAAGTGCGGATTGATGAAGGTTAAGACTGCTGTAAAAGTAGTTTTCCTATGGCACTGCATAGTTTGAGTACATTTTTATTTTCTGTCATTGACATGATTTTTGTCATTGATATTTTTATTATTGCTATGAGAAGCATCACAATGTTTATGTTGTAAGTGTTAACATGAAATAAAATTGGTTCATAGCAAAAAATCTTGCAATTGAAAGAAAAAACTATACTGTAGAGAGCCTATAAACCCTATGTATGGATATACTGTAAGGCTTTATGTGTTAAATTAATATTTGCTACATTTTGAGGATGATTTTAGAAAGGACATCTAAGTTAAATCAGAGATGTCCAGGGTGGAACCTGTAGAAAAATGCCAGCGATATCTATGTCTCTGGCTGATTGCAGGAACATACATGACTACGATGTGGATATGCATGCATGTGGCTACACAGACATCCCAATTAGGGACGTTTGGGTCAGGGACATCCATCTCACCACAAGCTAGCAAAATGAGACTCCAGCAGCATAGAAAAGTGAACATGAACTCCCAATCACCGTCAGTGCTCGTTACTGTAGTGTAAAATACAGGGGTTATTTGTATAGCTCCTTCTCCATACCTTTCAGACATTTGCCTGACAACAAGTGCACTTTTCAGATGCCTGTCTGTAGGTCTATACCATGGGCTGGGCGAGCAGTGCGGCTGCGCAGGGCAGTACAGAAGGGGCACTATTATTTCAAAAAGAATGGCCGGGGCAGAGAGACAGCACCTGATTCTTAGTCACACAGAGCACATTTCTAGCTTGGTGCGGTCCTGTCTGTTTGTGCCTGGAGCAGGTTTAACTTTGGATATGTTTCAGGGCATTCAGGGTGTTTCTGAGATTAGGCGGGGACATCCAGGTTATTAAGAACGCCCTGGCCATGCCTTCACCGTGCCCCCATTCAGACTTGGGTGTGCTCACGCTGGGGATGGCCACTGATCTGGCTTCTAAAATATCTCTGAAGACGTCTCTGTGATTTGGACATTTGCATGCCCGTTTGCAGACATCCAAATCGCAAATAGTGCTTTTAAAATAATACTACCTTAGTTTTAAAGGCTGAAGCAGAGGAAGATAACGGGCTCCTTTTACTAAAGGGTTGAACTTATTGGATGATTAGAGCGAAACTAGCGTTCAACTCCTCCAAATTGCAGTTATTCTGATAGAACTATAGTTTTTAAATATTTTTTTCTCAAATTCACAGATCACTTCTACAGTCCTTGTTTGCATATTGATTGATTTTAGTGGTTTGCTTTTGTTATATCAGATAGGGGCTACCTGGAGCATAGAAGTGAAGCTTGATTTGGGACTAGAATCAGAAAAGCTGGAGGGGTTTAGTAATTTACGGCTTTCTCTCTCAAGGACTTATAAAGAGAAAATCATACGTGCTGCACAGTTGAAGTAATGTGTGTTTTAGTCTTTAGGAAACATCTAAAATGAGATATCTTCCTCTTGTTGCCTTCCTGTGGAACTATTGGGTAAGACAAATTATTACTTTGATTTGCTTCATTTAGTTCGAGCTAAAGGTATTTAAGAAGGTCTCAACAATAGTAGAAGTTAATGTGTAAATATGAGACTTCATTGTGCACTTTTCTTCTCTGACCTCAAGGTGACATTTGCTCTGTCTGGGTTTTGCCTTCTCAATTATAGTTCAGTAAAATTGTTTAGGAAGCTAAAATCATATTCTTTTCTTTTTGGAATCAGGTACTTGTTTAGTAATTAGCAGCTCATTTTATTGTATAACTGGTATTCAGTTCTATAAAATCATCTTTTGGATGTCTGCCTGTTGTGTGGTTTGTCTGATCCAAGCAGAAAAAGGTTATTTGAGAGCTCTCACCAATTATCTTATCAAAGGCACAATAATATCAGTTGGAGAAGAAGATATTAATAGCCTGCCTAAATGTATATTTCAGAGGGTTTGTGTTTCTACATTATGAAGAACTTCAGGGTATGCTGAAATACTTCAGTACTGGCATATTTACATACAGGAGCTGATCTTTCAATGTTTTTATTATCAATACTGAGTGAGAGAAACACTTGGATAATAAGGCCCAAAAGGTCGATCCCCAAATCCAATCATACTTTCAGAATATTTGACAGCTTTTCTAAGCATATTGCATGATAGTTGTCAAAGACCTTAAATCAGCACAACAAATTGTATTGAATGATGTCCTATGATGATTATTCTAAATAATGATGTATATACAGTACCTATGAGACCTCTAAGATCCTGCTTTATCAAGTTTGCTAAGACCACTAGTGGCTCTACCAGAGACTGCTTTCTGACTCCTCGGCAGACCATCCTGTTTCTAGAACAGGAAGGAATGTTCCTGCCAGTGATATAATGCTGGGAGGATACTTGCCTCATGATATAAGTAAAGAAGACGAGTTGAAACTTGGAGGGTACTTACAAGGAGTATAAAGACCAAGCACAAATTTGAATCCTGGTCTTCGGTTCCATATTGTACCGCAGTGTGGTGCTTCTGGCCCCTGGCTTTTGGGCCAAGCACCTGAAGAGAAGGAGGAGGATTGGAGCAACCCCTGAGCATACCATAAAGACCAGTGAAGAAAGGTGACCGAGGCTGAAGCACCATAGGATTCTAGAAGGCAAAGTTAGGACAGTGCTCCAAAGCACCTTTTCTACATGTAGGAAACCTGAATTCAAATTAGCTAAAAAAAAAATAAGAATGTAAGTGAAGGGCTTTGTCATTGTTAATCATTTTCTACTCCATTCTGTTTTAGTTCTTTTATCTCTTCTTTTAATCACACCATTAATGGAGGTCTTGGTGGATCATCTCCACTGCTACCTTATTATTGTTCGGCATGCCCCAGTGCTCTATTCTGGACCCTCTTCTTGCTTTCAACTCATTTCCTTGTTGCTCTGATCTCCTCCCACAGCTTTCAATGCCATATTTATGCCGATGACTCCCAGCTCTCTTTTGCTCGGGTGCATTAACTTGGGCTCTGGTCCCAGATCTCGGTTTATCTGGCATAACTGTCTGAATGGACCACAACCACCATAAACTTAACAAAGCCAAGACTTACATTTCTTCCCAAACTCACTTTCCCCCTTCCGCACTTTTCTTAGTGCCTCTGACAAAGTAGACTCCTATCCTCAAAAGCTCATGCCTCAATAAATTCATTTATAAGGTGCCTCCAGCCTCTTTGCCATGCTGCTGATACAGACTAACTTGTCTAGCCCTTTGAAAGGCTTCATGTAATATGTATTTGATTGCTAGAAAATAATTCATCTTGTCTGGGCATCTTGACTATCTTGTAAGCTATTGGGGAGAGGGGGGATATTCAGCATCAGTGACTAGTACTGCTAATGCGGCTAGCCACCAGTGCTGAACTTAAATCCTGGATATTCAATGTCAGGGTCATATGAGGGAGGAGTGGCCTAGTGGTTAGGGCAAGGTACCTCAGGCTGGAAGGACAGGGGTTCAAATCCCACTAGAAGACAGCAACAGAGGTATTTAAACATCTCAATCATATCACCTCTATCCCGCCTTTCCTCTAAGGTGCACATATTAAGATCCTTCAGTCTGTCCTCATATGCTTTATAATGAAGACCACTAATCATTTTAGTAGCCACCCTCTGCACCGACTCCATCCTGTTCACATCCTTTTGAAGGTGCGGTCTCCAGAATTGCACACTATACTCCAAATGAGGTCGCACCAAAGACTTATACAGAGGCATTATCACCTCCTTATTTCTGCTGGCCATTCCTCTCCGTATGCACCCAAGCATCCTTTTAGCTTTTGCCATTGCATTTTCTACCTGTTTAGCTACTTTAAGATCATCAGACACAACCATGCCTAGGTCCCACTCTTCTTTAGTGGACAAAAGTACTTCACCCCCATACTATATTGCTCCCTTGGATTGCTGCAGCCCAAATGCATGACCTTACATTTTTTAACATTAAATCCCAGCTGCCAAATTCTAGACCCTTCTTCAAGCTTAGCTAGATCTCTCCTCATGTTATCTACACCTTCCTTGTGTCTACTCTATTGCAGATTTTGGTATCATCCGTAAAGAGGCAAACCTTACCCGACAACCCTTCCGCTATATCACTAACAAAGATGTTAAAAAGAATCGGACCAAGGACAGATCCCTGGGGCACACCACTGGTAACATCCTTCTCCTCAGAGTGAGCTCCATTTACCCAACCAATTTCTAACCCAAGCAGTAACTTTAGGGTCCATCCCTAGGGTGCTCAGTTTGTTTATAAGTCGCCTGTGAGGAACAGTGTCAAAGGCTTTACTGAAATCTAAATACACCATATGTAGGGCTCTCCCTCAGTCCAACTTCCTGGTCACCCAGTCAAAGAAATCAATCAGATTTATATGATTAAAAGCAGAGACAGCCATCCGCTTTAATTGTGCTGGCTCCTGCCACTGAATATGCCCCCCTACATTTTTAAGGTGCCCTAATGCACTGAGGAGCATGTTTATTAAGCCATGCTACCTGGTAGCCCTGGGTTTAGCATGCAGTTTGGGCACACTGCTAAAATGTAGCACAGGCCCTCACACCAAAAGTCCTGCACTACCTGGTAGTTGACATTGGGGAGAGGACTGAGTGGGCTGGGGCAGAATGCGGGCATTGCTGGCATGTCACGACAAGTGCAGGCATTAGTGGCCCGTGCTAAATGTGCTTAGCACAGGTGCACTTAACATCAATAGGTGGTGTTAGGTGCTTCTGCTTGCAGACTTATACTGCAAGCTGGATTCTGGGCTTGTGCTAACTGTAGGGGGACAGAAGCACACACCCTCTGAAGTCAGCATTGACCCTACTGTGCTAGCAACACAGCCCAATGCACATTACTGGCATGGGCCTTAGTATACATGCCCTTGAATACAAAGTAACAAATGCACATCCTTAGGAATTCTTTTCCTTTTGTGGATTACTAGAGCAGTACCCTAATACTTACAATGTCCATGTCAGCATTAATACACCCCACAATCTCTGAAGCTAAGCAGACCTGATGGGACAGGAGATCACTTTGAAATACCAGGTTCTTTAGGCTTACTGCATGGAAGAAAGGCCTGGAACTCTATTTCTGGTTGCATCTTGCCAAGAAACCCCAGGGGATACCAGAGGATAGTCACAACATGGACAACTATCCACAGGGTCGCCAAGAGTCAATAACAGCCTAATGGTAACGCAATGGGTTAACAAACTGGGAAACCAGGGTTAAAATCCCACTGCTGCTCCTTGTGATCCTTGGCAAGTCACTTGGCCTTCCTTTATTTCAGGTACAAAATGACATTGTAAGCCCTCTGGGGACAGGGAAATACCTACTGTACCTGACTGTAACTTCTCTTGAGGTACTCCTGAAAAAGACATAAACCAAATCTAAAATAAATGTAGCAGATGCTGTATTTCCTTTTGGAATATTTCCCATATTTCATTTTTTTTTGTCATTTCCTTCAAAACACCTTGTGCTGGATATTAAAAAAAAGCTGAACTCCAAAATGTAGGTACCTAAGTTAAGCTTCTGAATTTGTGCCTTATTTTCAGACAAAGTTAGGAGCCTAAAAATTATGCTCTAAGTGTAGATCTAAAAATACACCAATGGTATCCCAGGGGCTCCATGTACCCAATATTCAAAAAAACTCCCTGTGCCAACAATCCTAAAATACAAATTTCATTGCAAAGGATATCTTTAAAACATGGAGAAATGACCTCAGTATGCATAATATCCCTCTATTCTACAAGGAATTGCTTATTCACATTCACAGGGGGTAGTATATTTCAGGGCAATATCATGGGTCTAAAAAAACGCCTTGATACTTTTTAATTTTAATATTTAATTAATCTTCAGTCTTCTACTTTTATTTTAACAAAAACAGTACCTAAGCTTATCAGTCTTATGCTTCAAACAATTCCAAAAAATTGGCTTAAGAATATACAAACTGTTCAGTGTTTTCAACCAACAAACCTTGACTTATCTGAGAATTCTTTGTGAAGTATGTGATAAGGAAGCTTATCATAGCTCAGGAAGGAGCTATAGAAAAGGTGAAGTGACTCTGAACAAGCAACCTGTCAGTTCTGGTAGAAATAAGAAAACAGAATTTTCCCATAAAAGACTACCAGTCCCAGAATGCACCAGGTTTCCAACAGCCATTAGAGGAGCTGAAGTGGGGAAACGTGTGTTCAATCAGGAGGGCTATGAGGTAATCCCTAAGCACTCATCTCAAAGGGCAGGGCCTGATTCAGCACAGCTGCGCTGTGTTAGGGAGGAGCACTCATCTAAGCAGAATAAAGGTAGAGTTTATTCTACAGAGAATTGTCCTGAGAATCAGCTTGAGCTTGATCATCTTCATCATCAGGAGGATCATCAGAAGCAGAAGCCAAACCGGACGGACAAAGAGGGAAAGAAACCCTTTGGAAGAAAGAGGAGAAAAGCCTTTGAGAGGTCTAGAAGAGTCCAGAGCAGTACGTATACTGGGAGGCATTCCAAGGGCCAGCATACACCATTGGACTGGGAAAAGCCAGAGGAATGGTGCTGCAGAGCTAGGAATCTCCAGAGGGTACTTGTGAGAGAGACGGCTGCACGTGGAAGGGACCCTAAGACCCGTGCCAGAAGGTATGTGAAGAGAGATCCAGTGTCCAGGGATCTGGATTGGAAGGCTGGACATAAGAACTGGACTATATACTGGCCAGGCTATATAGAGAGGAACTCTAACAGCAATGGAAGCTCAGGTATGAACACTGATCTATGCCCTAGCTATAACCTTGAAAGACAGCAGGGAAACAAGTATTCTCCTGAAAGTGCTCCATTGGGAAATTCATCTGTGCCAATCCATGATATTGAACCCATGCTTGTTGAAGAAGGGGGAGTGATTGCAGATGAAGAATGTGTTTACATGGACTGCTCTCTGTCTAAACTCCTTTGGTGATTTTCTGTTATAAAATACAGCAACCATCACAAAGAAATACAAACTTGTTCTTTAATCTACTCAGAAAAGCTCCTAGGTAGGATTTTTAGTCACGCAGTAGAAAGCAAGCCAGCTAAGGGGTTTCAGCTGGATAACTGCTAGCAATTGAGCCTTACCTAATTGCTTGTGAGCTAGGAGAGAATCACTTCTGAATCTATGTGGGAAGATACAGTCAAACCTCGGTTTTCATGATTAATCCGTTCGAAAAAGTCTGACTAAAACCGAAACGTATGAAAACTGAAGCAATATTTCCTATAAGATATAATGTAAATCCAATTAATCCGTTCCAGACACCCAAAAATATTCACAAAAAATACATTTTATAGAGAATAACTATATTTTTACTAACCGGGTAAGGCGGACCAATGCCTCGCCCGAGTCCTTGCCCCTTTTCCCCCCCCCCCCCCAGCTCCCCAATACACCACCTCCCACACAACAGACTATCACACATTCTTGGATCAAAACTGGTCGCAGCTTTATTCTTGAACAATTAACCAATTAGAAATACAACAACAGAACTTACCCCCCCCCCCCAGCAGCCCGAGCCATCACCTGCCATATTATTAGCAAGGTGACGTCACGGCTGCCTCCCTCGGGTACAAGTCCCGACTAATTTGCTTCTCCCTCCCTCATCCGGCTTCGCCATGTTATTAGCAAAAGCCTGAGGGATTGTCCGGGTCGGGGGTACCCCACCCCCGCCCTACTGCTTGCATCCGGCTCCGGACCCCGGAAACCTCCGGGATCCCGCCACCCCCTCCAGCTGCAACACCCCACTACCGGAAAAGCAATCCCCAGTCCGCGAGGGAGGGAGGGTGGGCGTCCGGCGTCCCGGAATCCGGCGAAAGAGGCCGGAGCCACGCCGCACCTCCACCCTTAACCCCCCCCGCGACTGTCTGCTCTCTCTCCCATTGGCTCCCGCGCCATAACAACTCGCGGGGCCAATGGGAGTGCTTCCTGACCCCCCCCGCTACGGCACGCTCTGACGGGCAACGCATGACCGCCCCCCCGGTTAGTGCCGGCCCCGGGCACATGGCTCCGCGGCCTTGCTATAACCGGGTAAGGCGGACCAATGCCTCGCCCGAGTCCTTGCCCCTTTTCCCCCCCCCCCCCCCCAGCTCCCCAATACACCACCTCCCACACAACAGACTATCACACATTCTTGGATCAAAACTGGTCGCAGCTTTATTCTTGAACAATTAACCAATTAGAAATACAACAACAGAACTTACCCCCCCCCCCCAGCAGCCCGAGCCATCACCTGCCATATTATTAGCAAGGTGACGTCACGGCTGCCTCCCTCGGGTACAAGTCCCGACTAATTTGCTTCTCCCTCCCTCATCCGGCTTCGCCATGTTATTAGCAAAAGCCTGAGGGATTGTCCGGGTCGGGGGTACCCCACCCCCGCCCTACTGCTTGCATCCGGCTCCGGACCCCGGAAACCTCCGGGATCCCGCCACCGGCTCAGACCGCCTTGGATCTGAGCCGCCCCCAAGAGGAAAAGCTGCGACCAGTTCCCCCCCCACTCAACATACCTTCCAGGGCCTCCTGCCAATCGTTGAGGAGCAAATCCATCCCAACCGGGGATAGATGTACTCCGTCCGCACGAAATAAGCCAGCACAGTCCACATCCACCCAAGGATGCAAAACTTGTCGCCCCCCATGCTCTTCCACCCATCGGCCAATTTGCCGATTAATCTTGGCTAACCCCCTGGACCAACGCCGCTGTGCTCGGCAAGCAGGCCTGGAAATAATGTCGGACCAAACCACCACAATACCCGGGAACATGGCCCCCACCACCCCCAAGTCCTTGATAACAGCCCGGATCAACTGCCGGCAAGTCCAGGAACTCAGGTCATTTCCTCCAAGATGAAGTAACAATATATCCGGTGGCATCCGAAGCAGGCCTTCCTGGTGACGTAACAAGGGTAAGAGCTGGAACCACCGCAACCCGCGTTCACCCAGCCATGAAACGGTCACCCGAGAAACATCCACTCCAAGATTCACGCCCACCGGTCGTGTTGCTGCTCGCCGACCAGCCCAGTACACAAATGAGTGGCCGATCACCCAACAGCGACACCCTCCTGCCGCTCTTCCTGCAAAAGAAATAAAGAGAGTTAGTCCCCCCCCCCCATCTTACAGCCGCACATACCCGCGGAAGGCCTGGGACCTCCACCGGCCAATCCGCTGGATAGCAGCTTCAGATAACCCTTCCGCTGCCGCACTGGTGGCTGCACCAATCCGGAAGGAATGAGGGGCGTAACGACGCGGGTCCACCCCTACTCGCTGAAGCGAGCTCCGCAACACCGCCGTAAACTGAAAACGGGTAAGTACCCGTGCATCCTCATGCACAAAGAGACCCCCTTTCCCAACCGGCCTCACTCGCAAGTACTGCGATAACAAGGTAAACGGACATGTGGGAGAGCCCGGCGCCGCTCGTAGTACTACCCAGGCCCCCTTTCCCCTTTGATCCGTCTTGGATCGCGCCAACAGTATGCGAACCCATGCCTCTCCCAGCGAAACATGCTGCACTTGCAGTCCGCCGCCCCTGCCGCGGCGACCCGAGTCCGCCACCAATTCCCCCACCCTGAAGGCACCAAAAAAGGCCACAGAAAACACCGCCCGGAAAAGCAGGCCTTCATACCCCGACGTGACCACTTGAGACAACACGCCGCATAACCGACCTAACAGGTCATGAGTTATCGGCTGCCGGGCATCCCCCGCAGAGGGACAGGACCGCTCCCATCCCTGTAAAAGTCTGCGAGTCAAAAACCCTCCCCCCCCCGGGACTCCCCAGCCTACCGCCCGCATAAAAAACGAAAAACCCGCTAAGTTGCGCCGCACGGTGGACCTCGCGAGACCCGCCTCTTTGGCAGCCCAAACATACTGACCAAGAAGGAATTCTGAAACGGGCCCCGGACTCCATCCCTGTTCCTGCAAGAAGGTCACCACGCTGCTGCATCCCCTCTGATACGCCTCCCAGGTTGCTGCCGAAACGGACTTCCTCAGCAAGTTGATGATGCCCCCAGGCCAATCCGCCATAGGTGCTCTGGGATCACAGCCCCGTCCTCCTCCGCTTCTGGCGCCAATGCCCGAAAACGCTCCCACTTAAAACGGGAAAGAGCATCAGCAATGACGTTAGTATGCCCTGGAATGTGACGCGCTCTGAGTACCACATTCAGGCGCAAACAAGCTAACACAACCTGTCGCAGCAAATCGGCTACCGGTCTACACCTGGGGGCATAATTATTAAGGACACTGACCACTGCCGCATTGTCACACCACCAGAGGACCTGGCGATTCCGTACCCGATCCGGCCACACAGACAACACCACCAGAATCGGGAATAACTCGAGAAAGGTGATATTCGTGGTGAGACCGGCCTCGCGCCACGTCTGCGGCCATTCCGCTGCACACCAGGCGCCCCCAAAGTATACCCCCAAACCTGACCCACCCGCTGCATCCGTATACAACTGCAAAGCCGCACTGGAGATCGCAGCTTCCCGCAGCACCGTGACGCCGTTGAAACCGCTCAAAAAACTCATCCCAGACTCCCAAGTCCTCCCGCATGCTACGAGACACCCTGATCCGATGATGCGGCTTGCGCACCCCCGCCGTCGCCGAGGCCAACCGCCGCAAAAAGACCCTGCCCATGGGAATCACCCTACAAGCAAAATTCAGGGACCCAATAAGGGACTGCATCTCGCGCAACGTCATCTTCGAGGAGGCCAAGACGTTAGCTACCAGTATGCGCAGTCGAGTCACCTTATTGTCGGGCAACCGGGCCACCATTAACTCAGAATCAAGCTCAATCCCTAGAAAGGTAATACGCGTCGCAGGCCCTTCCGTCTTTCCCGCCGCCAACGGCACACCCAACTCGCGCGCCAACTGACTGAAACCTTCCAACAAAACGCGACACTGTGCCGACTCAGCCGCCCCCACGAAAAAGAAATCGTCCAAATAGTGGACAAGCTGACTACAACCCATACGCTCCACGATAGCCCAGTGCAAGAAGGAACTAAACCTCTCGAAATAAGCACAGGATATCGCGCAACCCATGGGCATACACTTATCAAAATAAAATTGCCCGTCAAAGTGAAATCCCAGCAATGGGAACGCCGTCGGGTGCACCGGCAGTAACCGGAAAGCAGACTCTATATCAGCCTTCGCCATATAACACCCCGCGCCACATAGTTTGACTAATGCCACGGCCTCATCAAAGGATGCGTACCGCACAGCACACAAGTCACGCGGAATATGGTCGTTGACAGACGCGCCCACTGGGGATGACAGATTATGGATCAGGCGATACTTACCCGGCTCTTTCTTCGGAATTATACCCAAAGGGGAGACCACAAAGCCCGCAAACGGCGGCTCCAGGAAGGGTCCAGCGACCCGCCCCAATCGCAGCTCCCCGGCTAATTTGGTCCGTACAATATCCGCTAGCCGTCTCAGCGAGGACGAATTGCGAGCCTTCCCCTTCTCTACCTTGCCCACCACTGGTATGTGAAACCCGCATCTGAACCCCTTTTCCAACACTAAACTGTCGCGCTTCTTGGGATACCGACGCAACCAAGGCAGCAACGCAAGTAACCTGATAGGGGTGGGGGCTATGCCCTCCAAATCCCTATTGTTTGGACAGGGAGGGAGTGGTGCTGGTCGCGCCCTTCCGCACGCACTTAAGGGCCGAATGTCCTCCGCCACAGACAGAACAAGCGTGCCGGAATTTACAATCCGGAAAGGGGCATGAGGACTTATTGAATCGCCAACAGACATCCCCAAAGCCTCCCCCCCCAACGACTCTCTGTCCTGCCGCAGGCACGCTCCCACGAAAGGGCTTCCCCGCGACCGCTGACGCCGCAACCGGCCCCCCTTTCGACCCACCCACCCCCCCAACATTCTGCCGAACCGCCATCTGTGTCAGCCACAGATTGATGTCCTGAGTCCCCCAGGACAACCCCTGATTCTCTTCCATCTTATCGCGAAATCGCTCATCATAATTGAGCCAAGCCCAACCGTCGTGCGTCTGCGACGCTTCCAAAATGGAGTCCGCGTACGCCAACAACATTCCGTACTGCTCAGGGTGCAGCTGCCCCCCACACACTAGCTAAACGAAGGAAGGCGCGCGTCCAATTCACCACATTCCGCCCCACTCTCCGCACACGCCCTGCCTTCTCATCTGCCTTCCTCTTCTTCCTGCTATCCCCTGACCTCTTCCGTCCCTCCAATAACCTGAAAATGTCTATATATCTGCGTTTATGAATCTTCCGTCTCAACCGCCGAGGCACGCCCTCCCACAACTCCGAGAACGCCGCTACCGTGGGTTGTGCTACACTTATGGGGGACCCTACCGCCCCCGCTCCGCGGAGTGTCGCGGCACCGCCCCTCTCGGAGTCCGTACTGGTGGACGATCGGGAAGACGACGAAGACGATGATCCCGATCGACGACGCCCACGACACAAATGCCGCCGCTGCCGGCTGCGTTTTTTCTTGCTCTTGCCCCCAACACCCGTACCCTCCCCCACCCCCGCCGTCTGAGCTACCTCCAACTCACCTGGTGTGCCCTCGATCTCGCCAGACTCCACCGGTCGCTCCATCGTGGACTGGGCAGCTGGCGCTCCCACTCCAGCCGATCGCTGCAGACCTCGACTTGCCTCCGGGCCATCCACTTGCTGAACGGCACCCATCCACGGACCCCCCGCACACTGCCAAGCTTGGTGACCCTGTGGGGAGAAGAAAGAAAAAGGCGAAGGGACGCCAGCCGGCGCCCCAGGAGCATGCCACGCCCCTAGCCAATCCGCGCGGGAGGAGCCCTGTCCCCCACCTTGCCAATGCTCCCACATGCCCGGCGACCCCGTGCCCATGGCCCCCTGCCACACATATGGGCTAGGTAATCCCCCACCCTCCCCACGTCCAAACCAAACCCCTTGCCCACCCCCGGGCATTGGCATAGGGCCCAAGCTCCCAGCGACAGCCAGCCGTTCATTTTGGGAATCAACCCCGCCCCTTTCCCGACCCCCCGGGGCGCCCAGTGGGGACAGACCGCCACTCTGCAGGTCCGCAGCCGGCACCGGCCGAGGGTCTTCCCGGGGGTCTTCCCGAGGCTCCTGGGTCTGATCTCCCCCCACCCCACCGGCCCTCTGCTCCCCTATGCCCGCCTGGGGCCCACCACTCCCCCTCCCCCGCCGCACCGAGCCACGTGCGGAGGCCCTAGCACGTCCCCTCCCCCCACGTGCTGGAGAGCCCTGAGCACTAGCCCCCGACACCCGGGCAACGCCACTTGCTTGCGCAACTTCCCGCCTCTCACCGTCCCCCCGAGCCCCTTTCTTTTTTCGAAGGGAACCCCCCTTACGGGCAGCACCCCGCCGTGAGCCTCCCATTGAAAGGCCACAGCTGGTATATTACTGCCTACGCGCTGCCTAGATAGGCCCCAACTCCACCCCTGAGTATCAAGAATGAGGAGGGGAGAAGAAGGCAAGGAGAACCGAGAGCAAAATGAAGCCAAATTTAAAGTACTCTGCTCTCCCCTCTCCTTGCCCCCGTCTCCAGCAGCGGAAGAGACCACACACCCGGTCCCTTGCAATCCCCGTGGACCCTCTAGCCCTCCCCCCCAACAGCACCGCACAGCTCGGAATCCGGCGAAAGAGGCCGGAGCCACGCCGCACCTCCACCCTTAACCCCCCCCGCGACTGTCTGCTCTCCCTCCCATTGGCTCCCGCGCCATAACAACTCGCGGGGCCAATGGGAGTGCTTCCTGACCCCCCCCCGCTACGGCACGCTCTGACGGGCAACGCATGACCGCCCCCCCGGTTAGTGCCGGCCCCGGGCACATGGCTCCGCGGCCTTGCTAATACAGAAAACAATGAGAAATAAATATAAATGACTAATGAAATGGATAAATGAACATTTAACATCACTGAAAGCAAGCTAAGTACAGTACTGTACAGTACAGTATGTTAACATCTGGCCTTAGCCACCCCTGACAATCTGCTGTGCCCAGCTCTCTTCGGAATCACATTGGATTCAGTCCATTAAAATACCTTTACATTATCTGCTCAATGCTTCAGAATGGCAGAAAATCTTAATGATATAGCTTCAGACGTACCCTGCAAGAGAAAGAACTGCCTCCCACATTCATGCAACATCTCCTGCTTACGTTGACAGCTTTTCTTCCCTGCTACCTCCGAGCCTGAGGGGGCGCGCCAGAGAACGGGCAGGCAGTGGACGAGATCGGGGCCTTCCTCTCTGCGCAATCCTTGCCTCTCTGACTAGGCTCGAGGATGTGTTTCATTTACGTGCTCAGCTGGCTTTCGCTTCTCATCATGCTGGCGATCGGTGAGTCCGGGGGGCAGTGCTGCCGGGACCGGGCGGGCGTTCTGGCAGTGTATACAGACCGGTGTGCAGCGCGAGGGTGTATGTATTTACAGTACTGTACTTTACGAAAACCGAGGCGATGTACGAGAACCGGGACAAAATCTCAGTCAAAAGACGTTGAAAACCGAAGCAATGCATGAAAACCGAGACAAAATCTCAGTCAAAAAAGACGTTGAAAACCGAAGCGTATGAAAACCGGGGCAAATGAAAACCGAGGTTTGACTGTATAAGAAGTTAACCTGAAAAGAACAGTTTTTTTCTTTCTTTGTAGCTTTTGGTTTGTTGTATGATACATGCTAAGAAAATATTAGCTAAGCCTACAGAAAAGACCAGTTTGTTATCAACCAGGTCTTATTTCTTTTGCTTTGATGGCCTGACAAGTGCAAATGTTGTTTTCCTGTTTTTGTTTTTTCAAGTTTAACACTGAAAGCAAGTAACCTGATTTATGTGCTACCAAGCATATCTGTGTTGGGAGAAATAACCCCATAAATAAATATCTTATTGGCTTTACCCAAAAGCACAACTAATTATTGTGAGCAGCTGTGTCTGGTGTGAATGAACTGCATTGCCCACAATCCCTTACAAATCATATAGATATATGCACTTGCCAAGACTGTGAAGATTCTCACCCAGGCAGCCGTCTGACAAGTTACTATTCAATATCCCTTTGCTGATATCCAACACCACAGAAAGATCTCTGTTTTACAATAGCTGTGTCAAGTGCTTCTTTCCAACACTATGGGGTATGTTTACAAAGCAGCAGTAGCAGCCTCCATGGGGCCGCAGCTCTGACATCGCATGGAGACCGCTACCGCTGCTTTGTAAACATACCCTATGACTCATGGCAACCCTGTGGATAGTTGTCCTAAATTGTGTTTGGTCTTCACACAAGTGGCTAATTGTTGATGGAGTGACCTTCAACCTTGCCAAGCATGATGTTTTTCTCTAATGATCTCTCTTCACTTGATGTTTCCAAAGTATGAAAGTTGAAGTCTTATCATTAGTGCTTCTACAGAATGTTTAGGTTTGATCTCCTCTAGTACCAACTTATTTATTTATTTATTTAACATCTTTTTTTATACCTTCTTTCTACAAATCAAGACGGTTTCCAGAGAACTCAGTGCAGTAACAATAACACTTGAACAATAAAGTGCACATTACAGGGAACATATAATTAACATTTGTTCAAAATCAAACTGATTATAGTACAACTATTTACAATGTTAGTGGGTTGTGGTTTCATCATCAGCACCATAATTTGAAGACATCAATTTTCTTTTTGTTTTTCTTCTTCATTGAGCACCTTTCGGATCCAGATGATGTTACTGAAAATACCATGGATTGGACAAGTCGAAACTTCATA
Organism: Ichthyophis bannanicus; assembly: GCA_033557465.1. Lineage (NCBI taxonomy): Eukaryota > Metazoa > Chordata > Amphibia > Gymnophiona > Ichthyophiidae > Ichthyophis > Ichthyophis bannanicus. The sequence goes on from CM066031.1 coordinate 1,494,503,455, forward strand.
TGCAGAGATACACTTGAGAATTTTTTTTACGTCCTTCATAGCCATTTTGCCAAGAGCAATGCATCGTCAGATTTCTTGACTGCTTGTTGTTTCTTTATTTTTTTTTTTTATTTTTTTATTTTTTTTTAATTCTTTATTTTCGTTTTATAACAACAAAGGAAAGGAAGACATACAGCTAAAAGACAGATACATACATAGAATGTGATACATACACCAAAGTAAACCCCTGCCACCCCCCTCCCTCCTGCTTCTTCTCTAGAAACTAATCATTCCCGAAACGGGCGTGTACTGACATTATTGTGGTACAAAACCTAACGGTGATCTGAAACATGATGAGTGTACATTAAACAGACATGTCGGAGCAATGAGCAGATTGTACATAATCATTGAGCATCTGCCATTTAGACAAGCGAGAGTGAGTTTGGGTATGGGGAATAGCTCTCCGAGATATCTGCTCATATTTACTATATAAGCAGACAAGGTTCCACCATTCATTGACAGTAAGTCGAGAGCTATCCTTCCAATTCCTCGTGATTAAACATATGGCTATACCCAGCATGAAATCAAGGAGAAAGGACCCTTCTTAGGGAGAGAGGGGACCTCCGCCACTGAGCGGAGAGTCCACGATCTTCCAAGAAAGAGGCTCGTGGAGGTGTAAGATAAGTTGAATACGACCCCAGACCCGCCCCCAGTAAACCTGTAGTTGAGGACATTCATAAATAACATGAGCGAGGGTTCCCACAGCAGAATGGCAAGACCAACACTGGTCCCTAGCAGTTGTGTTCCACTTGGCTATTTTTTCTGGAGTATAAAAGCATCTATGCGCAAAAAGAAGAGAGTTTGGGTAACTGAGGCAGATCGGGAAACCCGCACTACTTTGCTCCAGAAAACGCTCCATTGCATAGGGGTTAAAGTGGTTTGCAGTTCGCGCTCCCAGGCTTGTTGGGCTCTACAAGTAGCAGTATCTGCACCCTGACATAATAGTTTATAAAAGTTAGAGGCCACCCCATGTGTACTACTAATAGAGTGAATTAGTTCTAATAGCCCGTCCTCAGTAGGGACAGAGGGCGGCAGGATTTGAGCACTTTGAGGCAGTGTTGAAGCTGCAGCAATTGAAAGTAATGTTTCGCTGGTAACGCAAATTCCTTTTGTAAATCAGAAAAGGTTTTCCAACGAGCTGCAGAGAAGAGCTGTTGGGGTGTCCAGATCCCCCTAGAGTAACCAGGGTTTCCATGCTATCGTTCTATTTAGGACTTGAATTCTGGGGTTATTCCACAGCGGGAGGCCGTCCTGAGGACATACGTTTGGGCCCAGTGATAGAATGAGAGTGTTTAAATGCCGCAAGAGTATCGACAATCAGTGGGGGATGGCGGGTGTCTACTTGATGGGACATACCGGGGAGATGGATCAACGGAATTGGGCTACTAAGCTCCTCTTCTATGTCAAGCCAAACTGGTCTGCTGTCTGTTGAGGCATCTAGCCATCGGGCACCTTGTTTAAGTAGGAAGGCTTGATGATATCTGAGAAAATCAGGAAAGCGGGTACCCCCTAGCTCAGGGGTCGGCAACCCGCGGCTCCGGAGCCGCATGCGGCTCTTTCTCACCTTTGCCGCGGCTCCGGAGCACACTGCCCGCCCGGTATTTATGGCGTTATGGGCTCCCTCCCTTCTTCTGCAGCCGCGGTTCCCTGCCTCTTAGGGAACCGCGGCTGTGCTTTTAAAATCATCTCGGAGCCCTTCCTGTCTTGACGGGCTCCGTGCAGCATTGTCCCGCCTCTAAAGGAAGTTGTTTACCACTTCCTTTGGAGGCGGGACAATGCTGCAGTCGGAGCCCGTTCAAGACAGGAAGGGCTCCGAGATGATTTTAAAAGCACAGCCGCGGTTCCCTAAGAGGCAGAGAGCCGCGGCTGCAGAAGAAAAGGGAGGGAGCTGACAGGGAGGGAGCAGATATGGATGGATGGAGGGGGCTGACATGGAGGGAGGGAGCAGGGATGGATGGATGGATGGAGGGAGGGGGGCTGACATGGAGGAGGGAGCGATATGGATGGATGGAGGGAGGGGGCTGACATGGATGGAGGGAGGCTGACAGGGAGGGAGGGAGGCTGACAGGGGGGAGGGAGGGAGGGAGGGGAGGGGGGGTGGCTGACGGAGGGAGGGGGGCTTGACATGGATGGATGGAGGGAGGGGGGCTGACATGGAGGGAGGGAGCAGATATGGATGGAGGGAGGGAGGGAGGGGGGCTGGCATGGAGGGAGGGAGCTGGACATGGAGGGATGGAGGCGGCGCTGACATGGAGGGAGGGGGGCTGACATGGAGGGAGGGGGGCTGACATGGATGGATGGAGGGAGGGGGGCTGACATGGAGGGAGGGGGGCTGATATGGATGGAGGGAGGGAGGGAGGGGGGCCTGACATGGAGGGAGGGAGGGAGGGGGGCTGACATGGAGGGATGGAGGGGGCTGACATGGAGGGAGGGAGCTGATGGATGGATGGATGGAGGGAGGGGGCTGACATGGAGGGAGGGAGCTGATATGGATGGAAGGGAGGGGGCTGACATGGAGGGATGGAGGGGGCTGACATGGATGGAGGGAGGGGGGCTGACATGGAGGGGGCTGACATGGAGGGAGGGAGCTGATATGGAGGGAGAGAGGGAGGGAGGGAGGTGGGAGGGGGCTGACATGGAGGGATGGTGCACTGGTAATGGGGTTGAGGGGACGAGCACTGGAAATGAGCTGATTAGGGGAGGCTAGGACTGGTAATGAGCTGATGGGGGGGGTAGGACTGGTTATTTGGGCTGATTAGGGAGGCTAGCACTGGTAATGGGGGTTGAGGGGGGATTAGCACTGGAAGGTACTGGGAGGTGAGGACTGGAAAGGGGCTGATATTGGGGAGGGTTACTGGGACTGGAAAGAAGTGAAGAAAACGAAGAAGAGATAAGAAATGGCAGATGGACCATAGACCACAGAAAGAGAGCTAAGAGAAGACAGGAAAGCAGAAGCCTCAGATCGGGACCAGCATGATCCAAGAATAAATTGGTCAGACAACAAAGGTAGAAAAAAATAATTTTATTTCATATTAGTGATTTGACTACAAAATCATCATAATTTTGAAATCAAATATTGTTACTTGTTGTTGTGATATTTTCTGGCGTTTTTTTTTTTGGTGTGTGAAGGAAGAGGGGTAGTCTTATACGGCGAGTATAGGCCAAACACCTATATTTTAACAGGAAACGTAGGGGGTCGTATATAGCATTAAGGTAAGAAACAATATATGCAGTGTTAGATTTGTTTTAAATGTCGCAATGGTTTTGCGGCTCCCAGTTTTTTTTTTCCCTTCGGAAACGGGTCCAAGTGGCTCTTTACGTCTTAAAGGTTGCAGACCCCTGCCCTAGCTCCTTCGCAGACTGTAGTTTTTGTTTAGCTATCCTTGGTGGTTTGCCCTGCCAGAGATAGCGGACGAGAAGGCCCTCAATATCTTTGTAGGTGTGTAGCGGGAGTAAGCATGGCAGCATTTCTAAAATATAATTCACTTTGGGGACTATCATCATTTTCACAGTTTCTAGGCGGCCCCACCATGTAAGGGATAAGGGAGACCAACGATTTGTGAGCTCACGGACTTTGGAGACTACCTCTTTGGCATTAAAACTAATAGTGTCTTCTAAAGGAGAACAGTAATGGACCCCGAGATATTTCACCATGCGGGGTTGCCAAAGGAAAGGGAAGGCCCGCATGTCAGCCTCATGTACCCAGCGGTTCAGTGGGAATGCTACAGATTTGGTCCAGTTTATTTTATATAGCCCGATAATTGCGAGTATCCATCAATCAGATCCAAGATAGCTGGAACCGAATCAAGGGATACGAAGAGCATAAGGTCATCTGCATATGCAGAGAGTTTAATCTCTCTGTGACTGAAGGGGACACCTCGAATACGTGCGGACTGTCTAATAAGGAGGGCGAGGGGTTCAAGAGCTAGATCAAGAGCATTGGTGATAGGGGGCAACCTTGACGCGTGCCTCTTTGGAGATTAAAAGGCTGAGACTTGATGGCATTTACACAAATACTAGCAACGGGTTGAGTATACATGACTTGGAGGTATCGGAGGAAGCCCTCCCCAAAGCCATACCATCGGAGAACTGCAAATAAGAAGGGCCATTCTAGGCGATCAAAGGCTTTTTTTCAGCATCTAGGGAAAGACCCACCCAAGGGTGGTCTAAATTGGCAGCACTGGATAGCACATGGCACAAGGTCCGAGCATTGTCAGCGGTGGATCGGCCGGGTATAAATCCGCATTGGTCGGGATGGACTAAGGTGGCCATCCTATCAGATAGCCGGGTGGCCAAGATCGTTGCGAAGATCTTATAATCGGCATTAAGTAGGGAGATTGGACGGTAGTTGGCGGTTAGCAGCGGGTCTCTGCCTTCTTTCTCAAATACTACCACATTAGCTGCAGAAAAGGATCCCAAAGAGGATGTATTCTACCGCAAGTGCAGTAAAATAGAGTTTTAAGTAGGGAACTAAATCTGCACTAAACGTTCTGTAGAATTCGGTCGGGAGACCATCAGGCCCGGCGGCTCGACCCGAGGCTGTTCGTGTTAGGGCAAATTGGATCTCTGAAGTAGAGAAGGGTTCATCCATCGCATCCCTATCAGCTGCAGAAAGGGTCGGCCGCTGAATACCAGAAAACAATCGCTCGAAGGTCTCTGATGAGAACTCACATTCAGATTGATATAGACGGGTATAGAAATCCCGAAAGAGTTTTACGATATCGGAGTCTGTGGTCAGTATGCCCCCTCCCTGTGGGGCTCGAAGGGCCGCTACGCGTTTGGCTTCTTTTTGACCTTTCAAGGCATTGGCTAAAAGTCGACCGGCTCGGTTTACTTTCACGGTAGTATGTCCCCTCGCTGAAGCTCAATACTCTTAGAAGCTGCAGTTGAGAGGATTGCATTATATTGAAAACGGAGACGCTGTAAGCGAACTAAGACGCATGGATCAGTACGTGAAGTTAGAACTCGTTCGCCTGCTTTGATTTGTTGGTCTAGTATAAGTAGCTGCTGTTTGCGTTGTTTCCGCAGGCGAATTTGATAACTAGTGATCGTTGCACGAATGGCCGCTTTGAAACCCTCCCACCAAGCCCAATTTGCAGTATCCTGGGGTAAATTAAAATGGAAGTAATCCTGTATGGCTGCTCGAATTTCTAACTGGAACTCTGGCTGAGTTAAGAGAGCTCTATCAAAGAACCAGGCCCCCGAATTCCCCTGGGGTGCAGTAGTGTGTAATTGAAAAGAAATAGCAGCATGATCTGAAATATGTTGGGAGTGAATCTTTGCAGTGTCCACCTGAGGAACTAACAGTTTCGAGATTAAAAAGAAATCTATACGAGACTGGGATTTGTGAGGGGAAGAGAAGAAGGTAAAGTCAAGCTCATTGGGGTGTAGTAACCTCCATAGATCGACTAAAGCAAGATCTTTGATCACAGAGGTAAGCGTGGTGTGACTCTTGGGGAGACCACTTGTCCTAGGCGGCTGTTTGTCAATCAGGGGATCAAGAACTAAATTGAAATCCCCCCCAATTATCAATGAAGTATTAGCAGAGGCCTGCGCAACCTGAGCAATGGTAGCAAAAAAGGCAGGGTCATCCACATTAGGAGCATAAAGGCATATACATGTAACTTCAAGGTTACCTATCTTGAGGTGAACTCTGGACCATCTACCTGCTGTATCTGAGCTAGTCGCAATAATAGTAGCATGCAGAGATTTCCTAACCAATATGGCAACCCCACATTTCTTAGAAACGGCTGGGGAGTAGGCGGCCACCATGTAAGGTTTAATATTGAGTTTAAGAGTTTCCTTCGAATTTAAATGCGTTTCTTGGAGGAAAATCAGGTCCGCAGCTTCATGACTTAGATAGCTTAGGATTTTCTTCCGTTTTCAATAGAATCGTGATTATTGATTCCTTTTACGTTCAATGATAAAATCTTACATGGTGCCATCAATCGATAATAGACATTTTAGGTAAGGGCACTTGAAAACATACAACATAATCAGAATCTGTACAACAATGACATAATCACCGAGTATGCTGGCTAATACACCCCATATTGAAAAGTATGTATCAAAGTAACTTAGAGAAGAAGCAAAACCCCCAATGAATATGGCGACCATATGTCTGCAGGAGGAGGCCCAAGAGAGGAGATAGAGACATAAAAAAAAAAGAAAAGAAACACCAGAGTTCATGATTAACACTGTCTCTGATACTCATCGAGGCTACTATGGGCAGATGGCGTCGGGTCACAGATATCATCAAAGATAAGGCAACAAACCGCCCTCGATAGACTCTTCACTGAGCCGCGGCAAATCCAATATGGCAGGCACAGCGAGTATGAGAACACTGGCAGGAATAATCTGGAAGTCAGCGCATCAAGTCGGCTTCTTTAGCATCCAAGAACTCCGCTAGTAGATCAGGGTCCTCAATGTTCTTGTCTGATTGTGAAGCGTGACGCGGAGCTTGGCCGGGGTACATCAGGCCATAGCGCGCTTGTAGTTGTTGAAGCCTCGGCCGGAATTCCAGAAAGCGCTTTCGGCGGTCGACCGTGGGTTTAGCCAAGTCAGGATAGAAGGAGATCTTGTGGCTCTCAAGCTCCATATGTCCCTTTGCCCGAGAGGCACTGAGAATTTGCTCCACATGTTGATATCTCAAAAGTCGAAAGATGATAGGCCGCGGGGTCTTCCTGTTGAGCGTTATGTTGGTGGGTACACGATGAGCGCGGATCGATCTCCAATTCTTTGGTAAAGGTGATTTGGAGCAGGGAAGGGAGGATTTTATATAGAAACTCCTTCATGTCTCCCGATTCCGCTCCCTCCGGTATGCCCACGAGTCGTAGGTTGTTGCGGCGCGCTCTATTATTGCCATCTTCCACTTCTTTCTGCAAGGCCCGCACCTGACGTTCAACTTTATCGAGTTTGGACAGCCGGACCGCATGGGAGTCTAATATGCTCTCCATTTTGTCCTGACGCGAAGAGAGCCCCTCTAGCCTGCCTTGCAGTACACCAAGGTCTTCCCGCAGCGCTCGGAGTGCTTCACCGTTGACTGCACGAGGTCCTTTACCCCTCTAATCTCTGCGAGGATTTCCTGCTGCATTTCGGGGCCCTCGCGCAAAGCCAGCCCCTTCTGCGGGGACGGAGGTTCAGTTTTGGAGCGTTTACCGTGAGAAGCCGCTGGAGATCCAAATTCCAGGCGCGTAGGTTAGTCCCCGCCATCTCACCAATGTGCCCCGGCAAGATCAGAACTGAAATTCAAGTATGTCCGGTGTTAATTCAGGATTCTAAGTAGGCCTCTCGGGAGCCTCAGCGTTATGCGACCATCCCGCTGGACATCGGGCTCCGCCCCTCGTTGTTTCTTTATTGATTATTGATCCTATTTCTATTTCTTCTCCAGCAAGGATGAAAGTTTTGATTTTTCCATTTGTCAGGATCTTTGTCTTTTTCTTGTTAAGGTGCAGGACCATTTTAAGACTATGTTCCTTGATCTTGATAAGCAGATGTTTCAGATCATTTTCTCTTTCAGCCAATAACATGGTATCATCCGCATAGCAAAGGTTATTGATGAGTCTTCCACCATATAGTCCTGCTTCTCTGATGATTTTTTCTGCATATAAATTAAGCTAGTATGGGGAAAGTATGCAGTCTTGTCGTACACCTGTCATAAGGTAGCGCTGTCAGAACCCATGGAACTAGGGAACTCTGAGCAAAACGTAAGGGAAACTGACAGCTCAGGTTCACACATGGGGAAAGGTTGCTATAAGCAACAGATAAACCAGATGCGAAATAGCAACGCGCGGTTGACTAGGTGGCATCTGGCACTGCAGGCATTCAATTTCGTTATACAGCACAGAGCAGGAAAATTACATGGGAACGCGGATGCGCTCTCCCGGATTACGAGCTGTCCGGTTAGTGGTCCGGCAGCCCATAATATTTTAAGGGGGGGGGATCTGTCATAAGGTAGCGCTGTCAGAACCCATGGAACTAGGGAACTCTGAGCAAAACGTAAGGGAAACTGACAGCTCAGGTTCACACACGGGGAAAGGTTGCTATAAGCAACAGATAAAAACAAAGCCACGAGGTGTAAGGGAACGCCCGAACAGAAGCGTAGCACAAAACTCATTAGGAAATGAGGAGCACCTGCATGGGGGCGGAGCCCAAACTAACACCAGCTTAAACACATTTAAAACTCACTTACCGGAAGGTAGAGAGAGAGGAGTGGCAGGAGCTACTGGAGGAGTAGTAGATGCTACGCAGAGAACCGCTAAGCGTGAAAGCAGAACCAGTGGAGCTGCAAGGACGGAGCCAGAGAGATTGCCCGGGGCATATGAGGCTGGTGATTCTCAGGGAAGCTGTTGTGAGCAGCAGTGCACAGCTTTTCAATATCCCCAGGAGCATTGCTACGAAGTAAGCAGAGGTGGCAGTCCAGCAGCCAAGTCCAGGAGGTATAGATTACCCAACACCAGTGATTCAGCAGGGGAAAACTTTTACCCTGAAGGAAGTTTGAAGCTAACAGAGAAACACCGTGGAAAGGGTTCTTCAGAACAGAGCTTTGCTCGACCGAGAGAACAGGAAGTAGCAGTGCCTAAAGGTAGGCGTATTTACTCTAGTAGAAGAGGTTTAAAATACCCTGATTTGCCCTGTACTTACCAGGAACTGTGTAACTCCCATGAGCCTGACTACAGTGAATATGGTAATTTCCCACGGGCCACTAGTTTAGTGGAGGAGGGGAATGCTTTAGCTCACCGGCAAGAACATTGTAACCTCAACGGCAGCTGTGTGCCGGGAGAAGTTTATTCTGATGAGGAAGGAATGCAATTTGAGACTATTGGAGAGTCTTTAGACGGGAGTGAGATGGACTGTACATACACTCTGGCTGATTGCATATCATCTCTTTGTTGAAAGCAGCAAGAACTGTTTAGAAAAGGAAACAGGAGGAAAAGTTCTGTAAGTGAAATGAAACTGTTTTCTTTTTACTTTTTGTTCCATTAACTAATGCTGAAGTAAGCCAAGTTTGTTTGAAAACATTTCTTTAATTGTGTCACCAGACGAAGAGTCTGCAATTCCTTGTGTTCCACTGTTATGAATCCACCCCGGACGGGGAATAAAGCCTGTGTTTAACCTTACCCTCTGCCTACAACTACACTTCTTTGGCTAATGTTAAAAACCACAGGTCCCAGAAGGCCTTTCTAAAGCCTTCACAGGAAAGTCTACAGCCATTAAAATACTGCCCCATTAAACTACCCAAACCTCTTTGCCTCTGGGTACATTGGTGGGTGACACACCTTTGCAGTTCTCCTTGACCTATGTATTCAAACTGTTGCTTCTTGATCAATGTAAAGATTGTGCAGGTGTTCTACTATACCCATGTTTATTAATGTAGCTCAGAGCTTTTCATGATTTACACAATCAAAGGCCTTGCTATAGTAAAAAAAAAAAAAACAACACATATCCTTTTGGTATTCTTTTGTATTTTCAAGGATAAATCACACATCCATGATGATGTCTCTTGTTCCTTGCCCTTTCCTGAACTCTACTTCTATTTCAAGTAGTTCTCAATCCAGTGGTGACTACAACTATACCTGGAACATCTTGAGTAGAATCTTGCTGACGTGTGAGATCAGAGCGATTCTGCAATCATTTCTACAGTCAGTCGTATCACCTTTCTTCAGTATTGGTATGACTACTGATCTTTTCCAGTCAGGTGGCCATGATGGTGTCTTCCAAATTTTCTGGCAGAGCCTTGTAAGTATCGTAACAGCTGCATCTGATTGCTGTAATACTTCAGTGGGAATGCCATCAATGCCCGGTGCTTTTTTCTTTGATAATACCTTCAATACTTCTTCAACTTCTTTTTTCATCACCAATTGTTCATAATTGTAAGGTACAGGTGTAACAGCTGTTGGTCCACTTGATCTTTATGGTATAATGACTCTGTGTATTCTCCCTACCTTGTCTTGATTTTCTCAGCATCATTCAACATGGATCCTCAAACATCTTTTAGTATTCCAATTCAAGGCTGGAATTTGTTCTTTGACTCTTATAGCTTTGGGAAAGTTGATCTTATTCTTCATCTAATAGTTTCTGATTCAATTTCCTTGCATGCATCATTGTAGACAGGGCAAGCTCCAAAGTTGATTCAAGGTGTTGGTGCCATAGGCAAATCTTAAGCTTTACTCCCCCCCCCCCTCCCCTGGCTATCAAAATCAAAAATTGTTCTTTGAACTCCCCTCCCCCCCAGAAGTTGTTACTTCAGGTGACTGCTTAGTTTGCATGATGCTTGGCCTGGCTCTGATTGTAGTACTTTTCTTTATCTCATCTTGTTGCATATTGCGAATCTCTATTAAATTCCATGATTACCTCACTTTCTCCTTTGACTTAGCTTCTCTGCATTTCTGAGTATTTGTCAGAGTTTCTTCGGTCATCCGTTTTAGCTGATTTTTTTTATTTTTAACCTTTAACAGAGGATTTTCACTTTCTTCAAGCACAATGTTCTTGATGTCATCCCATAATACTTCTGGTCCTCTGTTACATGTATCCAAAGCAGCAAATTGACTTTACAGGCAGTCTTTAAATTCAGGTGGTGTATTTTCAAAATCATCTTTTGCTACATTTATGAGTGGTTTGCTCTTTTCCAGCATTAGTTTGAATTTGTATACTTGTAGCTGGTGATCTGTACCACAATCAACTCCGGGTTGTCTTTGTTGATTTTATTGAGCTTTTCCATCACTGACTTCCACAGAGGTCAATTTTTGTTCAATCCATTGGGTGAAGTCCATGTGTACAGTCACTGCTTGTGTTGCTGGAAGAACGTGTTTGAGCTGAATATATTGTTAGTTTTGCAGAATTCTATTAGTCTTTCTCCTGTTTTGTTTCTGTTGCCAAGTCCATATTTTCTGACCACTTTACATTCTTCATTGTTCCAAGTTTTGCTTTCCAGTTACCCATGACTAGTAGTATATCTTGTTTGCATGTTCTGTCAATTTCAACTTATACTCGCTCATAGAACTGATCAACTTCTTTCTCTTCTACAGGTGTTGTTGGTGCATATACCTGAATAATAGTTGTGTTGATTGGCATTCCTTGTAGATGAATAGAAATTAAGCATTGTCATATAATTTGTACCCTAGTATCAGAGTGTCCCATTGGTTATCCTCTTTCCACCAGGTCTCTGAGATGCCTATTAAATCTACTTCTTCATTGAATGCAATATATTTTAATCATTTTTAGGGCTTCTAGCATTGGTATACGAACATTTCATTTCCTTTATTCGCAGATAACCCCAACCTGGCCATAGCCAATCCGCAGGGTGTACAATCAAAATAAAAACATCCAATCTTACAAGCACACAGCAAAATCCCCAACCCCTGATATTCACTCCAAGTATCTCCAACTAAAAATTGCCGAACCTCCACTATATCAAGCCCCTGAAAATAGATCATTTTCAGCAGTTTTCTAAATGCGTGCAGACCAGCCACCGCCCACACATCATCAGGCAACAAGTTCCAGGCCTTGACCCCCACAACCCGGAAAAGACGTGCCTGCCATGCACCAGTAATGCTTCTTCCAAACCAGGTACCTGCAAAACGTAACCTTGTGAAGAGCATAAGTCCCGTCGGGGCTCATACCAATTCCACATGCCATGCAGGTAACCTGGGCGGTATTCCAACAAAGCCTGAAAGACAATGACTAACAGCTTGACCCAACAACATGTCCAAACAGGCAACCAATGAAGCTGCCACAACAATGGAGTTACCTGATCCAACAAGAACCATGCCTCCGTGTTCAGCACCACCTGCAGCCAATGAACCACCCACTTCAGATGGCTTACATACACGGCATTACATATGCCTGCATGACCCCTCTCAGAGCCTGCTCCTCCACGAAGGGCCATACCTGGAGCACCAGCCTGAGCTTGTGCCGCATGGCATGAGCTGCATATGCCACATGCCTGTCCCCAACTCCCATATGTTCAGAAACACCCAAAGGGAGTGCAATGCCTCCACCCAAGGGATGACAATATCCTCTATCTTTGGCATGAGGCAGAGTTCACTGTGCGTCACCTCTCCCATGGGAAGGCACACAGACTTAACAACATTGAGAACAAGCCCACTGCTGACAAGCCACTTATTCACCTGTTCAAGGTAGAAGTTCAAAGCCGCCAGGGCTTCTTCCCGATCACCATCCAGTGGAGCTAAAATCTGTACATCATCCACATAAGCAAAGTAGGAGAGCCCGAAAGACCACACCAACACTCCCAAGGGCTGAAGATAGATGTTAAACAGAAGGGGGGAAAGAGGGGAACCCTGAGTGACCTCTCAATCCCAAGTACACAATCCCGAAGTCTGAGGCCCACCCCTCACCTTAAAGCAATGCCCACTCATAAATGACTATTCACCGCATAACCTCCCCATTCAAGCCTAAAAGGGCACACCGATCCAGCAGCAATGACTTCTCTACTAAATCAAACATGGCAGGCAAATCCAGGGAAAGCAACAATAGAGGAACGCCCAACTCAAACCAGCCACAGGTGATATCCAACAAGGCCAGCAACAGGGTTTCCATCCCACAACCTGGGTGAAATCCCCCCTGACTCACATCAAGCAGGGAGTTATCCTCCAAGAACCCGCCCACCTGTGCCACTACTTCCTTCTCAATCAATTTCGCCACAAAAGACAGATTAGAGATCAGTCAATAGTTACTGTAGTCAAGGGGGGGCTCCCCCCGGGCTTTGTTGGTACAGGTGTTACCATGGCCACCTTCAAATGGGCCGGCATAGAACCCTGCACCAAAGACACATTTACCAAATCCCACAATCACTCCTTCATAGGTGGTGGCACTGCCTTAAAGAATTGAACAGGTACAGGGTCAAGACAAGATACGGTCTCCTGCAGTCCCACCAATAGCTGGATCATCTGATGATCTGAAATCAGATAAGAAGTCTCCAACATAGGCCTCCTTCTCCACTACACAGGCCTCCATGCCCTGATCCTGCAGACCTATCCCCTTCTTCAATGCCCTGATATTTCCTAAAAAGAACCCTGCCAGTTGATCCAAATCCACCAATGGTGACACCCGTCCCATTGGCCGACCACCCCCCAACCTGGTTATAATTCAAAAAAATCTCCCACGTGCGATTAGTAGCCTTTGTAATCTGCCCCGAGAAAAAGGCCTATTTGGCTGCTCTATGAGCCCCCTGATAAGCGTTGGCTTCCTTGCGCCAGGCCTGGCGATCTATCCATGACCGGGACTTACGCCACCGAAGTTCGAGTCACTGCAGCCTCCATTTCTGACTATGAAGGCTAATGGAATACCACGGTGGTGAACGTCCCTTCCACTTCCAGACCTGCCACAAAGGTGCCATCTTCTCTAAGGCTTCTTGTGTAGCCATGTACCACTCTTCCAACTGCTGCTCAATCAGCGCCTCAGCTACACAAACTCTATGACCAACCGCTGTTGCACCCCAGCATTTCAGATAAAAGTGTCCCCATACCGCCCACCAACCCCCCACCCCCATCCCTTCTCCATGCACATGACCTTGCCAACAGTACCAAAAACAAACCAAAAAAAGATCCAGCCAGGGAAAGGGATCTGCCGAATTCCACAGACCCCCCACCCTAGGCCAGAAGAAAATTAGAAACAAATATCAAATCTAACATGTGCTCCGCCTGGTGAGTTGGACCCACCACCACCACTTAACGCCTAACCACCCATAGCCAAAGGCGACAACAGAAAATCTACTTTCACGTTCCCTGGCCTATCAACATGTACATTAAAATACCCTAAAACCAACAAGTCCAGCTTCCCCATAGCCTTAAACAAAATACTCTCCACCAGAGCCTCCCAGTCCTCCCAGGCAACCCCCTGGTGGGCAGTAAAACAGCATAATCCCACCCCACCCTCCCTACCAACCCCCAGAAAAAAAATTCCATCCCCTGGGGAAAGGAAAAAACTTCATGCTGAATCCAGGACTGCTCCTGGACTAACATCAATAACTCCCCTCCCCTCCGGCCACCTCTACCCTGATGGATCCCCACATAACCCAAATTAGCAATAAAACTCTGCATCAGCCCTTGACTCTCATCAACCCAAGTCTCAGTCAAACACACATACGCAAATTGCTTCTCCTGGAGTAGATCCTGCAGGAGCTCTGGTTTTGGAGCAAGGGAATGAACATTCAACAGGGCACACAACCACCATGTAACAGTGTCTCACCCATTCAGAGGGACCTCCCGTACAACCCGCTGTTACTGCAGCCACACACTAGGCAGACACCAATCCTCCTCTGCATATCTTCCTCTTCCACCAGCAACTGACTCTGAATTTCCCCCAACTACCCCAGCTCTCCCATTCCATTTCCCAACACCAAATCATCCACACCTCCCATCCACACTCCCACCTCTAACCCCAACAGCACACTACACCAATAAAATCACACCACCACCACCACCCCCAAACACTCAAAACCATACCATCACCCTCTCACCCACCCACCCCTTCAATCTGAAAATCTCACACCACCCTCCTTCCCTACTACTCACAAAGCATTTTTTTTTTTTTTTATAACCTTCTTAGTAGCTGACTGGGAAACTTTATAGTCTTTCAACTCTGTCTGCTCTTTACTTAAAGGCACCTGGGCTACTTTTGCCTTTATTGTAACCTCTCTATTGGGATTCCATAACTTCCCTGTTATGACAGTATCCTTCAACGATGCTTCACTCTGAACCATTTATTTATTTATTTTATTTAGACAGTTTTGTATACTGCCTTATCCTTCAATCAAAGCAGTCACAACACAATTGGGGGATACATTTAACACGCGGGGATATGAGACACATACACTAATACTTACAGGGAACATGGACTATGGAGGGTTAAGTGGCTTGCCCAAGACCACAAGGAGCATCTGTGGGACTAGAAACCCCAGTCCTTCCGGCCCAAGGTTGCTGTCCTCTAGTGGGATTTGAACCCCCGACCTTCCGGCCTGAAGTACCTTGCCCCAACCACTAGGCTACTCCTCCCTACTATGTGCTCCTGAGTCACTGTCAGCTTACTACCCTCCCCCCCCCCCCCCCCACACGGTTACTTTAAATGCTGCCCTCTCTTCTTTTTAAATGTTAGTGATAGTAGCCTGGTACCTCCCTGGTTAAGGTAGAGTCTAAGAGCTTATCTTTTCAGAATAGGCTCCCTATTCCCCAGAATGTTGCCCAGTTTCTAACAAATCTAAATCCCTCTTCCCTGCACCATCATCTCATCCACGCATTGAGACTCTAACTGCTGATTTGTCATGCAAGAATCTAAGACTGATCTAATTTGTAATGTGTCTAGCTAAGATTTTAGAAAAAGCTGTTGTGGATCAGTTGGAGGGATATCTGGAAGAGAAGGGGTGATTAAATTGGGTACAGGCAGGTTTTAGAAAGGGTTTGGGGACAGATGCTCCCTCTGACCCTTTTCCTTTACACTGTGGTGTTCCACACGGTTCAGTATTGGCTCCCATGCTATTCAATATCTTCCTAGCACCTCTTGCTCTTTTGATACAACAATCTGGAATCTTCGCCTTCTACTATGCCAATTGACATTATTCTTTTACACCACACCCCCTCCCTGCACTCAAATCTTTCTCCACTAAACTCTTGTCTGTCCATGGTAGCTGAATGGTTGACTGCTAACTGTTTGCACCTAAATCTTTCTAAGACACTCGCCATTTGGTTTACTTATGGTAGTCCCTCTTCTCAGGTAGAACCATCCTTCTCTGGCTCATCTATCCCTTTGGTGTCTTGCTTTCGCTATCTAGGTGTTCTTCTTGACTCCGATCTTTCCTTTCGGGAACACATCTCTCATACTACAAGATCCTCCTTTTTTCTTCATCAAATCCACGCTATCTGACCCTTTTTAACACCACATGCCCTCACTACACTTATGTTGTCTCTGGTTGTCTCATGTCTTGACTTTTGTAATTCTGTTCTTGCCGGCATTCCCCAATCTCAACTACACAGATTACAGCATATATAAAACACAGCTGCGCGCATCATCTCTCACTCTACACGCTGGGAACATGTCACCCCCCTCTTCATTAACCTTCACTGGCTCCCCGTGGAATTTCACATTCATTTTAAGATTCTCACATTGGTTCACCAGGTCATTTACACTCCTACTCCTCAGTACTTGTCAGACCTCATTCAGTCACATACCCCTTGTCGCTCTCTCAAATCCATGCACATAAATCACCTCCACCTTCCTTCTCCTGCTCGTTCCCACTTACAATCCACCCTTGACTCTGCTTTTTTCTTTGCTGGACCTGCACTATGGAACTCTCTGCCAACCTCACTTAGACTAGAACAGAACCTCAGCATGTTTAAAACCCGCCTAAAAACACAGCTTTTCTCCATCGCCTTTGACCTTCCTGTTCCCCCTATGTAATCCTCTGTCTCCCTTTCTCTCAGTATTGTCTTTCTTTCTGTGTCTGGTATGCATGATTATACTATTTACTATCCTGTCGAATATTGTAACTTCTCTTACTTTTCTCAGGCTATTGGCCATCTTTGTACATTTTAACATTGTGAACCGCCTTGATTATCCCATGAAAGGCGGTATATCAAATGAAATAAACATAAACATTATTGGCAGCTGTGAAGAACTTGTTGGGTCAGGCTAGTGATAGGGGAAAAATAGCCGTGGTGATTATGTTGGACCTGTCGTCCGCATTTGGGATATCCTGCTGGAGAGATATCCACCTTTTAAAAGACCATAGGTTTAGGGTATGTTTGGGTACCAAGAGGTCAGAGGTACATCACTTAGTTCATAGGGTCCAACAGGGATCAGCGTTATCCCCTTGTCTCTTTAACATCTTTATGTGTCTGTTGTGGCAGATTGTGAGAAATCATGGTTTCCATTGCTTTCTCTATGCAGAAAATATCCAAGTAGTGGTGATCTCATAATACTCAATGGAGGAAACGATTGAGAAAGGGAATGTGTATTTGGAGGATGTAGGTGAATGGCGAAGGGTTAATTGACTTGTGCTGAATGCCCAGAAATCAGAAATGCTAGAGTTTGGGGGGGGGGGATAGAATGATTTGAAGGAATGGCCGAGGATTGTAATCTGGGGATGGTGAACCTTCGATCTCAGATATCAAAGGTGGTCTGGGCGTCATACAGCACATTGCATCTGGTACGTCAGTTGCGCCCTTTCTTAAATGATTCAGGCATGGGTGGTATCAGTGTTAGATTATTGTAACCTCTTGAATAGTGGATTTCCTGCAGACACCTGGTTGAATCAGGACGCCACAGCTTCTCATACAAACAGATAAGCTTATAGCTTTGTATCTTTTAATAAGCTTGCAGTTTGGTATCTCTTACCTATTTTCTTACCTATCCTGTTGGTTGTGTAGCTGATATATAATATTTAACTGCTGTTGGGTTTACCTATCCTGGTGGTTGTGTAGCTAAGTTAACTGCTGGTTTTACATTCACTTCTGGGAATAATCTGTCTGCTTGCATTCCTCCAATCAGAAATCTAAGGGTGCCAAGTACAACAGGGACCTTTTCACAAAAGACAGATAGAGAAACATTAAGAATTCAGTTGGCTATTTCAGCTTCCATTGTTTGAATTTGTCTGCAAACTTGCTGCCAGGGAGGGGCTCTTGAATAGTGGACTTCCTGCAGACACCTGGTTGAATCTGGGCTCCACAGCTTCTCATACAAACAGATAAGCTTATAGCTTTGTATCTTTTAATAAGCTTGCAGCTTGGTATCTCTTACCTATTTTCTTACCTACCCTGTTGGTTGTGTAGCTGATATATAATATTTATTTATTTTATTTTATTTATTTAAACAGGTTTTATATCCCGCTTTTTCCTTCAATCAAAGCGGTCACACTACTATTTAACTGCTGTTGGGTTTACCTATCCTGGTGGTTGTGTAGCTAAGTTAACTGCTGGTTTTACATTCACTTCTGGGAATAATCTGTCTGCTTGCATTCCTTGGGTAGCCCTCCAATCAGAAATCTAAAGGTGCCCTCGGTTCAGGTAAGACCTGTTGGCCAAGGACACTTAGGTTCCCACCCACCCACCCCCGGGCTGCATTGCTTATATAGCGGTCATATACGTTGACATCTATCCTCTTAATTCGACCACACATGTCTTGTATTCAGTGCAATAATTGTGGTGCCTTCATTCTGAGACTAATCATCTGGAACCTAAGAGCTTGCCCTATATGCCTCAAGTTGGCAGCCATACAAAATGAATTGACTCTATTAAGGGAAGAAGTAGCTGCAATGAAACACACCTCTTCTAAGATACAAACCAAACAAAGTCCCCCGCCGCTCCCACAGAGACTCAAACATCCCAGGAACAAATGGATCACAGTGGGCTCTGGTAGACTACGTCTGGTAATGCAGAAACACCCTGTACATCAAGAGATATCACTGCATAGTGCCTTCTCTGCTTTGGTTAATGAGGATGCCCAAGCCAGGGAAGGTCAAGGGTCCTTAAATGAGATAGTCAATGTCCAATCTCCTGATAAAGCACCAAATATGAAGAAAAACTCAAGGAACAGAAAACTACTACTACTTGGTGATTCCATCATCAGAGGCACCAACTTGGAAACACAGTTCAAAGGAGGGAAGTTAATCAAATGCCTCCCAGGCTCTTCATCTAGCAAGAATACAAACCAAATTGTTAATGTACTTAGCACTGAAAGTGAGCACTCCAAAACTGATGTTATCATCCACTTGGGTACAAATGACCTGGCTAGAAACAGTGCCACTACAGTTCAAAGGGACTTTCAAACTCTGGGGGAGAAACTAAAGCCCATTGTTAACACTGCAGCATTCTCAGAAGTTCTACCTGTTCTTGGTAAGGGGGCAGAAAGGCTAAATCGCATAAACAGCTTTAACACATGGCTCCAAACCTGGTGCAAAGAGGAAGGATTCAGATTTATTGGCGACTGGGGAAACAGATGGACCAACAAGAGACTATACTGTGCTGATGGACTACATCTCTCTGTCACAGGGAGAAGAATCCTAAGTGAAAACTTCAGGCAGTATGTGGATCCGCATTTATTTATTTGTTTTTTATACCGCGCTATTCAAATCAGTGCGGTTTACATATAACAGAACCGTATACAATGCAGTCGGGCTGTATTGTATTTACAATGAACAGGAACTATAACTTGGACATAACTGGGGTAACTATCTACAACTTATATACACTAGTAACACTAGTAACAATCTGAGCTTACTAGTATTTACATGGAGTGGTGTTGGTGGGGTTAGCTGCAGGAGAGTGTGCTGGGTGTGTTGTTGGAGAGGTCCTATATCTTGGGGTGTCTGTTTGTGAGCTGTCTTCTGGGTAGTATTGCAAGAATAGGTGGTGCTTCAGTGCCTTCCTAAATTGGGACAGGTCCGTGCTTGCTCTAATGGCTGTAGGGAGGGCATTCCAACATCTGGGTGCATAAAGCATGAACGCCCTGTTGGATGTTGCGTGGTTGCATTTCGTTATTGCGTTGGGTGTCATCAGTTTATTGACAGCTGCAGATCTTCTGGATATGGTCTGGGGTATGGGGTGGATTAGCCCAGTGATGGAGGTGGTAGGTTGGTTGTTTATGGCCTTGAAGGTCATTACTAGGATTTTGAAAGCTAGTCTGCCGTGGATTGGTAACCAGTGAAGTTGTTTCAGGATTGGTGAAATGTGTTCTATTCTTGAGGCTCCGTATAGAATTCTGGTGGCTGAATTCATTGCCAGCTGGAGTGGGTTCAGTGCTGCCTGTGGAAGCCCGTGTAGAATTGCATTAGCATAGTCGAAATGTGGGATTACGAGGGATTGGTAGATTGTGCGGAAGTCATCTGGGTCCAATAGAGGTCGCAGATGCCTTAGTGTCTGTATTTTATGGTATATTGCCTTGACTATGTTTCCTATGTGGATTTTCAAGTCCAGCCATTGGTCCACAGTGACTCCTAGGTAGCGGATCGTGGGTTTGGCAGCCAGCTCGGCATTCTTCACCTTTAAGGAAGCTGGAGGGGTGAAACCTTGGTTCCTCGTGATGAAGAGAATATCAGTCTTGTTGTGGTTTATTCAAAGATTTTGGGTATGAGCCAGTCAGCAACGGCGTTGAAACAGCTTGTTAGTGGGGAGAAGTCAGGCTGGTCCATTGAGAATGGCATGTATAGCAGTACATCATCTGCGTATACTAGGCAGACGACGTTAAAAGAGCGGAACAGGACACAGATGGGTTGTATGTATATGTTGAACATCAGTGCTGATAGTGAGGAACCCTGTGGCACACCCAGTTTTTGTTGGAAGGGTTCCGAGGTTGAGGTGCTGGTTCTTACGTGCTGCCATCTGTTGGTCAGGTGGGATTTGCACCAGCTTAGAGCTGCATCCTGTATTTCCTTTTCCTCGAGATGTCCCAATAGCAGCTCGTGGCTCACAGAGTCGAAGGCCGCTGTGATATCCAAGAAGATAAGGGCAAACCCTTGTCGGATGTCATCAATTCCTAGTACTATCGTATTGAAGAGGGTGGTAAGGAGGGTTTTGACGCCATGTGCTTCTCTGAATCCATGCTGACATGGATCTAGCGGTGCTGCTATCTCGATGTGGTGCTGAATTTGTCGTTGGACTACCTTTTCAATTATCTTGGTGAGAAGTGGGATGCTTGAGATTGGTTGGAAGGATTCAACCTTCAGGGGGTCCAGTTTGCTGTTTTTCAGCAGCGGCCTGAAAAAGGGGGTGATGGATGGGGAAGGTCAAGTTCTGGATGTCACTCCCTACAAAAGCAGAACAACATCAGAAACAGACACACTTTTAAACCACACATCAAAAACAAGTGGGAAGAAGTGGACAGAACAAAATCAATGCAAAACACACACAAGCTAGTTAAATGCTGGAAAGCAATGAGCACAAATTTCCAGACCTGGAAGCCCTAATGGTGGGAATGGACTTGGACAATGTGGCCATTACAGAAACATGGTTTAATGAATCGCATGAATGGGATATAGCCATAGCTGGCTATAATCTATTCAGAAGAGACAGAGAAAATGGAAGAGGATGAGGAGTAGCCTTGTATGTCAAAAGCAATATTAAAGCTACTGAAATGCAGGGGGCATGGGGAAAAGAAGAAGCGCTCTGGGTTGCATTGGAAAGAGGAGATAGCACTGTCATCCATACTGCTGTAGTCTACAGACCTCCGACTCAAATCGAAGAGTTAGATAACGAATTGATTATAGACATTGTCAAACTAGCCACAAAGGGGGAAGCGATCATATTGGGTGACTTTAATCTACCCAATGTGGATTGGATTACTCCTGCAAATCTGGAAAGAAGCAAAAAAATTGTGGATGCTCTGCAAGATGCGTTACTTAGACAAATGTGGATGGAACCAACAAGGGAAAGCTCAACGCTGGATTTAGTCCTTACCAACGGTGATAGCGTGTCGAATGTCTGGGTGAGTGCACCTGTGAGCAGCAGCGATCATCACATGGTGTGGTTTGAGATAAAAACCAAGGTGCATTCCAACTATAGCAAGCTCAAAGTCCTAAACTTCAAAAACACTGACTTCAATAAAATGGCCATGTACCTAAAGGAGGAGTTGACAGGGTGGAAGGAGATAAGAGAAGTGGAATTGCAATGGGCTAAACTAAAGGTGGCAATAAAAGGGGCAACAGATAAATATGTAAGAAAAGTAAATAAAAACAAAAGGAGAAGGAAACCTATTTGGTTTTCCAAAGAAGTGGCTGCTCAAATAAAGGCAAAGAAGACAGCTTTCGCAAAATTCAAAAGCTTGCAAACAGAGGAACACAGAAATAAATACAGGATCAAACTCAAAGAGACAAAAAGAGAAATAAGGATAGCAAAATCAAAGGCAGAGGAAAAGATGGCTAAAGATGTTAAGTGTGGCGACAAAACTTCTTCAGGTATATTAGGGAAAGAAAGAAGATCAGAGGTGGAATTGCAGGACTCAGAAGTGCTGGGAATGGACTCGTGGAAAGGGACATTGAAAAAGCAGAATTGCTAAACAAATACTTCTACTCTGTTTTTACTAAAGAAAATCCTGGAGAAGGACCAACTGTGACTCCCAAATATAAAGATGGGAATGAAGTAGATACCACACCATTCACAGAAGATGATGTGTTAGAACAACTTGCAAAACTGAAAGTGGACAAGGCCATGGGACCGGATGGGATACATCCCAGGATACTGAAAGAGCTCAGAGAGATTCTTGCAGGGCCATTAAAGGATGCGTTCAACAGTTCCTTGGAAACAGGAGCAGTTCCTCGGGACTGGAGAATGGCTGATGTCATACCTCTACACAAAAGTGGTGACAGGGAAGAAGTGTCAAACTACAGGCCTGTGAGCATTACCTCAGTAGCGGGAAAAGTAATGGAGGTGCTTCTGAAGGAGCAGATAGTGAACTTTCTCAAAACCAACAGGTTGCAAGATCCGAGGCAACATGGTTTTACCGAAGGACGATCTTGCCAAACAAATCTGATTGAGTTCTTTGACTGAGTGACCAGAGAACTAGATCAGGGGCATGCGATGGATGTCATCTACCTGGATTTCAGCAAAGCCTTTGATACTATTCCTTATAGGAGGCTTATCAATAAACTCAGTAGTTTGGGGATGGGTCCCAAGGTGGTAAACTGGATCAGAAATTGGTTGACTGATAGACGATAGAAGGTGATGGTAAATGGAGCTCACTCGGAGGAAAGGAAGGTGATTAGCGGGGTGCCCCAGGGTTCGGACATGGGCCCGGCACTGTTCACTGTATTTGTGAGTGATATTGCTGAAAGACTGAATGGAAAGGTCTGTCGTTTTGCAGATGACATGAATATTTGCAACAGAGTGGACTCCCCCGAGGGAGTCCTTAACAGGAGAAAAGAGCTACAAAAGCTAGAGGAATGGTCTAATGCTTGGCAATTAATATTTAATGCAAAGAAGTGCAGTGTCATGGACTTGGGCAGCAGAAACCCAAGGGAAATGTACACGCTAGGGAGCGAGAGTTTGGTGTGCACATATCAGGAGAAAGACCTTGGTGTGATTATTTCTGTAGATCTTAAGGTAGCAAAACATTGCGACAAGGTGGTGGCAAAAAGCAGGAGGATGTTGGGCTGCATACGAAGAGGAATTACCAGCAGAAAGAAAGAAGTTCTAATACCACTGTATAAGTCACTGGTGAGGCCTCACTTGGAATACTGTGTTCAGTTTTGGAGACCATATCTTACAAAGGATGTAAAAAGAATGGAAACTGTTCAGAGGAAGGCAATGAAAATGATTTGGAGTCTGCGTCAGAAGCCTTATGAGAAGAGAGACTTGAAAACCTAAATATGTACACTTTGGAGGAAAGGAGGGACAGGGGAGATATGATTCAGACCTTTAAATACTTATGGAGAAATAATGAACAAACAAAACTCTTCCAAAGACGGGGAAGCTGTAAAACGAGAGGGCATAACATGAAGCTGCAAGGTGGAAAATTGAAAGACAATGTCAGGAAATACTTTTTCACTGAGTGGGTGGTGGATGCTTGGAATGCCCTCCCAATGGAGATGGTGGGGGCAAATACAGTGACAGAATTCAAAATGGCATGGGACAGACACAATGGATCAATTTATAGCAACAGAATAAAATAAAAATAAACTGAACCATCTAACTTCTCAACAAATAGGGGTATCCTGCATGGAGCGGTGGGTTCATCCCTAAACAAAGACATGGGGAGGGGTGGCCTGAGGGGTGGCGAGGGGTGACCTGCACAGAGTGGCACCTTCTCCTGCCATCTTACTCCGGCCATCTTACTGGGCAGACCAGATGGACCATACTGGTCTTTATCTGCCGTCATTTGCTATGTTACTATGTTACTATGGGGCATGTTTACTAAAATGCGGTAACGTCACTCGCGTTAGGTTCCGCGGTAAAGGTACAGATGCCCATATAAAGTGTGGGTGGGGCATCATTATGGCAAGCTGTTTCAGGTAACACACGTTATAAGGTGCGTTATAAGGCACATTATAAGGCACGTTACAAGGCACCTTGTTAGGCACAGTATAAGGCACATGCCTTAACGTGTCTTGTACTGTGCCTAATTTATTTATTTATTTATTTAACAGTTGCTTATATACCGCTACCTTCCACAGATCAGGTGCGGTTTACAGTGAACAAGGAATGAACAGATTAACAGGTCTGTTTTACATGAAACATTAATTAACTAGCTACAATTTTGCTAAATACATGAAACATTAATTAACCAGGTACAATTTTGCTAAATACATTAAACATGATTGGACTAAATATGGTAAATAATTTGTTAAATAACAATTGAACTAGTTACATATTTTGAACTATTTACATATATCTATTTACAGGATTTACAAATAGTTATTTAATCGACTTTAATTGTAGTTAGACAGAGTAATTGGAGTTGGTGTACCCTGAGGTCGCTATTAACCATTTCCTGTTAGTGGTAAGGTATTTTCTAGTTTGCCGAAATGGGAGATGAATAAATATGTTTTTAATTTCTTGCGGAGTTCCTTTGCATCATTTAGTGCTCTTATTTCTTCAGGGAGGGAGTTCCATAGGGTGGGAGCTGCATGAGAAAATGCTTTTTTATTAGTTGTTTTTTTGGTAGTTGTGAAATCTTTCGGGATCCTAATTTTATTCGTGTGGCCTTTCCGTAGCGCAGTTTGGGATGTGTCTTTAATGATAAGTTTTGTTAAAGAGACTGGGGCCATTGTATTTAATGTCTTAAATGTCGTGATAATCAATTTGTGATTTATTCTGGATTGAATTGGGAGCCAGTGAAGGTTTGCTAGTATAGGGGTAATGTGTTCAAATGGTGGAACCTTCATTACAATTCTTGCTGCTGCATTTTGGGCAAGTTGGAGTCTTTTAATGTTTTGTTTTGTTGTTCCTAGTAGGGTGAGATTTGCGAAATCAAAGTGTGGTGTGATGATAGCCTGGATAATGCTCAGAAAATCATGTAGGAGTACAAGAGGACGTAATTGTTTTAAAATTTTAAGTTTAAAGTAGATTTTCTTAGTGATGTTTCTAATATGTGTCCATACTAAGGTGTGAGTCAAGGGTGACACCTAGGTATTTTACTTCATTTTTTATAGTAATGTTGTGATTTTGGAGAGTGATGTGTGTTGGAGGTATGTAGGATTGATTTTTAGTTACTATTAATATATCTGTTTTAGAATGATTGATATGGAGATTGTGGTCTTTTAGCCAGATTGTTAATTCAGAGAAGCATTCTGTTAACAGTTGTAATGGGAGTGTTGGGATTGTAAATGGTATGTACATCATCATATCGTCTGCATATATGTGATAGTGGACTTTAAATTTCTTGAAAATGTTGCAGACTGGTTGAATATATATATTAAATAGGAGGGCAGAGAGGGCGGAGCCTTGTGGGAGACCAATTTCCTGTTTATATGTTTTAGATGTTTCTGTGTTAGTTCGGACAGTTTAATAAGGTGCCTTGTAATGTGCCTTATAATGTGCCTTGTACTGTGCCTAATAAGGTGCCCTGTAACGTGCCTTGTACTGTGCCTAATAAGGTGCCTTGTAAAGTGCCTTGTACTTTGCCTTATTAGGAACCTTATAACGCCTTATAAGGATTGTTGGCAACTGTGGTGAGGGAACTATGGGCTGGCAGCACGGATCTGCAAAGATATGACTGTCACAGGCATGCAAAAATCTGCCTTGGACAGGAGGGAACAACAAGGATCAAACCCATGACCTCTGCCTAGAACAGCAGTGTATTAACCAGTAAGCTATACCTCTATGGCTTGTTGCATAGCAATGGCAGGGTACAGAAGGATTGCAGTACCGGAGAGGTGCCGACCCCATTTGGTGTTCAGCTGTAGGCCGCTGTTCTGCATGTGCAATGCATCATGGGTGCTGGTGGGGTTACCCTATCCTGGCACACAGAGCAGAAGGTTTTTGCGGTTACCTGCAGTCCTTCTGTACCCTTCCATTGCTATGCAACAAGCCATAGAGGTATAACCTACTGGTTAGTACACTGACGTTCCTGGCAGAGGTCATGGGTTTGATTCCTTGTTGTTCTCTCCTGTCTAAGGCAGATATTTTGCTTGCCTGTGACAGTCATATATTTGCATATCCGTGCTGCCAGCCCATAGTACCCTCACCACAGTTGCCAACAATCCTTTTAAGGCATTATACGTCTCCTAATTAGGCACAGTACAAGGCACGTTACAAGGCACCTTATTAGGCACAGTACAAGGCACCTTATAAGGCACATTACAGGGCACCTTATTAGGCACAGTACAAGGTACGTTACAAGGCACCTTATTAGGCACAGTACAAGGCACGTTAT
The DNA here is from genome assembly GCA_033557465.1 of Ichthyophis bannanicus. Taxonomy (NCBI): domain Eukaryota; kingdom Metazoa; phylum Chordata; class Amphibia; order Gymnophiona; family Ichthyophiidae; genus Ichthyophis; species Ichthyophis bannanicus. The sequence continues at coordinate 1,494,529,810 of CM066031.1, forward strand.
ACGGCACGTTACAGGGCACCTTATTAGGTACGGTACAAGGCACGCTATAAGGCACCTTATTAGGCACAGTACAAGGCACGTTAAGGTACGTGCCTTGTACTGTGCCTAATAAGGTGCCTTGTAACATGCCTAATAATGTGCCTTATAACGCGCATTACCTGACACGGTTTTCCATAATGATGCCCCGCCCACGCCTTTATATGGGCATCTGTACCTTTACCGCGGAACCTAACACGAGTGACATTACCGTAGTTTAGTAAACATGCCCCTTAAATGGTTTCTCTCTCCTGCAAATGTGCATCTAACGCCAGGTTTTCAGTTGCATTAAGATTCAGCCCTTCATTTCCCCGCGTTAGTGTGGAAGGGGCCTCTCCTCACCCACTCCCCACCCATTGACCCCTTCTCTCTACCCTCTCTCCACCCTCTGCGGGACTTACCGTGGCTGGGAACGCTCACATGCATTATGTAATGTTAAGGCGTGTTAACGTTATGTAATGTTCCGTTAACACACGTTAACGTTACATAACGCTCCTTAACATAGCCGCTGCTACGTTACCGCAGTTTAGTAAACATGCCCTTATATGTGGAGCAGCTAAAGTACCTGCTTTGGAAACTGCAGGTTGTGCAGAATTCTGTGGCAAGGTTGATTTCTGGGCGGGTAGAAGAGAGTCATTGGCAGATGTGCTGGTCCAGCTTCACTGGCTCCCTATTGAACAACAGGACGTATTTAAGATATGGTTAGTGGTGTTTAAAACACTGATAAATCAAGAGCTGGGATACTTGTAGGATTTGTAACATGGTACCAACTATGGTGGAAGTTACAGTCAAGTCAGGGTCAGCAATTTTTGATTCCGGAGAAATGGAGAGAGAGGTGTTTTGTTACAGATGCCCCTCCATTGTGGAATAAACTGCTGGATAGTCTGAGGGGGGGGGGGGGGGACAAAATCTCTTAGAATTTAGAAAAACCTTGAAAACCTTTTTTACTTCCGAAATCGGGTGGGGAGAGGTGACAGAAGAAGAGTGGTTTATGTTGGGTGACAGTGGGAGGGATGTGGTACAGAGTTCCTATCTTTTGCTGTTTGTTTATATTGGGGTCTTGGATAGCAATTCTTATTTATTGTACACTGCGTATGGTATATGACAGTATAAAAGTGTTTTTAAATCTGTTAATATGTTCTATATACTTGTTACTCAATTGTAAACCATTATGATTATCTGATATAGCAGTATAGAAAACACTCAAATAAATAAATAAAAATTAATAAAGGCCTAGATTGCCCCAATCTTGCTGTTGAACTGCTGTCTGCATCTTAGTATTTGTGAGTTGTTTCGTTATTTAAGATTGCTAAGGGAGTAGGGGTACTTAGATTGATGTAAAGTCCCTTAATCTTATTTTGGTGTATTTGGTGTATTACAGAGACATTTTGAATATAATTAAAGAGATTTAACTGCTTTTTCTCTGAAAGGACAGCTGGGAAACCAACTGGTACTTGGTAGATCTCTCTCTTTTACTTTAACAGATACCTAAGCTCCACAAACAGAACAATGGCTGGGAAAAATTGTATCGCTAAAGCTGTTACCCCCGTTACAGCTTCTGCCTCTGTTCAGACAGAGGTCCTAATGCCAGTTAAAGGACTGGTTCCATATGCAGGGTGCCTGCATGCTGAAGCTCTGAGGAAACAAGTGGAGGAACTCAGAGAGGAGGTGGCGAGGCTGAGGAGCATTCAAGACAGTGAGAAGTACACTGATGAGATACTTCTTGCAGCAACCAAGCTCTCCAGCAGAGGAGAAGATGGGTGCCAACAGAATGTCAATGGTTGGACACAAGTCACCAGGGCCTGCAAAATCACCAATCCAACTTCTCCAGCCCTTGAATTGAAGAACCATTATGCAGCCCTGGAAGTGGAGGAGGTGAAAGAATCCCTGGAAAGGGAAGAACCAGAGCTCAAGTACTCCAAAGTTGCAGAATCGGTGACCACAAGGAAGCGAAGGGTAGTGGTGGTTGGAGACTCTCTTTTGAGGGGTACTGAGGCGTCCATCTGCTAACCAGACTTGATGTCCAGAGAGGTATGCTGTCTGCCTGGTGCCAAAATCCAAGATGTTACGGAGAGTTTCCCAAGACTCATCAAGCCCACTGACTATTACCCAATGTTGCTAATCCATGTTGGAACAAATGATACTGCCAGGTATCCCTCTGAGCGTATCAAACATGACTTCATGGCTCTGGGACAGAGGGTGAAGCAGTTAGGTGCACAGGTGGTGTTCTCTTCAATCCTCCCTGTTGAGGGTAAAGGCCAAGGCAGAGAGGCTCGCATCCTGGAGATGAATGCATGACTGCGTGGATGGTGTCATCGAGAGCGTTTTGGTTTCCTAGACCATCGGATACTGTTCCAAGGCTTGCAGAGCAGAGATGGCATCCATCTGTCCAAGAAAGGTCAACGCGTCTTTGGTAGTAGACTGGCTAATCTACTGAAGGGGGCTTTAAACTAGATTCATTGGGGATGGGTGAAGAAAGCCCCCAGGTAGATGAAAGCCCCCAAGTAGGTGATACATTAAATACCTTTATGGAAATGGGTAACAGGGGTAACATATGGAAAGCAGTGTGTATAAATGCCCATAGCATGGGAAATAAGATCCCTGATATTGAAGCTTTGGTGGGAGTGCTGACTTGGATTTAGTCGCAGTTATAGAAACATGGTTCACAGAAAACCATGATTGGGATGTAACTATACCTGGCTATACTTTATTCAGAAAGCACAGGGTAGGAAGAAAGGGAGGAGGAGTGGCACTATATGCAAAAACTACTATTAAAGCTTTGGAATTACAGAGCTTAAAAGGGAGAGAGGAGGCATTGTGGGTTAAACTAGAAAGAGGGAAAGAGAAATCTATTTGCATTGGTGTGATATATAGACCTCCCTCACAAGAGGAAGAGGTGGACAGAGAGTTAATTGAAGACATATGCAGCATTGCTAGGAAAGGGGAAGTGCTAGTAATAGGAGATTTCAATATGCCAGATGTTGATTTGGCACATTCCTGCTGCAGTATCATTTAGAAGTAAGGAGATCCTGGATTCTCTACAGGGAAAACTATTCAGGCAATTGGTAACCTTCCCCACACGTGAAGGGGCCATACTGGACTTGATGCTTACCAATGGTGAAAGTGTTTCTGATGTTGTAGTGGGATGTCATTTTGCATCCAGTGATTACCAGATGGTGTGGTTCAGTATTAGGACTAGGATTGTTAGAATCCATTCAAAGATGAGGATCTTAGACTTTAGGAAGACTAACTTTGCCAAGATGGGCCAATACCTCAGGGAGTCATTAGTGGGATGGGAACAGCTAGGGGATGTAGAAAAACAGTGGGCAAAACTAAAAAAGGATATTTTAAGGGCAACCAACCTTTTTGTTAAAATGGTAAATAAAGGTAAAAGGAAAAGGAGTCTGCTATGGCTTTCGAAAGAAGTAGCTGAAAAAGTGAATAAAAAGAGGGAGGCCTTCATGAAATACAAGAGATCACAGAGAGAGGAAGACAGGCATCTATATTTGGAAAAACTTAGAGAAGCTAGCAAAGTAGTCAGGAAGGCAAAGATTCAAAAGGAGGAGGAAATAGCCAATGCAATAAAATGGGGGGATAAGACATTTTTCAGATATGTTAGTGAGAAGAGGAAGGGCAAAAGTGTATTGTCAGACTCAAGGGTGCAGGGGAGAAATATGTAGAAGCTGATGAGGATAAAGCGGAATTGCTTAACAAATATTTCTGTTTTGTGTTCACAGATAAAGACCTCAGAAAACACCCACAAACAGGAACAGCAGCGAGGGACATCTTGAACAATTTTCAGAAGACTGTGTTCGTGAGAAAATAGCTTAACTTAAAGTAGACAAAGCGACGGGACCGGATGGGATACACCCTACAATACTGAGGGAACTTGGGGATGTTCTAGCAGCTCCACTGACTGACCTTTTCAATGCCTCGTTGGAGTCGAGAGTGGTGCCAAAGGATTGGAGAGAGGCTCATGTTGTGCCTTTACACAAAAGCAGAAGTAAGGATGTGGTTGAAAACTATAGGCCGGTTACTTTAACTTCGGTGGTGAGTAAATTATTAGAAACGCTGCTGAAAGAGAAAATAGTGAGGTTTCTGGAGTCCAGCGGATTACAGGATCCGAGGCAGCATGGATTCACCAGAGGCAGGTCTTGTCAGACAAATCTGATTGATTTCTTTGACTGGGTGACCAGGGAGTTGGACCAAGGGAGAGCCCTAGATGTGGTGTATTTAGATTTCAGTAAAGCCTTTGACACTGTTCCTCACAGGCGACTTATAAACAAACTGAGCACCCTAGGGATGGACCCTAAAGTTACTGCTTGAGTTAGAAATTGGTTGGGTGGGAGGCGACAAAGAGTACAGGTAAATGGAGCTCACTCTGAGAAGAAGGATATTACCAGTGGTGTGCCCCAGGGATCTGTCCTTGGTCCGATTCTTTTTAACATCTTTGTTAGTGATATAGCGGAAGGGCTGTCGGGTAAGGTTTGCCTCTTTGCGGATGATACCAAAATATAGATAACATTTTTTTTTTATTTATTTTTTATTTAACAGTTTTTATATACCGCACTATTTATTTATTTATTTATTTACATTCTCTTATATACCGCACTATTCAGCATCAGCGCGGTTTACACAGAACAAAGGTCTCAGTACAATAACAAGCATGAGTTTACAGATAACAAGGGAAGGAACTTGGATAACAAGGGAAACTATTTACAGTCTATTTACAGATGTAATACTACATATTACATATACCATATCAGAAAAAGAAAAACAATATACAAACCATCAAATAACCAACATAAAATGATACAATTCCAAGGTGTCTCAGCCCACATCACGGGGAGTATTTAGAAAAAAGAAAAATAAATTCTCAAGAAAACAAAGTCAGGCACAGCAAAGTACCCGACTAACATCTTTAAGCTAACCTTCACTTTCCCTCCGACTTCAAATTACTCATCACGAGAAGAAGAAGAAGATGGAGTGCGGTTTAGTGCGGTTTACATTAAACAACAACATACCTGTCAATATATAACTGATCTAGGTTTACAGATAACAGGGAAGGTAAACTGGGTGCAAACTGGGGAATAACTATATACAATTAAATATGTTACATCAAGGTTTGGTATTTGATGAAGTTCGGTATTTTCCCATTTTAAACATGAAGAGGGATCTAGCTAAGCTTGAAGAATGGTCTAGAATCTGGCAGCTGGGATTTAATGTTAAAAAATGTAAAGTCATGCATTTGGGCTGCAGCAATCCAAAGGAGCAATATAGTATAGGGGGTCAAGTACTTTTGTCCACTAAAGAAGAGCAGGACCTAGGCTTGGTTGTGTCTGATGATCTTAAAGTAGTCAAAGAGGTAGAAAAGGTGACGGCAAAAACTAGAAGGATGCTTGGGTGCATACGGAGAGGAATGGCTAGCAGAAAAAAGGAGGTGATAATGCCTCTGTATAAGTCTTTGGTGCGACCTCATTTGGAGTATAGTATGCAATTCTGGAGACCGCACCTTCAAAAGGATGTGAACAGGATGGAGTCGGTGCAGAGGGTGGCTACTAAAATGATTAGTGGTCTTCATTATAAAGCATATGAGGACAGACTTGAGGATCTTAATATGTACACCGTAGAGGAAAGGCGGGATAGAGGTGATATGATTGAGATGTTTAAATACCTCCGTGGCATAAATGTTCAGGGAGAGAGCCTCTTTCAATTGAAAGCAAATTCTGCTACGAGGGGACATGGGATGAGGGTGAAGGGAGATAGATTCAGGAGTGATATACGGAAATATTTCTTTACGGAAAGAGTAGTGGATCGGTGTAATAGTCTCCCAGTGGAGGTGGTAGAGATGAGGACAGTATCTGAATTCAAAAAAGCATGGGACAAACACAGAGGATCTCTAAAGGTAAAAAGGGGACTGTTGTAGTTGTTGATATGGAAGGACAGACTAGATAGGCCATGTGGTCTTTTTATGTCGTCATATTTCTATGTTTCTATGTTTGCTTCAAGATGAACTGGGAAAACTTAGAACTTAACTGATATTAAGATGTCCAATTAAAGCTGGTGGTGAAAAAAAGAGAAATAAATCCTTCTGTCTTCTTAATTAGCTTAAGAGCCTATAAATCAAAGACAGCCTGGAGTGGGTGGGAGTTAGCAGGAGGGAGGGTAAGAATTAAACTCTAGAATTGCCACTCCTGATATCCATTCACACTGCAATCCCCTCCCACCAGAAGCACAAGTTCCCCCCCCCAGTCACCCTCCCCACCCAAAATCAATCGTTCATCTGACATCCTACTGGTATCCAGTCTCTCTCCTGACACCTCTCCCAACATCCAATCTTCCCTCCCTGAAACCGTACCAACATCTCATCCACCCAAACCCTACTGACATCTGATTCCCCTACACTGACCCCTTGTGGCATTAGCGACCTCTCAATGGCCCCCAGCAGATCTCCCAACCCCCCACACCTGATCCCATCCATGGCTCTTACAGGAGTCCCTGGTTTCTATCGGGTGTAAGAGAGATCCCAAGTCACTCCTGCTCAGCTGGCTCTGAGTTCCAAAATGACACCCATGACCCCAGAAGTACAGTAGTACTGCAAGATTAATGCTAGGGATCATAGATGCCATTTTGGAATCCAGGACTGTATGAGTAGGAATGGCTGGGGAGCACCTTTGCTCCCATTAAGCACCAAGGACCCCAGTAAGAGTCAAGGATGGTATCAGGGAGAGGGGGGTGACTACCAGTGGGCTCATTGGGGGGGGGGGGGTGTTCTTGGTTGGATTGGGGAAATTGGAAACCAGTGGGATTTGGAGGAATCAGATGGGAAAGGTATTGGGGAGGGTGGGGAATGAGATGCCATGGAAGATGTCAGGTGACCAATTGATGTCAGCAAGTGATTGGGCAAGCCTGACCTTGGCCTTTAGGGAAGGGGATTAGGAATTTGATTTAGCCCACATCTTTCTGAGAAGCTCAAGATGAATTACATTCAGGTAGAGTAGGTATTTTCGTACCCCTAGAGGGCTTATAATCTAAGTTTGTACCTGAGGCAAAGGAAGGTTAAGAGGCTTGCCCAAGATCAAAGGAGGAACTGCAAGGGATTTGAACCTGGCTTCCCTAGTTCTCATTCCACTGCTTTAACTACCTACCTGCCCCTTCAAGCAGGCACTTATTTGTGCCTTGAGGCAACTTTAAACATTGATCTCTAGATTTTATATATTTTTTTTTAGTGCCATCAAGTCAGTCTTGACTCATAGCAACCCAGCTACCTCTGAGGTTTTTTGGCAATGTATCACAGGAAGTAGATTGTCAGCCTTTTCTTCCAAGGCAATGGAGGGTGAAGTGACTTGCCCAAAGTCACAAGGAGTGCCAGTGGGAATTGAACCCTTGAATCTTATGGGTAGTAGGCAGTTGCTCTAACCACTAGGCTACTCCTCCACTCCAATTTTATATATCGATTTGTATTCCCCTTGTAGAATGGGAAATGCACAGTTATATTGTCGGCCTGCCTAAACCATTCCTTCTCCATGCCTCCTAGCAATCTAACAGGCATGTTTACTAAAGTCCGCAAAATACCGCTTCGCAAAATAGCGGACGGCAACGCAGCACTGAAACGCGCAGAAACGCGTTTAAACGCCCCGCACACGTGCGTGTCACTCCCGCACAGGTACGCGGCTCACTAACGGGCCCCGTACAAGTGCGTGGCCGCAAATGTCCGATAGAGGCGTAGAACGGCGAAAGGAGGGCGGAGGAAGGCTCCGGAGGGGCGGAGGGACGGGGTCAATGGGTGGAGAGTGGGAGGGGAGAGCCTCCCCGCACGGTATCGGGCCCGAATTTGCATGTGAAAACTACCGCGAGTGAAATACTCGCGCTAGAAAGCATTTAAAGGGAAGAGAAACCATTTCCGTCAGCAATGTACAGGAAACCCGGGGAAACCTGCAAAACGTCAGCAATGTGATCCATGTGTACAGCACAAAACTGCAATTTAAAATAAAAAATGAGCAGCACAAAAATATGATAAAGATTATGTCAGCTGTGGAACAGTTATAGAAATGTTGAAAAATAAAATACACACCCAGGAAAGCACAAAATAAAAATTTACCTCTGGAAAGGTGTTGGGAGCGGAGAGTGTTCCAAAAAGCAGGCGTTTACTTTGCAGATGTCCCGTTAGTGTATGCAATGGTTGGCCATTAATATCACTGTTGCCTTGCTTGTGTATATGTTTTTCCCCATTGTTCTGTGGCCCTTCGTGTGTTTTATTTTCACGTTTGTCCTGACAGTGGTTGAAGGAGCCCACAGTAAATATGCGCACAGCAGGGTTTGTGACATCATCTTGCTAGGTGTACTATCTCCAGGGAGTGCACAGTCTGTGTGGTGCAGCAGACAGATACAGTACCTCAAAGACCAGAGGTTCAAATCCCAGATGGTACATTTGCCAGACCAGTTTGTAAATTTTATCCATCACGAAACAAAGATGGCACAGACACCCCTGTATTGCAGGGAACATAAGCATGTTGAAAAAACCTATATGTTAACCAACACCGCACACACCCCACAACAATGGTCCTCACTTACAGCAAAATCCCCCACATGCATTACTGTAATGCCAGAATGCAATCAGGTAATTTGTAGAGTTTTCTGAGAGAAGGACATGCCACCATGTTTGCAGACGAGTACATGTGGTGCAGGAGGCAGTGGCTGCCATCCCCAGAGAACAGTGACCTAGCCATGTGTTGTCTGTCACCGTGCACTGCAACAGACAGGCCCTGCTGTATGCACAGTCATGAGCCTCCCAGGGAAATCACCCAATCTGTGACTAGACAGTGGTGCAAAGCACACAGACAGTGCATGCAAGAACAGAAGGTCACAGGTTCAAAGCCTAGTTGGGCCCACTGCTAATCCTGCACATATATTTTGTTCCCACCACCAAACACAGAAAGTGAAGACACTCAGTGATGGCAGAGTAAATAATCATGTTTCCAAAACCAGTGTTTTACCTAACACCGTGCCCCCCCCCCCAAAATGGGCATTAGGTACAGGCAAGTCCTCACAACTCAGTCCTGGAGTGGCACAATGCAATGAAGCTATATGTGTTTTTCCAGATAACGACATGTCGTCATGTTGTGCGAGGTGTACAAGTGATGGAGGGGGCAATGGCAGCAAGCCACAACAGACAGTGCCTTAGGTGTGTGTAGGCTGGCCCTGGCCACCACACCAGACAGCCTATATTGGATGTACAGCCATGGATTCCCCAGGGAATGCAGCCATGATGTGGCAAAACCGTGGTCCAGTGCACACAGTCAGTGTTTACACGAACAGAAGGTCAGAGGTTCAAATTTTGTCTGTGCTTCCTGCCAAACGAGCCCCCAGAATGGAACCACTTTGGAACATGGCATGTAAGACAGAACCTTTGTGGCAGATAATCCAGATATTGTGATATAAATTATTTCTTTGGTTTCCCTTCAACACCACACACCAAATAAACATGTGCATCCTCTACAGTAGATTCCAAGAAATGCACCTCTGGAGGGTCACTGATTGTGCATCTGCTGTGCATGCGCCAATATAAGGCAATGTGAGCATGGTGATGGCAGGGGAACTGTTGGCAGCTGTGCACATCACACCAAGGCCTGGTCTGTATTAAGTGGGCGCTGTGCACTGCAAGTGACAGGGTCTGTCTGAGAAACAGCCATGTATTTTCCTGGGAATGCACTGCCCCTGTGTCAAGATGGTGGTGCAAAGCACACAGGCAGTGACTACAGGAGCAGAAAGTCACATGTTCAAATCTCGTGTGTCTGCTCAGCCAACACAGTCCCCTCAATTGTCACACCATGCAAGTATTTAGAAAAATAAAAGATCCTGTAGTGCAGATAATGCACACATGTGTAAAACCTCTATATTTTACATGAAAGTGTACAGAAATTAGAAACATCTGTATTACATAGAGCAGATTCCCCAAATGCAGTCCTGGAGTGTCACAAATCATTTACATCTTATGAAGTGGGAAATAAAGATGTGTCTCTCCATGTCCATATGCTGCTCCATGGTTTGCAGATGTATCTCATGCATATTCCTGAGGCACAGTTGCAAAACATGATCAGTGTGTGGGGCAACACGACTGGAGTTGGGGACCTCAGGCTGAGAGTATCAACCAACAGGAGCATAAATGTGCAGAGACACAGGCTCCATTAACCAAACACTACAGGACAGTCATGATATTGGCCCTTCTGTACATCTCAAATAACTAGTACGTGCACACCGTAGCACTGTCACCATAAACCATGAAAAACAGTAAACATATATCAACGTGTAGATGTGAAAGGTTACATAGATCAATGCCAACGTCAAGCACAATATGGTTAGTGAGCATTAGAACACCAATATGTCAGATGTTTGGGAAGTGTGTCTCAGGTCAGGTGCATTACAATGTTCACCACCCTGTGTTGTGACACCAACAGTATGCCATACCATTGCCATGCCTGTACTGGGTCCAGGACTGCTCAGATGTCCGAGACTGCAAAAGCAAGCTATATTGGCACAGTGATGGCATAGGTGTGTGAATGTGTGCCTGTCCATCCAGTGTGTGATTTGTTAAACATATTACTCAGCGCACAATGTTTGCTCTGTGTCCATTGCTAGCTTGTCTATGTGCATAATGAGGAGCAAGGTATTGTGGGCATACCTCAGACAGGCTGCCTTTGCCATGATGCATGAGGATAGATCATTAGTCAATGTATTGGACATTGTAGTGTGCACCATCAGCAACATGGACATGGTAGCCCCTGCATGTCTTGCTCGAAGTTCAATTTCACCCTATCTGAGCAGTTAGCATGACATGGCTAGGTCAGCCATAGTGTAATCCACATCTTCTGCAAGTGATATGTATGGGTTTCCTTTTGGGGCCCAATCACTAGCTTAGCTGCTTTGTGGGTGTGCAGACATCCCAGTTTGTGGTCCACACCTATTCACCAGTAATATGCACTATGGATGAGCTAGCAGTTTGCTGCCACCTAGTATGTACAAGGCTGCCACACCTAGAAGGGTGCAGTGTTTGTGCTTTTGAGGCTGGTGAATGTGCGCTTTGGTGGTCTGCTGAGCATTTCCAGGCCTACTGTGTGGTCTGGATGTTCACATAAATGCATGGACCCTCTTAGCTGGTGTCACTCCATCAGCTGTAGGCAGGTTTACATTTTCCTCAAGCACCACCATTGTAGTGAAGGTGGATGTGTTTCTGGGTGACCATGAGTTGTATTGCTCAGTTTTGGTGTTGTTGTAAAATAATCTGTCTATGTATTTCAAACAACTTCTCCCCCCCTTTACTAAACTAACCTAATTAATGTGTTGCTGTGTAACACACAGAATATGTACAATGTGTTATCATAAAATTATAAAATGTATAAACCTGACACACAAATAAGAGATGGACACAAGTGTAGTTAGCAATGGATCTAGAAGACCTACCCATCAGACACAGTCACTGATGTGTACACACAACATAGACTAGCTTAGCTTATCTTGTTGCCTTGGACATGGTGTTGTGTCTCCCCTCTCACTCTCAGGGTGAGACCAGGGCCTGCACAATGTGATCCTCAGTATAAGCTCTATGTCATTGATCTACATGCTTATTTAAAAGTATCAGGATGAGTGGGTTCATTGCCCTCATAACACATCTGAATGTTATGTCTGGACTGCTTTTTTGCATGTGCAGTGCATCATGGGTATCTTTGTTTTGAGCCTATCATTATAAAAAAGGGAAAAAGGTCATGTGGTGGTCCTCGGTCCCAATGTATGCAGCCAGGGGTGTGTTAGTATAAAGGGCAGTGTTTATCAACCCATTCCTCGGGGAACGCCAGGCCAGTCAGGTTTTCAGGATATCCATTATGAATTGGCATCAGATATATATGCATTAGAGATAGTTTGCCAACGTAACTGGTTTGTGGCCCTCAAGGTCTTGATTTGGAGACCCCGGCCTTACACCTCTGTCATATAAGATTGTCATTCTCCAAGGTACACATGTCCCAGACCTTGAAAGGCTAGATAGAATGTGTCACATTCACCCTTGATTCTCAACAACAACAAAGATTTGTCTAAATGACAATATTTTGGTGGTGTTTAGAAATAAGGAGGAATGTGGAACGTTCTATATACCCTTTTGATGATAGCCCCTGTGATGGCCTTCCTTAACCTGTGTGGATCGGGAGACTATATTAAATGGTGTAAGCACACCCAAAAATATTAGCATGGTGACTGATAGCCCACATTGATGTTTTCTAAGCAGACATTGCTATTTTATCTGCGGTATTGGCAGTCATTCCACTGTGAAAGACATAGCACATGACATCACACAAAAGGCTAAGAACCATTGTGCAGGTGTTGGTAGGTTTAAGTCCAAAATGTGTATACACAATAACAATCTGAAATGTTTTGTATGAGTTTTTAAAAAAAGACACATAGCAGTGTATAATGTGTGTTGCGCATGTGTGCCCTTTTTTGCGACAATTTCTGCATTTGCGTGGCGGAGTTGCACGTGCACTAACGGCAACATGCGCCAGCTGCGTAGGCCACATGCACGTAGTTTGTCACGCACATGGACGCAATACATGTCTGACCTGCGCCACATGAGTGGCGCAGTTGCACGTAAATCGTTGCGCAAGTTGCAATGCGCATGCGCGAGAAGCCCGCTGCGTGCAATCAGGTGATAATATCTGAAAATGGCGCCCAGAGCAAGGAAGCCCTCCTTCACCCTCCGTGAGCTCAGGTACCTGTCTCGCCTCATTGCACCACGCCAGCAGAAACTCTTCCCTGGCACCACCGGGCAGAGGGACAGCTCCAAGGTACTTAGGGCATGGCAACGTCTACAAAGACGTTTCAATAGAGAAGCTGACTACCCAAGGGAGGTAAGTGTATAGGGCCAGGTCTTAAGAATCATATATGTAGCCTGTGCTCATTGCAAATGTCCATGCTGTTGTGTTGAGGTACTATGAGTGAAAACTGTGCAGAAGATGAGAAGACATACCATAATGTATCTGTATCACTTGTGACTGTGTTGTCCTGCACCCTGGTGTGGATGTAAATGGTCAAAGAGGTTAAGATGCTAACCTTGTGACATGTGAGCTGCTGCTGTGGCTGTGCATCAACATACTGTAACTGCGTAATACCTTACATCAGCATATGTAAATATATCCAACAACATATGGATATGGTGTCATTTGTACCTTGAACAAAACACCTTGGGACCAGCACAAGTATATGTGAAACATAACATTAATGGTATGTGACTCACTCAAGTGATATGGGCTCTATTGGTCATGAATTGCAAATCACATGCCTATCTGCATGGCTCCTCAGAGCCCATCACAGTGGGCTTGCTGTCATCCCTGTGCTATTGGTCTGTGTGCTGTCAGACTTTGAAAATCTCCCACCAATGTGCAGGTGTCCAAACAGATCCTCCCAGTAGGCTAACAATCACCCTGGGGTAATGCTTGTGTGTGCCCACCCACTGTCACACATCCACCCTAACACCAGGAGGACAGAGAGCCCATCACAGTGGGCTTGCTGTCATCCTTGTGCTATTGGTCTGTGTGTGCTGTCAGACATGTAAATAATCCTCACAATGTTCAGGGGTCCAAACAGATCCACCCAGTAGGCTAACAATCACCCTGGGGTAATGCGTGTGTGTGCCCACCCACTGTCACACATCCACCCTAACACCAGGAGGACAGAGAGCCCATCACAGTGGGCTTGCTGTCATCCTTGTGCTATTGGTCTGTGTGTGCTGTCAGACATGTAAATAATCCTCACAATGTTCAGGGGTCCAAACAGATCCTCCCAGTAGGCTAACAATCACCCTGGGGTAATGCGTGTGTGTGCCCACCCACTGTCACACAGCCACCCTAACACCAGGAGGACAGAGAGCCCATCACAGTGGGCTTGCTGTCATCCTTGTGCTATTGGTCTGTGTGTGCTGTCAGACATTGAAAACTTCCTCCCAATGTCCAGGGGTCCAGACAGATCCTCCCAGTAGGCTAAGAATCACCCTGGGGTAATGCTTGTGTGTGCCCACCCACTGTCACACATCCACCCCATCACCAGGAGGTCAGAGAGACCATCACAGTGGGCTTGCTGTCATCCTTGTGCTATTGGTCTGTGTGTGCTGTCAGACATTTAAATAATCCTCACAATGTTCAGGGGTCCAAACAGATCCTCCCATTAGGCTATAAATCACCCTGGGGTAATGCTTGTGTGTGCCCACCCACTGTCACACATCCACCCCATCACCAGGAGGTCAGAGAGACCATCACAGTGGGCTTGCTGTCATCCTTGTGCTATTGGTCTGTGTGTGCTGTCAGACATTTAAATAATCCTCACAATGTCCAGGGGTCCAAACAGATCCTCCCATTAGGCTATAAATCACCCTGGGGTAATGCTTGTGTGTGCCCACACACTGTCACACATCCACCCTAACACCAGGAGGACAGAGAGCCCATCACAGTGGGCTTGCTGTCATCCTTGTACTATTGGTCTGTGTGTGCTGTCAGACATGTAAATAATCCTCACAATGTTCAGGGGTCCAAACAGATCCTCCCAGTAGGCTAACAATCACCCTGGGGTAATGCTTGTGTGTGCCCACCCACTGTCACACATCCACCCTAACACCAGGAGGACAGAGAGACCATCACAGTGGGCTTGCTGTCATCCTTGTGCTATTGGTCTGTGTGTGCTGTCATACTTTGAAAAAATCCTCCCAATGTCCAGGGGTCTAAACAGATCCTCCCATTAGGCTATAAATCACCCTGGGGTAATGCTTGTGTGTGCCCACACACTGTCACACATCCACCCTAACACCAGGAGGACAGAGAGCCCATCACAGTGGGCTTGCTGTCATCCTTGTGCTATTGGTCTGTGTGTGCTGTCAGACATGTAAATAATTCTCACAATGTTCAGGGGTCCAAACAGATCCTCCCAGTAGGCTAACAATCACCCTGGGGTAATGCTTGTGTGTGCCCACCCACTGTCACACATCCACCCTAACACCAGGAGGACAGAGAGACCATCACAGTGGGCTTGCTGTCATCCTTGTGCTATTGGTCTGTGTGTGCTGTCAGACATTGAAAACGTCCTCCCAATGTCCAGGGGTCCAGACAGATCCTCCCAGTAGGCTAAGAATCACCCTGGGGTAATGCTTGTGTGTGCCCACCCACTGTCACACATCCACCCCATCACCAGGAGGTCAGAGAGCCCATCACAGTGGGCTTGCTGTCATCCTTGTGCTATTGGTCTGTGTGTGCTGTCAGACATTTAAATAATCCTCACAATGTCCAGGGGTCCAGACAGATCCTCCCAGTAGGCTAAGAATCACCCTGGGGTAATGCTTGTGTGTGCCCACCCACTGTCACACATCCACCCCATCACCAGGAGGTCAGAGAGCCCATCACAGTGGGCTTGCTGTCATCCTTGTGCTATTGGTCTGTGTGTGCTGTCAGACATGTAAATAATTCTCACAATGTTCAGGGGTCCAAACAGATCCTCCCAGTAGGCTAACAATCACCCTGGGGTAATGCTTGTGTGTGCCCACCCACTGTCACACATCCACCCTAACACCAGGAGGACAGAGAGACCATCACAGTGGGCTTGCTGTCATCCTTGTGCTATTGGTCTGTGTGTGCTGTCAGACATTTAAATAATCCTCACAATGTTCAGGGGTCCAAACAGATCCTCCCATTAGGCTATAAATCACCCTGGGGTAATGCTTGTGTGTGCCCACCCACTGTCACACATCCACCCCATCACCAGGAGGTCAGAGAGACCATCACAGTGGGCTTGCTGTCATCCTTGTGCTATTGGTCTGTGTGTGCTGTCAGACATTTAAATAATCCTCACAATGTCCAGGGGTCCAAACAGATCCTCCCATTAGGCTATAAATCACCCTGGGGTAATGCTTGTGTGTGCCCACACATTGTCACACATCCACCCCATCACCAGGAGGTCAGAGAGACCATCACAGTGGGCTTGCTGTCATCCCTGTGATATTGGTCTGTGTGTGCTGTCATACTTTGAAAAAATCCTCCCAATGTCCAGGGGTCCAAACAGATCCTCCCATTAGGCTATAAATCACCCTGGGGTAATGCTTGTGTGTGCCCACCCACTGTCACACATCCACCCCATCACCAGGAGGTCAGAGAGCCCATCACAGTGGGCTTGCTGTCATCCTTGTGCTATTGGTCTGTGTGCTGTCAGACTTTGAAAAAATCCTCCCAATGTCCAGGGGTCCAAACAGATCCTCCCATTAGGCTATAAATCACCCTGGGGTAATGCTTGTGTGTGCCCACACACTGTCACACATCCACCCTAACACCAGGAGGACAGAGAGCCCATCACAGTGGGCTTGCTGTCATCCTTGTGCTATTGGTCTGTGTGTGCTGTCAGACATGTAAATAATCCTCACAATGTTCAGGGGTCCAAACAGATCCTCCCAGTAGGCTAACAATCACCCTGGGGTAATGCTTGTGTGTGCCCACCCACTGTCACACATCCACCCTAACACCAGGAGGACAGAGAGACCATCACAGTGGGCTTGCTGTCATCCTTGTGCTATTGGTCTGTGTGTGCTGTCATACTTTGAAAAAATCCTCCCAATGTCCAGGGGTCTAAACAGATCCTCCCATTAGGCTATAAATCACCCTGGGGTAATGCTTGTGTGTGCCCACACACTGTCACACATCCACCCTAACACCAGGAGGACAGAGAGCCCATCACATTGGGCTTGCTGTCATCCTTGTGCTATTGGTCTGTGTGTGCTGTCAGACATGTAAATAATTCTCACAATGTTCAGGGGTCCAAACAGATCCTCCCAGTAGGCTAACAATCATCCTGGGGTAATGCTTGTGTGTGCCCACCCACTGTCACACATCCACCCTAACACCAGGAGGACAGAGAGACCATCACAGTGGGCTTGCTGTCATCCCTGTGATATTG
The DNA here is from genome assembly GCA_033557465.1 of Ichthyophis bannanicus. Classification (NCBI taxonomy): domain Eukaryota; kingdom Metazoa; phylum Chordata; class Amphibia; order Gymnophiona; family Ichthyophiidae; genus Ichthyophis; species Ichthyophis bannanicus. Next base: position 1,494,546,820 of record CM066031.1, read on the forward strand.
GTCTGTGTGTGCTGTCATACTTTGAAAAAATCCTCCCAATGTCCAGGGGTCCAAACAGATCCTCCCATTAGGCTATAAATCACCCTGGGGTAATGCTTGTGTGTGCCCACCCACTGTCACACATCCACCCCATCACCAGGAGGTCAGAGAGCCCATCACAGTGGGCTTGCTGTCATCCTTGTGCTATTGGTCTGTGTGTGCTGTCAGACATTGAAAACGTCCTCCCAATGTCCAGGGGTCCAGACAGACCCTCCCAGTAGGCTAAGAATCACCCTGGGGTAATGCTTGTGTGTGCATATGCAAAGTTAAGACATACACCCTATCCCCTGGAGTCGAGGAGTTCCATCGCAGTGGCCCATCTGGCAACATGGGGATATGGTTGTGTGTCACCTAACAGTTTGCTTTTTGCACCCTATCCCCTGGAGTCGAGGAGGGCCATCGCAGTGGCCCATCTGGCACCATGGGGATACGGTTGTGTGTTACCTAACACGTTGCGTTTTGCACCCTATCCCCTGGAGTGGAGGAGGGCCATCGCAGTGGCCCATCTGGCACCATGGGGATACGGTTGTGTGTTACCTAACAAGTTGCTTTTTGCACCCTATCCCCTGGAGTCGAGGAGGGCCATCGCAGTGGCCCATCTGGCACCATGGGGATACGGTTGTGTGTTACCTAACACGTTGCGTTTTGCACCCTATCCCCTGGAGTCGAGGAGGGCCATCGCAGTGGCCCATCTGGCACCATGGGGATACGGTTGTGTGTTACCTAACAAGTTGCTTTTTGCACCCTATCCCCTGGAGTCGAGGAGGGCCATCGCAGTGGCCCAGCTGGCACCATGGGGATACGGTTGTGTGTTACCTAACACGTTGCATTTTGCACCCTATCCCCTGGAGTCCAGGAGGGCCATCGCAGTGGCCCATCTGGCACCATGGGGATACGGTTGTGTGTCAATTGACGGTTTGCTTTTTCCTCCATATCACCTGGAGTCAAGGATGCCCATCCCAGTGGCCCATTTGACACCATGGGGATATGGTTGTTTGTGACTAACACGTTATATGCATTCTCCCTATCCCCAGGAGTCCTGTGAGCTGCGTAATGGGTCGTGTTAGTGACCCTTCTTCAAAGGTGTATGCAGCTGATGATCTGTGGTAGGACCCCCAACCCACAGGGGGCAAGATCAACATTTGTTCTGGTGTGTATGTTCATAAGCTAAGGTGGTTTAATTCATGGCAGGTACGTTGCAACTACACCATAGTCTGTGAGAATAACATCTCAGCACACATGTGTGTGATGTTCCCGGATGATATGCTAGCTTCAGAGGTTAATGTGCGTATATGCACCCCATCCCCATGAGCCATGACATGTGTTAGCAAATACCTGTAGCATTACCATGTCCCCATACCGTCAATAATACACAGGACCAACACCTTGCCACCTAATATAACCTCAACACCAGCAGACACATTCAGATCACAGATGGTGTTTCAATGATACATGCAACTGTTGTGGCTGGAGAACACACATACACCATTTAATTAAGCATTGTAGCAAATACCTGTTATGTTATTATGTCCCCTGGTGCTATTGATGTTAGTAAACACATGCTGTCAGGCAAGCTGAGCCAGGTCACATGAGGATAACAACATAACATAGACCACTGAGGATTAATTCCCCCCCCCTCCCCCACATTATGGTGTGAGCAACTGTGTCCAATGTAATTTGCACAGAGCAACCAGGTTCCCCATGAGACACAACTCACACAATGGAACTAGTGGTCCAAACATACATATTGTGGGCCCTGTCAAAGATGAAAGTTAAGGTTTCTTTCCCCTGCCAAGCTCAGTAGGACCACCCACACAATGTTTCATCTAAATAAACACAGCCTATGATTGATGGCACATCAGGTTCCCATTGGGGGTGAATACTGGGATGTATACAGAGCATATGAACATTGATGTGTGGGACACATCACATGCTGCCTAACTGTGACTATCATGGACATCATCATGTTGCAACAACCTGTGGCATGTTGTGTCAAGGTCATGCAAGTGGGGGACAGGGTAGTACCAGGATGTGCGGAGGGTGCCAAATACACAGGGTACAGGTGTCAGCGCAAACATGTGCACACACAATGGAACAAATTAAGATGGTAGTATGACCACTAAACGTTGTTAGGAAAAAGGGATGTAGGCCTGCCATGTGTGTGTAAATTGATGACAACACAGGATGCTTAGAAAAAATAAAAACAGTGTAGCGTTATGATCACATCATAAGCTAAATGATGTGCATGTGTGCGGTGATGTTGCCTGTGCAATATGCCTTTTCCAAGTCAAGCTGTTTCACACATCAAGCATGTCACTGTGGCTGTTCAGGCAAAACATCAGCTATTGTAGTGACACACGTGTGTTATTGTCCTTTGTGATGTGTGTCTGTTCACCTGAATGCCACAATGTACACAGATGAACTTAGCCAACACACCCACAAACGTGAACCATGATCCTAAAAGGTGCATGTTACGTTGTAAGACCACCCCTAGCTGTCAAAAGGCCATTATGAGATATGAATATGCAAAAAACATCCGTACTCTTCCACTCAGGCTCCATGTAGGTTTGCTGGAAGGCACCTCCAGGCATGCCCCGGTTGGTCTGGCTGTTTTGCCACACACCCAAAATATGTCACCCACGTCTAGCTGCCACACACACAGGATGCTATAGAGATATGTGGTGAAAAAGGAGGCCAGCCACAGTCCATCCACACACGTGTCGCAACACATTAGCATTTAAAAAGACGGTGTTGCCAGATGTTTGCCCATGTGTTGTGTGAATCTGAAGACAGCATAGCTAAATCCCTGTCTGAGGTTTACTGCTGGAACAGCAGCTTCAGGAGGTCAAAACCCACCCAACCCCCCTTGGAGGGGGGGGCTCTCTCTGTCCGTGTCACTCTCCCACTATGTGTCTCATTGTTGGTCCCTGTGTAAGCTGTATACGTGACTGGTGAGAGACATGTTTGACAGGGGTGAGGGCAGCGCATTCACAACGTGGGATGCTCCCATACACCGTCACAAGTTATGCGTGTCAGCTGTGACGCACATGCTCCCTTGCCACCAGCAGTAAACACATGTCATTACATATGCCTTTTGCCCATGGGAATGCCTACTGATAGGGGATTAACTATGCTGGACAAGAGAGACACACACCCAGCAGTGTGGCAGAAGCATTAAGACTCTATGCACAATGATTGGGGGGGGGGGGGGGAAAGTCCCACAAGTAGAAAAAGGTGACCAGTCACTGATGCCCTTACCTTTTCCTTGCTTATCTACAGATTGAGGATCTCCGGAAGAAAGGCAGGGAGCTGCGTCTCCACCATGCAACCTACCTCCAGCACCTCCTGGGTGAGAACTAACAATAGGGTGATGTACAATACTCAGAAAGTGACGTATCTGTAACCAATGTTCCATTATGTCAGATGCCTGTGATTTGCCTACCTATCTGCAAGTGCTATATGTTTGACATACATACGTGCTGATGACTGTTATGTTTCACAGATGGTGATAGCAATGAGGATGGGGCCACCACCTCTGCACATCTTTTCAGAAGAACACCTACACCACATGATGCAGAGGTGGTGGTTCTGGACACCACGGACGAGGAGGAGGAGGAGGCGGCGGAGGCGGAGAAGGAGGAGGAGGAGGAGGAGGAGCAGGAGGCGGAGGAGGAGGGGGTGGAGTAGCAGGAGGCGGAGGAGGAGGAGGAGGAGGAGGTGTTGGTGGTGGAGGCGCAAATACCTGCATCCCCGCAAGATAGGACACCAGAGGGCCAGAATGGGCTTTTGGAAGGGTTGTCTGGGGGGGAGCCTGCGTTGGGAGAGGGTGCAGGTGATGTTGAGGGGGGGGAAGTTGGAGAGGGCTCAGGGGGGGAGTGTTTCCCAGATGGTGTGTGGGAAAGTGACATGGAGGACAGGGCATCACAGGCCACTGAGCGGTCCCCCCAGCCACAACAGTTGCCTCCACCATCCAGGGCCACACACATGTCCTACGCAGATGGCACCACACAGACAACATGTACCATGTGTGTGTGTGGTGGCAGATGCGTGGAGCACCTGTCTGCGGCCTTGGATGGACTGGAGCAACGGATACACCAGCTGTGTCATTCACAGCAGTGGCTGGCCACCGTGATTGAGAGGGTGGTTGCCGAGGTGGCACATCTTCCATGTCGGCAACCACCCCCTCAATGGCGTCACTGGCGCCAGTAATTGCACTTGAAACGTCACAACATGTGCCCTGTGATGCCCTGTCCTCCATCTCTGGGCATGCTGGGGGAGGGTGGGACCCATGTGTGATTTTGTAGTTTTGTGTGTGTGTAATATGTGTGGGTGGGATTTGGAGGGGAGGGGAGGATGGTTTGGGCGGTGGGAGGGTTATGGTATATTGCCCTTTCCAAAACTTGTAAATAGTTTCTGTTACTCATATTTTTCTAACATAGTAAATATATTTTTTGAAAACAGCTGTATGGGTCATGTGTCTCACCTAGTCTATGTGTGAGGATGTCAGCATTGGATATGTGTGTGGGCACATATATTTCTGTTGGGTAAACATGTGTCTGATGATAGCATTGGCCAGATATTATGGTGTTCTAAAATACCATGTGTGTAGGTGTGTTAAACTATGATTATCCATTAACTGTTGCAACGTTGCACCTTTCCCAATGCTGTACATGGCACAGGTAAGGTCCTAGGTGAAACAGAGGTCTGCACATATTTGAGTCTCCAACATAGGCTTTGGAACGATGTATGCCTCTGAAACAGGCATCCCTAGAGTGGGGTGGGAGGCAGGTGATTCATGATGTGGTCAAGGGCAAGGGTCACACATATGCCACCAATGTGTATTATATGATGGATTTCACACGGTGATGAGTATGTCAAGTAAATGAGCCATTTACATAATAGTCACCCTGTGACAACATGGATGTCTGTGCAGACTGTGTCACTGCAGCCTCAGGGCTGTGGCTAAACATGTTGCACATGACACATTACATATGTGTGTAGCATGACAATTGTACCTGTATTTTGCAAAGTCGTTGTCGTTCAGGACCTGTGTGGGTCATGTAATGCACCCAGCACTGTATCACCTGTGTGTGGCTCATATAGGGCTCCCACCCCCTGACTCCATGATATAAATGTGACAACCTGGACACTCATTGCACACACACACTGTATGTATGTTTAGAAAACGTTTTATTGTTGCAGCTGTACCCTCAAAGTTAGGACGGCATATAAACATATATATGTATATGTTTTGGAGTTTACATTAAACAAGATTTAGCTCACACACACACTACATATGATTTGCTTATGTCAGATGTGTCACATGTGACACATAACAAACAACTCTGAGTTACGTTAAACTGAAAATATCTTTAATCAAAATGAGCATAGCCACATAGAAGGATATATTACAGTGTAATGATACAGCAAACTATGTTTTTCCATTATTGGCGACGTGGACGCCCACACCTGACACGTCGGCCCCCCAAACCTCTCCTCCCCCGTGCACGACCCTCGTGTGGAACCCGTGCTGGTGATGGTGCAGGTGCACATCGTTGCATAACCTCTAGCATTCCCTCCAGGGCCTCAGATATACGTTGTACCGGCATATTTTGGACAACATCACGCAATTGCCGCTGCTCAGCACACACCTCCCTGGTGTTCTGCTCCACTGCAAGGCGAATACGGTCCAGCATGCGTCTAGTGCCTGTGCATGGGAGACAGGGTGGTATATCAGATACATCTCCACTACTCTGGCACCATACACAAACATGTAATGCACATCCCATACGATTGCTGATGTGATAGGGCAGACCACCTTACACACATGGATAGTGACAATAAACATCATGACCCCAGTAGTAAATAGCAGACTAACCCACAGGGCACATTCCACCACGTAGATCTGGGATGCCATCACAGCAATTTACAGGCTGTGGAGACATACCCACATACTACTGTTGACGCAACAGGATTGGACTATGAGAGCTATCACATATGCATCGTGTCGAAGACGTGCAGCATGCACTAGACAAAAATAAATCTGATGGACAACAGCAGTGTTTAACACAGGAAGGTGTACCTAATCCATCACAATTGGGAACACAGGTCGAGGGATAAACACAATTCCTGCCACATAACAAGTGTTTGTGAATGAATCAGTGTGATGTTAGTTAAGGGCAGAGAAAACACACCTCACCTGCACATGTGTCCCTCTGCTGCACATATGTGATAACCTGAGTGATACATATGCACCATCAATGATACACAGAGGAGGGTTTGGGGAGCATATCATGTGTGTTGTGCAGAAAACATGGTCAGTTTCAGCAGAGCAGCGGGAGCAACAGAGGGGCCCATCTGACGTCTAACGACATTAGGGCCAATAAGGGGATGCGGCATGCTACGTAACACACAGCTATTTATAGAACCTGGCGAAGGACAGTGGTGTGCACAGTTGGCAGAGTATGTATTGGCTGTCTCTCGGCATGAGGTGTATTAGCTGAGTTTGGTCTACTGTTAGACATGTTATGGTCTTATTTTGGCCATCCTTTCTGCTTATGTGTTTGGGTTTTAGAGAGAGCCAAACAATACAATGCTCACATATGTTTCATCACATAGGCCGCTGGTCACAGGGACAACCTGCAAGATACATGTATATGTGGCAACCTCTCTTTAATGTATGCAATACCTGCCTAATGACACAGATGCACCAGCAATGGAGGAATATATAGTCCTGCTGGACCCTCTGTGTACCCTTATCCTATCTGCAAAAACTAACAGATATGTAGAGCGAGTGTGTATATCCTACCTCTCTGTTCAGGCCACAGGGGCTCATGGAAAATGATGCACATGATTGTGTGGACACAAGGCTGTGATGGATAGCGTTTCAATAGGCCCATTGGCGGCATTGTAAAGCAATGCAGACCATGTTCCCGTTCTGTGTTGTATGTCCCTACAGAGGGTCTCTGCCGACAGAGCTCCCCCACATCACGCCCTGGGACACTACAGGCAGCTACCACTGTATGAGCGATGATAAGCACATTGCAGTGTCTGAGACAGCAACATTGCCAATGTGGTGTGGGGTCCGGATGTGACGTGTATGGGTCTGTGGTGTGTGGTGGGTTAGCACATGAGATGTGCTTTGGGTAGGGCTCTAGGGCGTAAGGTGGCCTCTTGTGGTGTCTCAGGACCGTTAATGCCCAGTGTGGGTATTGTACCTGTGATGTGCTGAGCAATGCAGGGCCATGTCTGACTAATGGGTCTTGCAGGATAAGTGCTAGTACTGAACATGAGCTGTTTGGTGATGGTATGAATTCAACTGTCTGTTGTGGCTGCCTAGGTCTCCATACTCTCCTTGAGTTGCTTGCACTGGCTGTAGCCTCATGGGGGTGACTCAGCCCTGATCTGGACCGTGTGCTGGTGATGTAAGTGTGGCCTGGGCTGGGGTTTGTCACAGCACATGACTCTGTATGTGATGATTCCTTTATATTTTGTATTCCAGAGGTGGCTATGTGTAATAATGAAGATGGATGTGTTAGCTAATGTTTGGTTTTGCCTCGTGCAAGGACTATAGCAGAGTATCTGCGGACGTACACAGGAAATGTTAGTGAGGTCATGTTGGTGCATGGACAGAATGTGTTGGTGAGGGGACAGGTTAATGAAGAGAGTTAGAAATTATTTGGCCGTGAGGGGTAATACATCTGCCATTGTTCTGTTTGTTGTAGGGTAGGTGTGGTGTGTAGGATGCCATGTTATGAACATGAGCAAGAGTGTGGGAACTGAGGGACATTCTACAGGGAAATAATGGGTATGATCAGGCAGATGTGACATGTGATAATGGAGAGGACAGTGAACTTTAGTGTTTGAAACAACGCGACATCTTACGCTGTGGGGTGCGCACAACCATCATGTAGCCTGCTTAATGTGTCTGGAGCAATTGTAAATTGGGAAACGTGGAGAAGAGATGGGCATGTTTCTGTTAATAATCCAGTTACATAGCATCTGTGATCGTTACATAAGATGAATACTACTATTATTTCAATTTATTTTGCAATGGACAATGTAGGAGTCACTGTACGGTTTGGTTCTTGATCTCTATATTTATAGGTCAATGTACATGCACAAATGTTTATATACAGTGCTGATGTAAATTGAATGTTGGCCGTTTGTGGGTTCAGGTTTAATATTTGTCTTTCAGGATGTGATATGTGTTTTCATGTATGATGAAAATATTTGTCCAGCTATACTATGTGGACTGAGGTATCGGGTTCACATTATCACCCTTTGACGTTGACAATTGTTTACATCAACTAGTAGCCTCTGTAAAGTCTGTACGTGAGCTTGTCAGTTTAGCAGTTAAAGTTATGTGTATGTGAACCCATCTATCTATGTCATGGATTCAGAGTACGGTGTGTATGATAGGCCTCTACATGTGTAGGTGTTGTCCAGGATTCCCATGTGTGTAGTCTTTGTCCATTTAGTACATATTTTGGAAAAGGGGTTTGGTCAACTTTATCCATATGCCAATTCCTAAACATTTCCCTTTCTTATCATTGTGTGGTTAAATGCAACAGCAATTGCAGGGCAACTGCTTATGCTCATGGTGCCCTTTGCAGAGTTCTGACACATTATCCCGCAATCCACCTGTGATGCACCAGCTCATAATATTTTTATTGTGTTGATGCATTGGTTGACTTTCCGTACAGGGACATGTTGTTTGTCCTACACCTCTGCATTGCAGTGTATGTCTGATGTTGCCCTACACATGTTATTACAATATGTTCCTCTTAAAACAACAACAGTTGTATTTATATAAGTTTGGGTCACCTATGGAACGCCTTGTCTATGGGTTATGTTACACATTTGCTTAGCTATATGCATATGCTATGTTATCTGATACCTGCAAATGCAGACATAGTGGAAAGTATGATTTGTGAAGTCACAACACAGAGGAGGGTTACAGAGTTTGATATATTTTTGATACTTATGGAAGTAATGTGTTATTTGGCATTCTGCTGTTCCCAATACATTTGGGGGTGTTTGCAGAGAGTCAGGAGGTAGGTTTGCCAATGTCGCCATCTCCTTCTGCTGTTAGAACGTGCTGGCCCCTCATACACATTCCTCTTATGCCTGCATCTGTGTGTATCAACCTGACGTTACACGATTATACTGGGTGACACAATAACATCAGTTAATGTACCCTTCAAACATATGTTCACACACATATCCGATTTTTATTCATAACATGTAACATGTGTGTAGCTAATGTGGGGACAGCCACCACACAAACACCAACAATAGACTAATGGTGTGTGTGTTGTGGCTCTGAGAGTCCTTGGTCACCCACCTTCAGCATTGCGATGCGATGATGCACCATAGGCCCTCAACTCCCCCATCATCATCTGCCGAAGAGGTGCAGGTGCAGCTTCGGCTGCCATTGGATGTTGTGTGGCCTCTATTGCGGCTTCTACCAGTGGTGTCCTGGTGTGCATGTGTGGCTCCATGGACTCATCATCACCAATTGTGCTGCCCCCTGAGACAGCAGCCTCTGCCTCCCCCAGACTCATTGGGGCTGTGATGTTGAGCTCCACCTCCTCCACCACCCTCCGCCTCCTCCTCCTCCTCCTCCTCCTCCTCCTCTTCCACCTCCACCTCCGCAGCACCCATTTTTCTGTAGTCACCTGCATGGGAAACAATAAAAGGAGAGACACATATGTTTGAAACATATACATATGTATACGTGTGTGATACAGACAATGGAGCAGGAGATCAGCCGTAGAAAACCTACACCATTAGTGTTTTATGTTATACAAGGCAGTTTAATGTGCACATGCTCAATCACAAATTAATTGCAATATGGCTGTCCCCCGTACTCTGGAAAAAAATACATACCTTTCAGGACACTTCCTTCATTACAGGTATAGGAAAACATTTAATTGGTCCCGAAAACATACCATACCTCCTGTAAGTCTTTTTTTTCTTCCCGGTATTGATATGATTATGCAAATACGTTTTGGATGGTCTCCACACCTATCTTTTTCCCCCTTCCTAATCCCAATTACAATGGGCAGTTATTCAACGTTTAACTTTAATACTTCCAAGGCCATTTAGACAATGTCTATGTGTAGGACAGCATGGCTCTGCAGCCTTTATGTGAGCAAATTCAATGTGATCCCTTACAGCTGCATTGTCTTATACTTTGTCATTTAAACATATTTATCCCATATTTAAAACGGTACTTGTCGAGGGTAATTTAATTATTTGAATGATTTCAGATTCAACAGCAGCATATCTGTGTATTTAAAATTTATATTGATCTCTTCACAGACTTCAATTACAGGCCAAGCTTGTTATGGTTGTCAGCTTAATTCAATTAGCATGGGGCATAGGCAAATGCCTACCACTAACACACAGACAGGATGGGTTGACTACGGCCATGTGTGCGGCATGCCGGAGACAGGAAGCCCTCCCATAAGTGTTGTTCCGCAACACGTAGCTCAGTCTGGCCCTCATGTGTGTGTTGTGCCCATGCACACATGACATGTTGCCCTTGTGCATGTTCATGGTCACATTGCACATGTTTGCCCATAGCATGCTGCTCCTCAGAAGAGCAACAGATGTGTGTACATGCGTGTACCTGCACCCACCATACAATCTGGTTTTACAAATCAAAACGTTTTTTTTTAGAATCTGAATATGGGTCTTATTTCTATGTCACCTTATGTTATCATTACTCCATGTGACTCTCAGTGACCTATTGTGTAGCGCATGTGATCTATACACCACCTATCACCCACTTAGCTGCACATGCAGCAATTTATTGATGGATTGTCATAGGAACATGCCTTGGAAATGACCAGGACTGTAATACAGTGTATGGCAATCCCAGGTGTGTTTGTCGTCTAGCTACATGTGTCTGTGTGTGTGTGTGTCCTCAGAATCGTAGAATATTATGCGGATGTATTTGGGAGCTAAGTTAGGAATGTTCATCACAGACATGTCAACATGAGAGGTGATGTAGGGATATATCAGACACATGTTCCACCAGCATAGGTACATAATGAGGATTTTGTGACCCATATGGGGGTATATGTGCATATGAGTGTTCTGTTTGACATGTTTTGATTATACAGGACACAGAAAAACACATTTGTTGTACATACCTGCATGTGGATGTGCGGTATCAAGGGCCTCAGGCAGTCCACGAAGGTAGATATCCTCCCAATCGTGTTGCAAGTTCTTGTTCGAGGGGTGTGAGGGTGGGTATAAAGGGTCCACCGCCACCTGTGCCCATAGCATGTTTTTTTTCAGCAACCATGTGCTGACGGACACCTCTTTTTGATGTCTGAAAAATCTTTTTTTGAGACCTTCCACATCACGTGCAGGACCCGCCCTACCTCAGCCATTGCATCACGCGCATCCTCCACGACACGGCCAATCTGTTTGCCACAGTTGCACGTGTGCTCATTCGGCCAAATAATACATCATAGTTGTCAATGACATATGACAGTAGTATGTGGTTTTCCCTGTCACTGAATTTGACTGCTCTCTTCCTCTGTGTTGCTGGCAGAGGTTTCCTTTTTCTTTTGGCCGTTTGGATGTAAAGTGACTGTTGTGGCACAGCAGATGGCCCTGCCTGTTCCTGACTAGCCTGTGCCATGGTTGACTCATCACCAACTGGCTGGCCCACAGCCTCCACCACCTCACCCTGATCCTCTCTGTCACTGTCCCTCTCCATCTCCATCTTGGGCAAAGGCTACTCTCAACACACCCACACTCTACTACACACAGCAGGACAGAGCCCAAAACAAAACAAAACCAAGGACACTACAGGTCAGAAGACAGTACACTGTAACAATGGTGAACTGTGACGTAAATAAACAAGGGGACAGAGATAATACAGGAACCTTTTTTGGTAACCACTCCCTCTCTCCTGTGCCGTATCCCTAACACACTCTCTATCCCTCAGACTCTGTCTAACTGTCTCTATCTCTCCTTCCTCAGACGTAATCCCACCACAGCCTCAATCCCTATTGCATTCTCTACCAGTCTTTCTCACTCTTTTCTGTTGACTACGTGTAGCCTAGGCTCTGTGTCTGGATGTCTCTGCAACTCTCTGTCTGTCGTTGGAAATCCTCTAACAACCCTCAACGTGTGCCTCGTGGTCAGGCCGTTTTATACCTTTTTACCACGTGAGTTTTGGCACATGCGCATTTGTGCAGGCGTGGCGCTCCTGCGTCGCGCTCGTGCGTCGCGCTCCTGCGATGTGCGCGTGCCGGCTTACGCATGGGTGTCTTTACACGTCACCACCCATATGCTCTGTAAAATATAGTAGTACAAACGCATGCGCGTAACGAGTTGTGCCGCATGGGCGTCTTTGTGCGTTTTGCGCATGTGCGAGGCAATGCGCATGTACGTGTAACCCGCACGTGCCCACACCCATGCGTAGAGTCGCGCATGCGCGCCACACCGGATTGCCGTCTACGAGCAATTGCGCATGCTCATTGCCCGTTTAGGCAAAGACACAATCTATATATTTGAAGGTGAAGAGTTTGTCCAGGTTGAGGGTTATAGTTGGAGAAGAGTAGGAGTGTGTTTGCTGAGAGACAGGAGGGGAGTTGTAGCAGGTGTATGTTTGGATGTTTTGTTGCTGTTTGTACTGTTGATTGTATAGTCTTTTGTGTGTATAGTCCTCTGTGGTGTGAAGTTTGTACATAGCTTAGATAGGGTTTTGTGTGTGCCAGTGTTTAATTTTGTGTTTAGTTTGCTGGGAGGAGTTTATGGCGCATATATATGTTGCTGCATGTGTCCTGTGCAGTGGGCAGATGCTGGGGTTGCCGGACAGGGGAGATGGTGTCGATGGGGCTGTGGAACAGGGCATGGGTATAGTCCCGCAGCAACTCAGGCCTGCAGCTGTGGGGGCGGTCCAACCAGGTGCTGTGCGTGCACGGCGCTGTCGACGTCCCGAGGTGCAGGCTCGGCAGCCACGCCTCTACAGGCCCGGCCCCAGCTCCATGACAGGCGAGAGGACCAGGTCATCTCCCTTTACCGAATGATCACAAGAGATATTTGGGGACTCTATGAGGATCTCAGTCCTGACCTTGAGCCCCTAACTGATCGGTACCATGCAATACCAGGTTTAGTGAAGCTCCTTGGTGCCTTACATTTCTTTGCCTCCGGCTGTTTCCAGTCATCTGTGGCCGCAGTGGGTGGCATGAGCGCCCCACATTCTCACGATGTCTCCACCAAGTACTGCGTGCCATGGTCAGCCGGGTGGGGAATTTACATAGCCATGCCCCACACTAGGCAACAATGGTGGACCCTGCAACAGGCCTTTGAGGCATTAGCCGGGATACCACACGTGATGGGAGCTATTGATTGCACACATGTTGCCCTGGTCCCGCCTAGAGACAGGGAGGTAGCGTACCGCAACCGCAAACACTACCATTCCCTGAATGTTCAGGTTGTGTGTGATGCAGATCTACATATTCTGAATGTGGTCCCCTAGGTTTGCAGGGTCCACCCATGACTCCTATATCCTGCATCAGTCGGCAATATTCACACAATTTGAGGAGGGACGATATGTCGACTGTATATTGCTGGGTGAGTATGTCGCAATGTGTAATCTATTTATCTCTTTATACATGTCTCTATGTGTAATCACAGATGTTGATGTACTTTGATGGTACACATGCACTTCACATATGATAGATGTTATCCACAGGCCTGGTGTCAGTAATCATGATGACAGGTGTCTGTACATCTTGTACATGCAGAAACATTTAACACACATCTAATGTTCTTAACAGTATATGATCTTAACATGCACATGTTGTACATGTGCATACACCACAGTGAATATGTCTATGTTGGTAATGCTTCCCTCAGAGTGCATGTTGGTAGCATATGCAAACATGGGATGGTGTTTGTGGGGTTTTTGAACATCACATACTAATGTGTTGATGGTTAATTATTTTATAATGTTTAGAGGTTATTTTTAGTTAGTTTTTTTCCCCACAATCCGTAGAACTACACACATGTCATCTGTGTGTTAGGTTTACACACACATACACTGTGCTGGAGTTGTCACCCAGGGGGCAATAGCTAACATGAATAGGTGTATATGACTTTCTGATGACTGATGTGGACATTTCCAGCAGGGAACGAAACGTGTATATAGCTTTGCCCATACATATTGGCTATGTCACAGTAGGCTAGGAACACTAGATGGGGTATAGCTTACATTTTGACACTGTATATGAGCGTGATTTAATGTAAGCTTGTGTGTCCATCCGCACGTAGCTTCAAATTGTGGAGAGATTACTGTTATAGCAGGGGGACCAAGTGGGTGCATACAGGGAAGTATTGGAACTAGCTACACAGGACGGTAATGTTCAAATGCATGTGTTGTTTTGCAAAACTTATGAGGGGTACAGAGTGCAGTTGGACGACTGTACCTTCAAAGGTATGTTTACAGGATGGTGAATGTGAAGAAGATGGGAAATATAGGGATTTGCAAACAGCACTACACAACATATGTAGCCAGACTAAACATTCTGGATCTGCTGACCTTCAACAACAGTATGTATATAGGTGCTATGTTTTTAAATCTCACATCACTCCATGGCATACATGTTGTATATGTGTGGCTTTTGAAAATGGGTGTCTGTTTCTTATTGGTTACTGATGGGACATTCCCTTGATTATGTGAGCATGGATTGCTGTTGTGGTCTCACAGTTGTGGTGTTGCAGATGTGGACAGTAAATGCATGACCGTACACATGTTGCGCTGAAACCCCCCCCCCCCCCCAACACACACACACACACACACACAGTATGTAGGGGTGGATCTGGTAACATTTTAATGTTTGGTGTGTGTTTTCAGGCTGCACTGGATATGTTTTGATTTTATTTCATAATATGTATATCTGTAAGAGCTGGATAGTTGTTGTGCTTTATATCAGTGTAATACATTTTTGTTGGTTTTTATATCATGTGTACAAAGATGATACGTTTTATTCACATGGAGCCCTGCATTTACATGAAACATTTCTTTCTGCGGTGATGCAGGATATGGTTGTCGCCCCTGGCTGCTGACTCCTGTTCGTCGGCCACAGACACGTGCAGAGCAGAGGTACAATGAGGCCCATGCCTCCAGCCGCTCAGTCATAGAGCGCACCTTTGGCGTATTGAAGAGTCGCTTCAGGTGTCTGGATAGGACAGGTGGGGCCTTACAATATAAGCCACGCACTGTTGCAGAGATTATCATAGCCTGTTGCATCCTGCACAACATTTCTATAATGCACAATATAACTGCAGAGATTAAAGCGGATCTTGAGGAAGATCCAATGTGCCCCCTGTACGTGCCAGTGGTGACACACGGGAGGGCTCAGCGGTCAGGCAGAGGCTAATTGCAGAGCTCTTCTCATGTACGTATGAATCATATTAACACACAAATGTGCTTTACAATGTGTGTATTGGTTTTTGGGTTATTTTTTATGTACATATTGCATGTGTAGGCCACACTGCATTAACAGTTGAGTCACAATGCAAACATCACAAAGGTGCCTGGGTGTGACACAAATGTGGGTGGTGTGCACAGCAACAGTGGTGGCAGATGATGTTTGGGTTTGTAGGTATCTCTGTGGGATGTTTTGGCGGGTGACATTCCCAATTAGTGTTGCTCTGTGATAGCAGCAGCTGTTGTCAGATCACAGTTTGCTTTGTATCATTGTATGGCTAACGCACAGTGTCAGACATATGTGGAGATGTTACCGCTGGGTGTTTGCTCCCTGTTAGTGACATTTTTCCATTGTGTGGAGTTTACATCAGACCCATTTGTGATGCTTTTATTTTGATAAGCTCATGTGATATGCCTATGTTTGAGTGCCCTCATGTGTGCGTCAACATGTCACACTAGGCACAATATACTTTGTGAGTGCTAGTATGTGTGGATGGTATTACAAATGTTTATGGTTTGTGCATGTCAACTGTGATGTGTGTCAAAATGTGAAGATGAACAGGTAGCCATGACATGGATATGTTTAGTGGTGTTGCCCTGTGCATTGTCCAGCTAGGGACTTTTAAGAGAACATTCTTAACTTGTTGAGTGTAGCTTCACTGCAGTGATGGATATATACACACTTGTGAGATCTATTTGTCATAAACATCAATGGGGGGTTTAACATTAGCCAGGTGGTGCACAGAATGTGGGTATGTCTTGTGGTATGGCAGGTATTTCATGGATTAAATGGCGTATCTCATGATGCTGTGATAACATCTGTAATCATGTGTGTGATATAGGCTGGGTATGTTTGTGGGTCCACATGACCACAGACCATAGGAACAAATAGATATGCAGACACAATAAAAACATGGATTACATTGCCTTATAAACAAAGACGTAGGTGACAGCTATTTATCAGAAGTGCACATGTAAGGTGTGCATGTTTTGTTGTGCTGACTATCACACATTGACATGGCATGCAGTTCCTCAGGGGTTTGTCACATGCAGTGATGGGGTGGGCTTGTTTAACAACATGTAGGTCATTTTGATGCTATTTGTGCATATCATCAGCACATAGCTGACAATATTACTGAAGATATGGGATGTGTCAAACCAGGATAGGTTTTTGATATGTGGCTTAATGAGGTGGAGGTTCATATTTCCAGTGCGTTTTGCGATTTGGCAGTGGCTTAACATACTACTTTTGGGAGAACTTTCAAACAGGTAGAGGGGTCCTTTTCTACACAAAAAACTGTTGCAGCAAGGGGTATATTGCAATATGGGACTGATACACAGGCCAGGTGTACGCATCCACCTCTATTGCTCTGTGCGTACAAGGACAGAGAGGTAAGGGAGGGGACAGGGACACTACAACACACCTGTAGATCGCCTGAAATACCTCCATGATGCCTTTTTACACGTAATGAGCTTATGTGCATTGTTGATAGTGAGCAGTCTGTAATAGTGAGCTGTTGTTCAGTGTGACAGCTGATGACATGACAGTGCAATGTGTGATTCTCTGCTTTAACATTAAATTTGTTTGCTGCTCTTATGTCTCTTAATGCAGAGGACATTCTTTTTGGCGGATGCTGTTGGCCTGGTGCATTGTCATGTGTCCTATACATCATCAAATATGCATTTTGTTTTGGTAGGTGGATGTACATTGACATGGTGTGTGTGTTGCATTAATTACAATCATATCTGGGGTACTGATCTGTCATAGTGCACCAGATGATTGGTTTTCTTGTTTGTTAGTTTTAGGCTGTGTCACCCATATTTGGATTGTGGCACTCATATTCCCTTGTGTTTTTGTTCAGGATGTCCCAATTGCACACTCTCAATGTGACATGTACAGCAGACCTGCATGTGGGTGTCTGATGTTTTTTTTCTGTAGTTTGGCTATACTTTCTTGGTCCTCAAGCAATGTTCTATGAGACAACAACAGGGTATTTTTTCATGGTCACTGGCCATTATATGTACAGATATACACCTGTGCACATACCGGCTCTATGTTACAGTTGGCAATTGTGCAAAAGTGTTTTTGTTTTTGTAGAGGGGTTTTTGGCTTTTTTCTCAGTGGCATGAGTGATGACGCATCGCTCATACATCATACATTATCATGTGCGGTTATGGGTCTGTGCCCTTGTGTTGTTCAGTTGTGACTTGTGATAACCTCTTTCCATAGTGGCGTTTACATTGTCAACATTAGGGGGATGGTGTTGTGTGCATTGTGAGACCACATGTATATTCTAGTGTGATTTAAGCACTGGTTGTTGTTTGTGTCTATTTTTTTCAGATATGTTCATAATCTGCACAGTCCATCTACAGTGGCTTGACATGCTGAATCCCCACCTTTTGTGGACATTTGTCTCCCTTCAGGTGTACCTGAGGATTGTTTGTTAGTGGTAGGACTACAGGATGCGATTGGATGCAAAACACATGCTGCACACACATGTTAGGTGTATGTGTTTTTTTTGTTTTTTGACATAAGACATTTTTTGACTTCAACTGCTGATGATCTTCATGTTGTTGTGATGGTCATGTAACATTTCCTCTATGCTCACATAGGACGAGCTTGCAAATGGTGTGTAGCTGCAACACAACCTGTAGTGTGACCTTGAGCAAGGGACATTAACATACCATGTGACACCCCTGCTTTGTGTTGATGAAATAGGGATGTTTGGACCAACGAAGGTTATTGTGTGATATCGGCTTATCAGGTCATTGTGTATGGGTGCCTTTGTATCCCTTTTCTTCAGCATATCCCAAGCTGTGACGCATGACCATTTGTATTTATTTTCCAATTGGGGGTTTTGTTTTTTTGTTTGGTTTTATTAATGCGTGATAACATATGTCTCCTCTCCTGAACACAGGGTTAGACTGTCAGGACCAGACACACGTCCGACAAGGCAGGCTGTTGCCAACACCACCACACCTGTTTGACGAGAGACCACCATGCACGACTTGTGGTCATGACATTTTCCCATTGGATGTTTATACCAATGAGAGTGCAACACATGACTGAGGACATGGACCCCCAATATTGCGATTTGACTAATGATTTCCCCATGCCAGGGGGGTCAATTGCACTGCAGAATGCAAATTGTTGGGCAGGAGGTGCTCATCATTCTAGGGCGACACACATGTACTTGCAGGGAATGTCGTATATTGAACACAGACACATGACTATGCATGTCCATGAGCTGTGGAAAACAAATTGTACATGATTTCTAGGATTGAAGATATGATTGTTTGTTAAGTTTTACAATGATCCCCCTCTCTGGTGCAGCAGCAACTGACATGGACATTGTATGTCGTGCATTTTGCAACAGTTTTTATTTGGATGTGTTTTGACAATGGCTTCTAACATTGGCACCCACACTATTCACATGTTTTTCTTACCACACAGGCACACAGTCCATGTATTTTGTAATGTAGCCACTGATGGGATGCTCATATTGTAAAATTTAACCTATTTTCCACCTGGAAATACTCCCTATTAATAATCCACAATGCTTTCATGCACAAAAACCTCTTGGAATGATTGGTGTTTGAGTGACCCAAGGTGTGCTTACATGCATGGGTGTCATCACTATATCATGTTGCAATGGGGAGTGTACTGTGGCCAAATGAATGACTATGTTTGTGTGCCACACAACATGTGGAACTATGGCTGCTGTGTGGATCCCTGTAATATGTTTGTTTTAAATTTTCATTATTATATAAGCTGAGTCTTGTGTGGGCTTACAGTGCAACCATGACCGTCTGCATTGTCTGTACTCAGCTGGCAGTGCAATCTTCAAGGTCATGATACATGGCTTCTGTTTGGTTAGCAACACTCACAGTGCCACATTATGTTTGATGTGTGGCGTGTGCATGGCCATACGACTATGTAAACTTCAGATTGCCATGTATCCTGCAATATGTGCCATTGCACTTTTCCCCAATACAACAGTGCATGTAGACCTTATTGATGGTTGGACCGTGCATGTTTCTGCTGGTTTTGTGTTTGGGAATTATGTCTTGTGAGACTAATGTGCATGTTTGGAAGGTTAGAAGATGCTTTATGGGGTGTACATGATGATTTGTGTACACAGTCGTGTAGGCTGTAATACTATATCCGGCATTGGGCATGTGTACGTCACCACTACTTGGATCTCATGTTTTCTGAAACTTTCACAGCCTTTGACCAAAATAACTATATAAGTTAGTTGCCCCCTGTTTCGGACACTGGATATCTTCTGAGGAAAGATGAGGCGTGTGTTATGTCCTCAGCATGCTGCATCTACTCTGGAAATGCCCTCATATGGGGATGGACCCATTTGCAACATTCAGCACGAAGGCGGGGCTGGGGGTTCATGTTGTGCGGTGCAGAGCATGCACTGATGCACATTCTATATGCTGTCGCTAATTTGGTATCAAGCTAGTTAGCTTTGTGTAGGAGGGTGGCTTTGTGACATGATCAATGGTTTTTCAACACTTTCCAAAGTGATGTCCTCAGCCCTCATTTGATGATGGCACTGTATTACAATAGTTGTGATGTGCAAAACTAAATACAGATTATGTTTTATTTTCCTACAACATTTGCTGTCCGCTTTGCTGAGTTTATTTCAGGTCTGTTCACCGATGATCAATGTGTGTTCATTTGTATTCAGTCATGGCTCCTTCGTGAGGCTGGGGAAATCCATGTTTCCATCGTGTTCCACATGTTCACAGCCATTGTAGATGATGTGTTTTAATTTTGGATAGGGTGATGCGAGGGTTACATACTAACCGTGAGAGTCCACATGGTTTGCTGATGTGCAGTTGTTCACTGTTTGGTGTTGGTGCAACGAATGTTTTACTTTGATATGTTAGTCCTCCATTTATTTGAGCATACATCCCCTTTATGTGTTCCTGGGCTGTCATGTACATGGGGGAAGGAGCATGTGCTCACCTCCTTGGACAGTGGCAGCTGTGTATGTGACAGCCACATGGCACATCACTGTGTTTGACTGAAGCGTGAATGACATACCACAAGACATTCCCTTTGCGATATTTGTTGTATAATGAGCTCATGTGGTGTTTTAGGTATTGGGCTTAGTTCATGTTCTTATCTCTGTTTTAGGCATGTCTTTCGGACAAATGTCAGCGTTATTTAAATGATTCCACTGGCCTATGATGGACCATGATGTAACCCTAGATTCCTGACCTCTACACCCAGCCGTCCCTTTATTCACATGTGGGAAATGGCGCATCCTGTAGGGCTGCATAGCCTGACATATTTTGGGTTTAAGCCAAACACACACTTTATGGTCTTTACATCTTCATTGCATGTGGCAAATTCATCTTTGATGGGATTATGTGGGTTAGTGTGCTCAAACTGATTGGATGTTGAGACTGTTCGTGATCGTAATCAGATTATTTACATGATCCAGGGCGCTTACTATGATACCCTTTGCCGTAAAATTAGTGGCTCATGGCAGAAACAATTACATTGTGTTTGTGCCGGTGTGTGTCGTTGCAAATTTGTCGCGAGCAAGTACATATGTACATGGGGGATAAGCATGTGGATTTGGTCCAGTTTGTAGTTTCTGTGTTTGTTTGACTTGACAGCCAGCAGTTGTTTTGTGGTACTAGCATGCAGTTTGTGGTTAAGCAGCCTTTGCTGCTGACCTCACAATGGCGGTGTTGCTTAAAGTTTTAGCCATTTGCATTTTTGTGCTATTGGGCGTAATTCTGGTTACTGTCTACTGTGTTTGGTTTGTATGCGGACCTGCATATGTGATTTAAATAGGTGTAAAAGTTCATATGTGGCCACATCGGTCGGCTGGACCACCATTGTACCATGAGATTAGGTGTGCGGACAACCTTCTGTCCATTCTTTGTCTGCCAGCTATGTGCCATCCTAACCTGATGTGCATGCTGCTCAACCACGTCGTGGACTCCCGCATATTGTGGGCATTGCATCTCAACCTGTTTGACTCTTGTGTGTGTGCTCTGCCTAGCACTTGTACTATCCCATCATCTTGAATATTTCACATACTACGCAGTTTCCGGTGCCTGCCCTACCACAAACACCCCTCATTCCCATCCTCTGTTGCACACTGTACATCTACCCCCGGCCACGTTACAATTACAATCAATCTGTGCAAGGTTTTAGGATGTGGACGATATGTTGTTCACCATTTTTGGGGTGTAACATGGCCTGCAGGTACTTTATGCAGTACCTGGGGGAGGTGTCGGGGATTGTGTGTGAATTCTTCATCGACTTTGGTATTGTCTGTGGTCTCGGCTCTGTGCATTGTGTGTGTTAGGTGTGTTTGTGGCACATACCTGTGATTGCATTCCAAATGTGAGATGTAAAAGTTATTGGATAAGCCTCTTAATTTCACCTATACCTCCTTAGCGCATCCTTATGCCACCCCGTTGAAGCACAGAGCTTATGGGTTGCCTACGATAGTGGCCTTGGGTGTGGGCAAGCCTTTGAACACGCCCACTGTGTAAAAACTTACATTTCCTTTTTGATGACAGCCTATGTTTGTGATGTTACGTGTGCTGCACCATGAAAGGTGCAATGCTATAAGGAACAAAGGGGGTAGTTGTCTTTATATGCCCGGGATGCTTGCATGGTCAACGTGCTCCCAGAGCGAGCGACATAACTCTGGCAAAAATAATGGAGTCACTGGAATGAGAATACCAGGACCCATGCTACATCATTGGTGTATTGACCAGTTTTCAGCATTCAGACCATAGGGGTGTGTGTATTTACCAAACATACAATGGATCACATGGAGCTGTGTTCGTCCTAAATCATTCCAGTCGCAGTGCAAGTTGGCTAATTAGGGCCAGTTTAATAGATGATATTGACTCATATTCCATGTTGATAGGAGTCAACCAGGTGCACTATACCAGCCACAGCTTGGTATATAAATGAGGCGCGACCCAGGTCTGCTATTGATGATATCACAGCGACGGGCTGCACCCAGGCCCAGGGAATGGATTGAAATTTGAGATTAACATCGGACACCCTGTTGAGCGCATTAAACGGGGCCGGTCTGCAGTCCTTTATGCTGCGAAATCACGTATACCATAACCTGTTGTCAGCACACCTACCTTTTTTTTAACATACGTTACAATGCACAATGCTGCCAGAAGAGAAGAGACGAAACCGTTACTGTGACCTTTCCCGGCCTAATCGGGCAAAATCTACCGCACCCTCGGCCACTCTTTCAGCAGCATTGTACGGGTGGCATTGCAGACACTGCATGTAGAGATCTGTCCTCTGGGATGACTTCAGCGACACGTGTATGTTTCAGTGCTGGGAGAGGACATTGGCTTGAAAGGCATTATTGAACACAGAATTAACGACCTCCCTCATGAGCTAATACTTTCCCCTACCAAGTACTGCCTCTGCCAGACATGTTCATTTGCCATTGTGGGTGATTGGAACCCTTGATCTCTGCACCATTGGACAGTGCTAGTGTTTTGTGTGATGGGAAATCAGATATACACCATATGCCTGTCCAACATTATTATGCCTCCACCACCATTGGCACACACACTTATGACCGCAGCAGAC